>CM034537.1:65215549-65280746 GCA_020002185.1 Paraescarpia echinospica
GCAAATCTTCACGAAAGTTAGATTTATATCAAGCTATACATATAACTAGATTAACCACAAAGGGAAATTTACACTGTCTCAATAACAATTAAAATATGCGTTATCAAACTGTGCACACCTCCAAGCTAAACACCGCCTTGAGTTGGTTTAAACATGCTTATTCGGTACTTTATATTACATACGACGTTTGCCTGATATGAATGGTACTGAGCACAGCATACAGGCCAACACAGTATCTTACCGATATGGGAATAAAATATATAGAATATTAACGAAATATATATTTTTTTAATTTTTCATAAAATGTTGCATTTTTTTGCCAAAAATACACAAAATCATTATTTTAAGCAGCATTTTATTGGACATGCACGTTGCAAATCTTCACGAATTTTGGTATAACGTAATGCCCACAAACTATGCTAAATAATATGATGCAATCATAAACTATATGTCAAACGTGTACGACACCAGTAGGTGTCAAAAGCACAAGCCAGGCATTTCAACAATATTCACAATATTGAAAGGCACAGAGGCGTCTTTTGATGGTAACTACAATTATATTGTAGATAACGGGCTAAATTGCTGGGTGTAAATTGAGGTATATACATAGTACATTATGAAACCAAAACTGGGATGCCCAATGGAACGTATATCTTGCGTCACACAAATTGTCATCCTAACCCCCCTTAAAATACCCATACCTTTACACAGGCGCAGATCTCTGCTTGATACAGAGTATCCAAACATCGCCACACGTCAATTACTTGGCCACTATATATTTCGCTGATGTACACACATTATTGGAAACAAGAGATACTACTGGCAAAATAGTTAATTTCAGAAAGAAATAAACGTTTGATAAGGACATCCAAGACACGTGATAAAGGTTGCTGACAGTTGTGGCACCCAGTATCTCTCCAAGCACATCAGCGAGTCCATTGTCCTAATCATGTTTTATTCAAACATCGCCAAATTCTTATACGGGTACTAACAAACATTTCTGATGTTAAATATACGGATATAACGTACACAATACCAGTGATAAAAGCAGCTTCTTGTCAGAGTAGTTGACGTCAGCCTACAGTTAGTTTAATCTGCCTTGCCTTGTGCAAACTTCGGTACGATTCGGTTATATTACAGCTGAAAAGTACATGATCGTTGAAAATGATAGCATGCCAGTCCATGTACACAACTTCAACATATGACACTTCTCTTAGGTGACCAGTTTTAATTTTTATGGCTAAAAATGAACTAATTCGGATCATTGCGGTCGCTGCATATTTGGAGAGTCACACACTGTTATGATATTCTCTGTTACATTCGTGGTATATTTATGTAGATTCTCAATTGTTCTTCTTGTCTCAGTTAGTGTATGTATGTTGCTATAAAAAATAGGTGCTAGATGCCTGATTAGTAGAAGTGTGTGGACAACCTGCTTCCTATGTTGGCCAACATTTCACTAAAATTAGGGCCGCGTTAGGGGGGGTGGAATCAAAATGTTGCCTGCTTGCCAATTATTGCTTATTGTGCGATCCAAGTATGATATATATAAGTGCCATATAATTAGGAAGGACAAATTGGAACAGCAGAAACACCCACGTTAGTATTGGGGTTAAGAAACACGCATTTATAGATGTCGCTTACAAAAATATAAATGATATAACTAAGGCGAAATTCATCCTACTGGAAATATGTAAATATTGTTGCACATGATGTAGATTTAAAAGAAACTCCACACCCTGACACATATACACTTATTACACAAGCTTTCGTGGTACTCAGTATCATAGAACATGCTTGGAATGTACTTTTTAACTTTCACACCACCAAAATTATCACTTTATTTTCCATGCATATCACCTAATAACTGGCTTATTAATTACTTTTAAAACTTCTTTTAGATGTAATACTAACGGTATGCAATAGCTGCACGGTATTCCGGTCTACACCAACTTCCAAATACAGCCGAAAAACCATCACCCGTCACTCAAATCACATTTTGGCAGTTTTTGTGATAAAACGGGCGTATTTCTAATTTGGGGTAAGACCACATTTAAATTTTACATAGGCGGCCATTATAACGTTTCCTTCATTTCCTGCTAAATTTGACGAAAAATGTTCTTTAAAATTTCACAGCATATTTATCCTCCATTGACACAAGTGCTGTAGAAAACTCGTAAAATTCTCATACCTCAGTTTTCAGAAAAATCCACCCAAACCTGACACCCCTCAATTTTGCCCCAATCTGATGACGGATTTTGAAATATTGTGCGTTCTGCAAAATAGCCACTGTGCGAATACGCGAGCGACTAGCGTATGTGTATTGCTACCCCGTGAAAGATCTAATGCAGTAGTACATTCAGTATTCACTGGACTGACATGTGCCATGCCAAAGTGCTCGAAAAAAATTCACACATGACACCAAAACGGTGTTTTCAAGGGCACTCTTTCGGTGAGTAATGGCGGACGAATCCTTAATGTGGTCTTACCCCAAATAGATCTCCTGAAACTTGCAAATCTTCACGAAAGTTAGATTTATATCAAGCTGTACATATAACTAGATTAACCACAAAGGGAAATTTACACTGTCTCAATAACAATTAAAATATGCGTTATTAAACTGTAAACACCGCCTTGAGTTGGTTTAAACATGCTTATTCGGTACTTTATATTACATACGACGTTTGCCTGATATGAATGGTACTGAGCACAGCATACAGGCCAACAGTACCGATATGGGAATAAAATATATAGAATATTAACGAAATATATTTTTTTGTAATTTTTCATAAAATGTTGCATTTTTTTGCAAAAAATACACAAAATCATTATTTTAAGCAGCATTTTATTGGACATGCACGTTGCAAATCTTCACGAATTTTGGTATAACGTAATGCCCACAAACTATGCTAAATAATCTGATGCAATCATGAACTATGTCACTCGGGTACGACACCAGTAGGTGTCAAAAGCACAAGCCAGGCATTTCAACAATATTCACAATATTGAAAGGCACAGAGGCGTCTTTTGATGGTAACTACAATTATATTGTAGATAACGGGCTAAATTGCTGGGTGTAAATTGAGGTATATACATAGTACATTATGAAACCAAAACTGGGATGCCCAATGGAACGTATATCTTGCGTCACACAAATTGTCATCCTAACCCCCCTTAAAATACCCATACTTTTACACAGGCGCAGATCTCTGCTTGATACAGAGTATCCAAACATCGCCACACGTCAATTACTTGGCCACTATATATTTCGCTGATGTACACACATTATTGGAAACAAGAGATACTACTGGCAAAATAGTTAATTTCAGAAAGAAATAAACGTTTCATAAGGACATCCAAGACACGTGATAAAGGTTGCTGACAGTTGTGGCACCCAGTATCTCTCCAAGCACATCAGCGAGTCCATTGTCCTAATCATGTTTTATTCAAACATCGCCAAATTCTTACACGGGTACTAACAAACATTTCTGATGTTAAATATACGGATATAACGTACACAATACCAGTGATAAAAGCAGCTTCTTGTCAGAGTAGTTGACGTCAGCCTACAGTTAGTTTGAATCACCTTGCCTTGTGCAAACTTCGGGTAATGATTCGGGTTATATTACAGCTGAAAAGTACATGATCGTTGAAATGATAGTACGCTAACCATGTAATAATAACTTCAACATATGACACTTCTCTTAGGGTGAACAGCTCTAATTTTATACAAAATGAATTAATTCGAATGCCGCACGCTGCATATTTGGAGAGTCACACACTGTTATGATACCTCTGTCACATCTGCGGGTATATTTATGTGATTCTCAATTGTTCTTCTTGTCTCAGTTAGTGTACATGTATGTTGCTAAGTAAAAAAAAAAATAGGTGCTGATGCCTGATTAGTAGAAGTGTGTGGACAACTCCGCTTCCTATGGTGTAATAACATTTCACCAAAACTAGGCCGCCATGGGGTGGAATCAAAATGTTGCCTGTTTGCCCATTATTGCTTATTGTGTGATCCAAGTATGATATATATAAGTGCCATATAATTAGGAAGGACAAGTTGGAACAGCAGAAACACCCACGTTAGTATTGGGGTTAAGAAAAACGCATTTATAGATGTCGCTTACACAAATATAAATGATATAACTAAGGTGAAATTCATCCTACTAGAAATATGTCAATATTGTTGCACATGATGTAGATTTAAAAGAAACTCCACACCCTGACACATGTACACTTTTTACACAAGCTTTCGTGGTACTCAGTATCATAGAACATGCTTGGAATGTACTTTTTAACTTTCACCACCAAAATTATCACCATTTCCATGCATATCACCAATAACCTGGCTTATTAATTACTTTTAAAACTTCTTTAGATGTAACAACGGTATGCAATAGCTGCACGGTATTCCGGTCTACACCAACTTCCAAATACAGCCGAAAAACCATCACCCGTCGCTCAAATCACATTTTGGCAGTTTTTGTGATAAAACGGGCGTATTTCTAATTTGGGATAAGACCACATTTAAATTTTACATAGGCGGCCATTATAACGTTTCCTTCATTTCCTGCTAAATTTGACGAAAAATTTTCTTTAAAATTTCACAGCATATTTATCCTCCATTGACACAAGTGCTGTAGAAAACTCGTAAAATTCTCATACCTCAGTTTTCAGAAAAATCCACCCAAACCTGACACCCCTCAATTTTGCCCCAATCTGATGACGGATTTTGAAATATTGTGCGTTCTGCAAAATAGCCACTGTGCGAATACGCGAGCGACTAGCGTATGTGTATTGCTACCCCGTGAAAGATCTAATGCAGTAGTACATTCAGTATTCACTGGACTGACATGTGCCATGCCAAAGTGCTCGAAAAAAATTCACACGACACCAAAACGGTGTTTTCAAGGGCACTCTTTCGATGGGTAATGGCGGACGAATCCTTAATGTGGTCTTACCCCAACTCATGTTTCCCGGACTCAGTACAAGGAAATGTGTGTCAGTGTTACAACATTCAATCAACACCAGCTTTTGTCCAGCAAAGGTCAAAGGCATCAAGAGTTCACACTGCACACTGGTCATCTGAGAGCAGTCCAAGGACTGACCAGTGCATGTTTACAGGTCATCATCACCAGCCAACTGGATCACAACTGTCCTCTGAATGGTTGTGCCTCAGGATAATCGTTTTTACAACACTGTGTAAACATGTCAAATATATAGTACTTCATTCACTGCACCAGCTGCACCAATTAACACCATGTGTAACTCACTTAAGAAAAAGGAATTCAACAAGTTTTATATAACTAATACTACCTTGCACTGGTTCTATTTTCATCCGAGCTAAATGCTGTCCTTAATCAGGAGTACGACAGCAAACACATAAATCATAGGTCAGTATTCACATACATACACATATTTTTAATGAACAAATTTGTCATGAAATAAGCTTAAAAAATATATGAAATGGATTTCCCAAGAATACCATACACACCTTCTTTTTAAGAGTGATGTTATGCTTTATACACAAGAGAATACCTGGGGACCGTTTCATTAAGATAGTGGGCTTATATATGAAAATATAGCCTTAAACTGAATATGTTGTTACATTTAAGGTTTTTCAAAATGCAAAAAGTTATATCACCAGGGAGACAAATTATGTGACACACAGGTGAAAATGTCATCGCTATATCACCAGGGAGACTAATTATGTGACACACAGGTGAAAATGTCCGTGTGGCACATGACTGCCAAGGAGAAAAATTGATTTCAAACAACAAAATTGGGCTTATCCTGTTAGATTTATAGAGTATATTTGATTTATTAGGAACTTAAAATGAAAAATGTCAGTGCAGTGACATGACCCCCTAGATGTGTCTAGCAAGACAAATAAAGAACTACTAGGGGGGCTGTTTTCACAAGACAAAGTCAGCGATATGCTCACCCATCTCGCCCTTTACTGATGATCTTGATTTCGAAGTAGTAGATTCCACACGCTGCAGGTATTGGCTGTGTGGCTCGCACGCTCGCAGCATCTTTGTGTGTCTTCCCTACACCTGCAAAGTGATGACCATCTAGAACCCGGTACTTAATAGAAGTCATTGAAAACAATAATGCTAACCATAGTGCACTCTCCACACTGTGCAGGCAACACTGTCATTTGGATATATATTGTCGACAGAGCTGGGACGTAACGAAGTACAAGTACTTCGTTACTGTACTTGAGTAGAAAAGTTTACTTTTCGTGAGTAACAAAGTACATTTTTTTTGGAGTACTTTTACTTGTAACGAAGTACAAATGTGTGTACTTTTCATAAATGTAACAAAGTATCCATAATTTAAAGTTAAAAAGTTGGAGCTCCAAAAATATTAGTAACGAACGATAATGCCTGAAGCCCGGAACTGGTTTTCCCCAGCATATATCTATAAATAGATATCAGCCAGAGCAACAACTGGTAGTCTTTTCTGATTGGCCTATCATTGCCATTACCAGGCATGATCACCAGGTGGCGTGAATATTGTATGATGTATTATATTGTATTATATGATGTAATTCGCGTTCAAAGATTTATTATGGAAGGATCAGCTGAAAACGATCATTTGCAGCATCCATTGCCATACTTATCCAGTATGTTTGAGATTAAGTCAGTTCACGGGGCTACTGTTAAGTTGATCTGTCTGTTGTGTGCGCCGATATGCCAGATCTGTCGATCACCTTCGAACCTTCCTTACACACGTGGTCGGTAAATTATTAGTGTTAGACTTACGCAGGTAAAAGGTATTCTTGCCTCAATTTTGCTGTGCAAATGTATTACACCATAACACGTCGTTATTTGTACAAAAGGTGCAAGTGCATTTAATATGAACAAGATATGTTCTTAGATTTAGGTTTGAGATATTAGTGACCTGAATAACGTCCCGAATTGCATTAGTGATAAACGCATGTCGAAATTCACACATTATCGCCCCAAAACATTCCCTTAGCTGTGACAATTTAAACTGCTAATGGTTACTCAGATTTACCTTAATAATAAAATAAGTATTGTTAGGGCCTATAAATGTTGTTTATATGTATTCTTGGTTCATGTTTTAAATATTTTGTCTCGCATATTGACTGACCCTCAGGCCTGGTCGTAGACAATATTTAGTGTTCACTGTACACACTACTGAAGAGGGTATTACCATTATTTTATTTCTTTTGTCACTGTCTTGCATAGTATGTATAGTTTGTTTGAGGAGCCTGTCACTGTATCCTGCTGAGGATCCTGTCCTGTTCAATAAAGTGTTTGTTTTGCACACTACTGAATTTACTTGTTTGTTTGCAGTGGGTGACCATGTCAACAGTTTTTTAGAAAAGTACTTTTGCATTTACTTCAAGTACATTTGTTTACTTTTTACTTGTACTTCAAGTACATTTTTCAAAAAGTACTTTTACTTGAGTAGTTTTTTCCAAAGTTACTTGTACTTTTACTCAAGTACAAAATAAATGTACTTGTTACAGCTCTGATTGTCGAACACCACAGTGTAGTGCCACTGTTTTATAATTATATATATGTGGTGCCATTGTTATATAAAAACAGTGGCACTACACTTTGGTGTTCAATAGTACAATGATATACGTTTCTGGGGATACATACTCTGCATGGAAATGCATTTTGTCATTGCGAGGATGTGTAGGATGTTTTGTCTTTCCATTCAAGTTTGGTGACTACGTGGTTTTGTAAGCCTATCCAGTTAAACATTACCATCTGATGACTAACAAAATATAAGCTATCTATGTGTGTTATATAAACTCAAAATTAATATAAAATGTAATACTTCAAAAAAATCAAAGGACATCGAGAGATACTGCACGTGTAGTACAGGGTAAACAGGTGGAGAACCTGAATATTTTATTTCCGCCATCCTGAAAAAGATTACATGCCCTTATAAGCAATTCACAATAAAAAGCTGCCGCTAAACATTTTACGAGCTCAACAACAACTTGTGAAGCTAAGCTAAGCTATTTAGTGTCCAGAGAGGCATCAGGCAAAGGAAGTACTCCACTTCACTTGACTGGATCAGCAGTCACTGCACTGATATCTCTCCACCTTATGTTCACCAGCTGTAGATCTTGTCTAGTAGTCTTGCTTCAGCAGTTCATCATCAATCAGTGGTATTCTTCTCAAAGGGTGTCCACCAGTAGTACCAGAATGTATTTGGGTCTGTTAGATGGCAACCTTGCATACAAGTTTGGTAAATTTGAGTCCTGCGTTTGTACTACTTCTTGTAACTGTTGCACTACACTTGCAAGACCTTCTCAGTATAGACCTTGTAGAGGACAAGAAGTACTGGTGTGTCTCTTCTGCTGGAGTACTTTCTTTGTGCAACCATGCCCAATGTGTGGTCAATGTTCCAAGATCTCTTCAGGGATTTCTGACATCCAAGAATTTCTTTTGCCTAGACCTTGTGTTTTGCAACAGCCAAGTAGTCAATATTCCACACATACGTAGATTCACAGTGCTCTCAGACGACATGCAGGCCTTCATCATCATCCAACAGCCAAACGGTGGATCTGTATGAAGGTCTTGTGATCGCTTGAAAACCAAGTTATCTTGTTCCAAAAGCAGCATGTAAAAGCCTAATGACAACTACACACCATCCATACTAATTAGTGCGGCTAACCCTGTTTAGCCTGTATCACACCATCCATACTAATTAGTGCGGCTAACCCTGTTTAGCCTGTATCACACCATCCATACTAATTAGTGCGGCTAACCCTGTTTAGCTTGTATCACACCATCCATACTAATTAGTGCGGCTAACCCTGTTTAGCCTGTATCACACCATCCATACTAATTAGTGCGGCTAACCCTGTTTAGCCTGTATCACACCATCCATACTAATTAGTGCGGCTAACCGTGTTTAGCCTGTATCACACCATCCATACTAATTAGTGCGGCTAACCCTGTTTAGCCTGTATCACACCATCCATACTAATTAGTGCTGCTAACCCTGTTTAGCCTGTATCACACCATCCATACTAATTAGTGCGGCTAACCCTGTTTAGCCTGTATCACACCATCCATACTAATTAGTGCGGCTAACCCTGTTTAGCCTGTATCACACCATCCATACTAATTAGTGCGGCTAACCCTGTTTAGCCTGTATCACACCATCCATACTAATTAGTGCGGCTAACCCTGTTTAGCCTGTATCACACCATCCATACTAATTAGTGCGGCTAACCCTGTTTAGCCTGTATCACACCATCCATACTAATTAGTGCGGCTAACCCTGTTTAGCCTGTATCACACCATCCATACTAATTAGTGCGGCTAACCCTGTTTAGCCTGTATCACACCATCCATACTAATTAGTGCGGCTAACCCTGTTTAGCCTGTATCACACCATCCATACTAATTAGTGCGGCTAACCCTGTTTAGCCTGTATCACACCATCCATACTAATTAGTGCGGCTAACCCTGTTTAGCCTGTATCACACCATCCATACTAATTAGTGCGGCTAACCCTGTTTAGCCTGTATCACACCATCCATACTAATTAGTGCGGCTAACCCTGTTTAGCCTGTATCACACCATCCATACTAATTAGTGCGGCTAACCCTGTTTAGCCTGTATCACACCATCCATACTAATTAGTGCGGCTAACCCTGTTTAGCCTGTATCACACCATCCATACTAATTAGTGCGGCTAACCCTGTTTAGCCTGTATCACACCATCCATACTAATTAGTGCGGCTAACCCTGTTTAGCCTGTATCACACCATCCATACTAATTAGTGCGGCTAACCCTGTTTAGCCTGTATCACACCATCCATACTAATTAGTGCGGCTAACCCTGTTTAGCCTGTATCACACCATCCATACTAATTAGTGCGGCTAACCCTGTTTAGTCTGTATCACACCATCCATACTAATTAGTGCGGCTAACCCTGTTTAGCCTGTATCACACCACCCATACTAATTAGTGCGGCTAACCCTGTTTAGCCTGTATCACACCATCCATACTAATTAGTGCGGCTAACCCTGTATCACACCATCCATACTAATTAGTGCGGCTAACCCTGTTTAGCATGTATCACACCATCCATACTAATTAGTGCGGCTAACCCTGTATCACACCATCCATACTAATTAGTGCGGCTAACCCTGAATAGCCTGTATCACACCATCCATACTAATTAGTGCGGCTAACCCTGTTTAGTTTGTATCACATCATCCATACTAATTAGTGCGGCTAACCCTGTTTAGCCTGTATCACACCATCCATACTAATTAGTGCGGCTAACCCTGTTTAGCCTGTATCACACCATCCATACTAATTAGTGCGGCTAACCCTGTTTAGCATGTATCACACCATCCATACTAATTAGTGCGGCTAACCCTGTTTAGCCTGTATCACACCATCCATACTAATTAGTGCGGCTAACCCTGTTTAGCCTGTATCACACCACCCATACTAATTAGTGCGGCTAACCCTGTTTAGCCTGTATCACACCACCCATACTAATTAGTGCGGCTAACCCTGTTTAGCCTGTATCACACCATCCATACTAATTAGTGCGGCTAACCCTGTTTAGCCTGTATCAAACCACCCATACTAATTAGTGCGGCTAACCCTGTTTAGCCTGTATCACACCTTAACTGTTTCTACAATAATCCACATGTGATCTACTTATGCACTATGGTAAGTAACCAAGTACTCAGTCTGTCCTTTACATTTTACACTGGTGATTTCCATTATATGAATACAAATATGCAACTCTGAGTAGCTTGTACTGCACTGTGTATTATATCCACAGTGACAGACAGACACCGCCAGAATTTGGCCGTTATATATGCACCAGTAGGTCCCACTTAGTAGCTAGAACAGGCGGCAGAAGTGCTGGCTCACAACACATTAATAGCATTAACTTCAATTTGTTCACACTAAGTGGCTGTGTAACCAGTGTTATAATCAATTATTTCCAAATGGTTAACTGTACATTGGAACAAATGACTTAGCGTCATACTCTCATTGAAATATGAAACTAGACATCCTAACTGATCGCTGTCATTTCACAGACACCTTATTTGTTCACAGTGTAATAATGTGAGTAGACAATACAAGAGTTATGTTTTCAAAAAGACCCCTAAAATTTAGTACAGTATTTCACAGAATCCATAATTTATCATAAATATGTAATTTTAAATATATATATTGGCCCTTTACTCTGCCTGCTAGCCCACACACTATTTTAATCATTATTACGCCAAACTAACCAGCTTTTGAAACCCAGTATGTGCGAGTAACTATTTGGCAAACTCAAAATTGAAACATGTCTGATTTAAACAGTGGGCCTTTGAAAATGTACTTTTGAAAGAAATTGTACCCGTCCCAAAAGCAGTATTCTTTAGATGCTACCACACAGACTACTACCTGGGCACACAGACACATCAGACCTATGACCTCACTTGTACTGTGAATAAATAAACAAACAAGACCATGTGCCTGTGTCAGTCTAACACCAGCAGTCAAGACCAAGCTGTTGGATAGGCCTGTAGCAACACAGCCGGTCCACTGAAGCATTTTCAGATTTTACTCTACTTTCCTGTGAACTTTAATGAACTGTCAGCTCTATTTCTAGTTGTTATGTTGGCACAGGACTGCAGCTGGCCAGTTCCACAGAATGTTGTTTAACAGACTGCACAATGTGTAATTTTTGTAGCCGGGAGGTGGCTGTAATTAATTTTCAATTGGTCTGTCTCGAAACTTGCCTGGGTGCCACTTGTGTGTTTGGGTCCCGAGGTAGTCTAAATTAGAATATTTTTCACCAACTTTCTCATTACTGTTTCCCCTGGTACACAATAAACAAGACGGACCACACTGCCAAATTGTCTACACACTTAAAATTGTTCATTATTTGATATAAAATTATGTGCAAGATGGTGGTTTGAAAAATTCTGGCGTGGAACACACCTGTAGGAGCATACCCCTCATAATTTGTTTCAAAACTAACTTCAAATGGTGCATTTTTATGTTTTCCCTTTGGAATCAGACAGGAAAAGAAATTTGTAAACACTTACTGCTCAGTGGTTTTATTGCAAAATGAATGTAACAAAATTGTGCTCAAACAATTTATGTTTTGCTTAAATTTCAAAGCACACTAGCCATACAGTGTTACAATTGACCATTTTGAATATAAAATAAGCCTACAGATACATGTACCAGGTACTCAACATTGTCTACAATTGAATATTATACACATTTATGAATGAATGAATGAATGAACGAACATTTATTCAGAACATTGGCAACAATATATACAAGACAACCAAACAAATTTAACTATAATACAAGTGAGAATATACAATGTGTGAAGGGGATAAATACGAAGTCATTGACATTTTGTTGTAAATTTACCCAACATATATTTATATATATACATATATGTATACACATATGTCATACATACATATAAACACATATAGTGTATACACACACATACATACATGTATATACAGAGACGTTTAGCTACAATAATTGAAATCATGTAATGGAAGTTATACATGTTCAACATTTAAAGTATGTTTAGATTTCCACAACCAGATTTCTTTAAAAAAAGGTTCTTGCATTTACGATTAAATGCTGTAATAGTATTAGTAATGCATGCTGAATTTCCCATTTTATTATAACAAAATGACTTCATGTTGTTGCTCCACAATTTGTTTATTTATTTTTAAAAAGCTACATTAAAAAGAGGCAACACTTACAATATCACGCCACAAAATAGAAAATCCTGGCTTTGGCCGGCGATTAGCATTTAGCTGTTGAGTTCACATCTGCCATCATAATGAAGTTTTACAGTGAGTCAATATGCTTCTCTGTGTTTTCTTGCTATATCTTTAGTAAATGACATCATGCTGTTTGTAACATGAAAGCTGCAGCATGGTAATAATGCTTAGAAGCAGCACAATTGTGCACAATTCAACGTTCACGCAGTGAGAAGAAACACCACCAAAAAATACCTATTCATGACTTCTCAGTAACAATATATAATGTTGGGTTAATGTTCACTTCAAAGACACTTCCTGGTGTTACATTTGTCCCTGGTTTGACCACAGATGATAGAGTACATGTATCATTTAGTTTGTGAATGACCTGTTATTTTCCAAAGTGATGTTTGATAACTTTGATCACCCAAAGTGATGCAGAACATTATTTATAAATTATGAATTCATCAGAAAAAATGTGAGCGTGAGAAATAGGAAGATGAATGTGACCCTTGTAGAGTAATAGCACTAGTTAAGTGTGTACTAACTAGTTGAGCAACGAGCACCCGTTAATATAAATTTTAAGCCATTTTGTTCTCTTTCTTTGTGAAACAGATCCATTTTGTAACTTCCTAGTTCGTACCACTTATTTATTTCATGTTATTGAATGCAAACAAACTGTTAGAAAAGCTTGGAAGTCACGCCCATTCTTGTAAGTCATACAGCATCTAGCAAGATACAGGGGATGCGTCACAGAGATGAATGTATAATGAATGACCTGCTGACTATAATGCCTATGTTACACTAGCATTACCACATGAAAAATATAAACTGTGTTACCTAAACATGTTTTGTTAAACATGTTTTGTTATGCATGTAAGGAGCTTCTTCTTGTGAAGTAAATGGTTTTGATTTCATGAAAATCAGACAACTACTTACAAAGTTATTAAGTTGGAAAGGTTACTACCCCAGGAGTTTTCGTTGGAACGGTGAACATGAAAAATAACACAGAAAGAATAGGGTCACAGTATTTCCAGGGTGTACCCCTATTTTACCAGTTTTGTCATTGTTTTCACAACAGATAAGTCATTAATTGAGGTAATTACTTCAAATTTTGCACATATAGGTATTTTCACACGAGGAATTCATTTTTTGCATTTTCGTTGACCTAATTTGCATATTTCATGACCTAATTACCATAATATGGCCGACATATTGAATCATAGACTGTAACAAGATGCAATTCATGTCATGTCATTAATTGTTTAGAGTATATTTACAGGATATTAGAAAGTGTAACATATCTTGTTTCATTATAGTTCATTTCAATCCCTTTTTTTTGCAAAATTGGTGCATCATTAGCATAATTATTACAAAATGGCGGCCATATTGAATGAGGATTCCCAATGTTTTTGTGAAGAAATTGTTATTCTGAGCATGTAATTAACTTAGTAATGGCGTTTACAATAGTACAGCATAAACTGTTTCATTGCTATCAATTAGTTACCACAATTTGAATAATTTGTTGAGTAATTTGCATAAAATAAAATGGCGGACATATTAAATGTAGAATCCCAATTTTGGAATATATATTTTTCCAAAAGCACATCATTAATATTTGAGGCATGTTGTAAAATAGTACAACACAAACATTTTCATTAGAACTCATTTAGTTGCCATTTGTATAATTAATTATCATAAAACAAAATGGCGGACATAGTAAATGTGGAATCCTCATTCGTGTTATAAACATTTTCAAAAGCATTATCAATTTATCATTTAACGCTTAGCGCTTCTTATCATTATATAGCGCTTCTTAGTATTATATAAAGAGTTTAATTACTATAATTAAATGTCACTTAATTCCCACTTTGCATAATTAATGTCTATACTAGTTATACTTCGCTATGTGAATTGCAGAAAGTGTCTTGGACCTGAGAGATACCTGCATTTAAATACACAGAGTAATGAATAATTGCACCAACAACTCAGATTTTATTGTAAATCTTTGTTGTTACAATAGCTATTTAAACGTAGGAATATATAATTATTAATTAAATAAAATATAGTTATACACACCAATAATATAATTGTGGCAATAAATGAATATTATAATGGTGGAAATACCAAGCTTAAACTGGCTAGTTATTACTACTAGTAAGCAAACAATAAATGTAATAAGTTTTTATTTTATATTTAACAAAGTAAGGTTGGAATACAAGTTTCTGAATTTCAAGTTTAAAATCAATTATTAAGTGTAGCCAGCGTAGTGTGAATAGGGATTGCCTGTATGACAGCTAGGCGCCAAATCCGCCTAGCGGACAACCAGCGCAAAGCGGTTGTCCGCCTGGCGGATATCCAGCGGCTTGCTGACGTTACCAGGCGTATGTTACTATTTTTAGCACAGCGTCACCGTCTGCGGTGGCGTTGTCGAAAACCGTGCAACTATGTCGCACAAAATGCGATTTAAAATATCACATAACATATATCATCTGAACAGTCTGAAACTGACACGTAGGTGTGTATATACACGAACTTGAATTTTAGGCAATAACATTACCAAAAATTCATGTTTATACAATAATTTGACATAACTTTCATTTGGATTAACGCAGAAACTTCGTGCAACGACTGCAGTGAAGACGAACACGTCTTCTAATTAATCGAGCAGATCTTATGACGATCCGAATAGGTTTACAAGTGCGGGTTTTCAATTTGCCGCAACCTGTTTTTGCGAAAACCGTACCGTCGCGGAGCGTCATCGGCATGACACTTTTGGCGCGCATCATCGCTCAATCATGAACGATAAATTTGTCAAATAAAGGAATACTTTTAAAAACTTTATGCCATTGTAGAGAACATTATCTTGTCATTCCAGTGATATTAAATATGTATTATTTAACGCGGATTTAATGATGTAAGGACTGCATGACCGGTGACCTGTCGTAGTTTAGCGTCAAAACTGGCCAGATCCAACAGCCGCCGCGGCCGCTGTGGTAATGCTAGTTACACCACTAACACCAGTGTCAAAATTTAGTCTTATAAATTTAAGCTGATTAACCATGAGTATGTAGACATTACTGTACGCCTAGGGTGTGTGTGGGTCCCGGATGGTTCAGCCCCACGCGGATGGATGGTTCAGCCCGGATGTTTTCGGCCCACTTCACCAAAAATTTATGTGCGGTGTCGGATGTTTTTGCCCATGAATAATTATCAAAGCAGCGGTCGACTCGGCCCGTTGCATTTGAAGATTTTTAGGGTGTTTCACAATAAATTACCTACCACGTCTTTACTGTTTATTTGTTGGTTTGAACTTACACTCTTACCTGGATTGTTTGTATATGTGATACTTGTTTGTTTGTTGCAAAACATCATAGCGGTAAGCTTTGTTGCAAAACATCATAGCGGTAAGCTAAACAAACACGGTGATTGTTTGTTCTGTTTGATGATTTCTGGTAATCTGGGATAGGTTGTTATTATGACAACCATTTCCTAGTTAGAATATACGTAACTTGTAAGACGCAATTCGAAATAGAACTTTACAAGTCCGTGGTAAGAATACGCTAGATAGAATAACGATTGCACCGCACAATACACATGTCACAATAGAAACAAGACGGATGGTTCGGCCCACACAGACCCGATTGCACAAACGGTTGATTCGGCCCACGCGAGTCACGCTTCTCCGATTCCTAAAACAGATGGTTCGGCCCATGGTCCGAACACGTTTTGGGCTGAAACATCTGCCTTCCATGTGTGTGTGTCTGGATAAAATACTATTAATACTCAATAGCGATTAGAATAGAGACATCAGTCTTTAGGTCCTAAAGCTAGGCCTACTGATATATATAATATATATATATATTGATTTGTTAGAACAATTTCCTTTTTATTATGACAATGTTACAAATTATACAATGAAATATGAATAAATGGTAAGCCAACATTAATTGACATATCAAATTCCAAACGTGACTACATAACAAAGAACCTACAAGTTATGCAACATGTGAGATAGAATTCCTGCAAAATAAAAAGTAAAAGCTTTTCTTTTTCACACAAACAAAATAAAGTCAGCATACGTTAATGTTAGTAACGGCTTAAGTTATATGATTGTTTAATTAGTCACGATTTACGTCAACAACACTGATGTCCAAAATGTTTGAAGTGGATATGTCAATGTGTACGAATTATCGAAATAACCCTTTCATTATTTCAATGATGTAAGGAACAACAGACTGAGATCAAAATTATTCGAAGACTACTACGTCAAAAAATCAAGACGAGCCAGTATTGCCATTGATTGGCGTAACGTTACCTTTGTAGTGAACTCGCAAATCGTTCTGGGTCAATCCAATGAAGTTGTGTTTATCTTTCGGGCTCCAAGATCGCGGTAACGTATTTTCTGGATCGATTACAGCAGGATAAAGTCTTCTGAGGCGATCCAGAGAATCCTGTGTTTTGTGAATCTGTGAATTGCCTAAACTACTCCTTCTTGTCATCCCTGCCATTTTCATTCTTCAACAAACGTCCCGGATGATGAAAACCTCACCTCAACAACAAACCTACTTATGCATCAACGACAACCGTTGGTCACTGATGTTAAAGTGACTTCGTTTACATCCAATCGCATGCTGTGACACATCTCTCGGATGGCGAGTCGAGGCCCACGAAACTGTAATGACGTCGCTCGTGCTGCCACACGGCGGACTGATGCCGAATTTGTATTACTACGCGAAAATGTAAACATGAATTTAATTCCAAACTGTGTAACAGGCGGCCACACTTGCGACCAGCGGTTGCCATGGCATCAGCGTAATTTCAAAATGGCGACTAGCTGCGCCAAAACCAAAGCAAAGACACCGTAAAGTTGTCTGTTAGGCTAAAATACTTACCAGTTTTGTGCACATGAAAATCATTACACCTTACAATGGATACGCTGATGATGGATCGCCTTCCACCGATATCTGACAGGTAAAGACTAAGTCTAACATTTCTGAAAATGTGCGTGATATTGTAATTGGACCACGGCCAGTTAATCTCAGCTAGGTGCAGGGGTAGGGCAGTGAAAGGGCACCTGCTTGAATTGTTGTGGGGGTGTGCCCGTCGAGGGTCATGAATGTGCGATTAATGGCATTGTGTGACTAAATCGGCATTATGACCAGTATAAAAACAAATAACTATATATATATATATATATATACACACATTTGACAAAATACTAAATAACATAATCAACATCACACCCCCACCAGGTCTACTAACACAGTCAAAAAACCGTGGCCACTACGTAGCCCCTAGGTGCCGCATGCAGCAGTGTTCTCTTTCTACCCCCGAGCAGTTCGAATCTGGAATATGATTCCACCACCGATTACTGAACTAGAAAGCCCCATAGCGTTTCAAACAGCGATCATGAACCTCCCTTTCACCACACCCAATCATCTAAAGTGCCTATAAAATAAACAAACAAACTACCCACAATGCATACGCACAAACAAGCACCATACAACTCCTGCGTTAGCTCAAGTTTGGAGTAAATCACCTAAGACCATATATAATTATACATATATATAAAGGTAAGTTTTTATATAGCGCAGTATCCAGTCCTCAGACTGCTCAAAGCGCTTTACTCCGTGGCAGACCTGTTCAATCAAACACCATCTCGACTTCTCTGCTTATATATATATATATATATATAAGCCTAACAGCAGCATAGGTGCCAGAATTAAAACATTATGATTATGAAACGAGACTAAACGTCCTAAACTTACCAACGTTAACATATCGTAGATTACGAGGGGACGTTATTAATGTTTTCAAATACTTGAATGGCATATTTACTTGCACGCACACTATGTTTAACCTGGACCTGTACGAAGGAACACGGGGGCATTCTTTAAAGTTGTGTAAAAACAGGAGTAAACGAGAACTGAGGAGATACTTCTTTAGCGAGAGAGTAATTGATGTATGGAACACATTACCCGAAGCCATTGTCACAGTTCCAACTGTCAATGCACTGAAGAACCAACTCGATATATTATGGATGCACCAGCCAGTCAAATTTGATTATAAAGCAACATTGGTTAAAGAGCGGTACATAGGCAAATTTGCCTGAAGACCAAAGAGGATGTATGTATGTATGTATAGGTCAACCGCTCCATTATGAGAGATAGGATATACAACCTCCAAGGTTGATTCGTGGAAAGATGGCGCCGGTGCATGGCGACACGTTGTGGCGGTGGATGATTGTTTGTACGTTTTCAATTATTTTTTTGGTGTTTAAGTCTATATGTGTATATAAGTATGATCGTGAAGATCTACTGAGAATCAGGGAATCCATGAAATGTGAGTACAAACCAAACTTCACCTTGGAGGACACTTTTTCTGTTGACAATATGGGTCATACTCAATGCCTCAAGCCGGACATGCAAGCGGGGTAGACGCGGGGCGCACTCTGTAGATTTCGCCGGCACAGCCTTCGACCACCACTCCCTGCTATCATTCTAGCAAACGTGCGATCTCTGAGGAACAAAGCAAACAAACTCTTTCAGCTGTTGACTTACAAACGAGAAATAAGAGACGCCTCTTATGGAAATGTGGTTAGATACCACGACCCCTGACGTGCCAGTGACACCCCTTGGTCATGCTCTGTTTTGAGCGAACTGACGGACAAGCAGCGGGGTGGTGGCGTGTGCTTTCTTGTGAATCAGCGGTGGTGTAATGTCACTCAGCTTGTCTCTTCTTCGTGTTCTCGTGAACTGGAAACTGTAACTATCAATTGATTGCAAGCCATTCTATTCCCCGAGAGAGTTCTCTTCGGTCGTGCTGTTGGGTGTTTACATCCCCCCTGATGCCAGTACTACCAAAGCAGTCAGCCAGTTGGCTGCTCAGGTGGCAGCAGAATCAACTCATCCTGACAGCGTAGTCATCATTCTGGGTGACTTTAATCACACAAATTTGAAGAAGGTACTGCCCAGGTACAAGCAGCACATAGACTGTGCCACATGCAATAGCAAGGTCCTGGATCACTGCTACACAGTCTTTAAGGATGCGTACTGTGCCACTACCAGGGCTCCCCTCGGAGAGTCTGATCACGCAACGGTCATCCTCATCACCACGTACCGACAGAAACTGAAAACATTGAAGCCATCAAAGAAGATTGTCAAGAAGCAGACGGACGAGTCAACTGCAGGTCTTCATGGATGCCTGGAGTGCACAGATTGGGACATGTTTAAAGAGGCATGTCCTGACCTAGATGTGTACGCTGGCACCGTGACATCCTACTTCAACAGGTGTGAGGAGCTGTGCACGGAGACTGTCACCCTGTATGGCAACGATAAACCTTGGTTCACCAGGACATCAAGCAGAAACTGGCGGCGAAGAATGCGGCGTTCATCAGCGGCAGCAGGGAAGAATTCAGGAGAGCTAAGTGTGAGGCACAGAAGGCGGTCAAGAAGGCCAAATTCATACACAAACGGAAACTTGAGGACCAGTTCGCTTCCAACAACACCAGATCTGTCTGGAATGGCCTGCTGCAGATTACACAGCACAAGGAACATGCAGCGGCCGTCAACAGCAGTGACCCCTCATTCCCTGATCAGCTGAATGACTTTTACAGCAGATTTGACAAGCTTAACTATTCACCAGAGCAGCGTCACTTCCAGCAGGCCAGGAAGCTGAGGTGAGGAAACTGTTCAGGAGACAGAGCACCCGGAAGGCTTCGGGTCCAGACAACATCTCCACATCTTCCCTGAAGAACTGTGCCGACCAACTCTCTGTGGTGTTTACGGACATCTACAACTCCTCTCTCCAACAGTGCAGAGTTCCAGTCTGCTTCAAAACTTCCACTATCATACCCATTCCCAAGAAGTCCAACATCACTGGGCTGAACGACTACTGTCCAGTGGCACTGACCTCAGTCGCCATGAAAGTGTTCGAGCGCATAATACTCAAGTACCTGAAGTCAGCCACCGACGGCCTCCTGGATTTGCACTAGTTTGCATATCAAGCAAACAGATCAGTAGACGATGCGTTAGCTTTAGGTCTGCATCACATTCTGAAGCACCTAGAGAGGCCAGGAACCTATGCCAGGATCCTGTTCATTGACTTCAGCTCAACATTTAACACCATCATCCCATTCAAGCTGTTCGATAAACTTTCATTGTTGAATGTACATCCTGCCATGTGTCACTGGATCCTTAACTTTCTTCTTCACAGGCCTCAATCTGTCAGAGTCAACAACTCTATCTCCAGACCTCTTATCCTAAATACAGGTGCCCCGCAAGGTTGTGTGCTATCTCCTTCCTGTTTACTAACTTCACAAATGACTATGTCTCCATGGACCAATCGGTCCTTGTGATCAAGTTTTCCGATGACATTACTGTGGAGGGCTGCATTGAGATAACAATCTCGAATTGAACGTTTCAAAGACTAAAGAAATGATTGTTGATTTTCATAAAAAGAAGACTCCCACCCACCCTCTTTCGATAAATGGCGTGGAGGTCGAGCAGGTTGAATCTTTTATATTCCTTGGAACAACAATTTCAAATTATCTCAGCTGGTGCACAAACACATGCACACTGTGCATTACAAAAAAGGTACAACAACGCCTGTTCTTCCTGAGGCAGCTCAGGAGATTCAGCATTGCTCAGGAGATTATGATACGATTCTACCATGCAATCATTGAAAGTATCCTCACTTTCTCGATTGTAGTGTGGTTTGGCCGCGTCAATCAGGAGGAGAAACAACGGCTAGAAGTCATCGTGAAGGGCACATCTAGAATCAGATGCGAATTGCCATCCATTAAATCTATTTACCATACTCGCTGCACACAAAAATCCAAGAACATTATACAGGATACTACCCACCCAGCCAACCATCTCTTTGAACTTCTTCCCTCTGGCAAGCGCTATAGAAGTATTAAGACAAGGACCACTATAGACTTAAAAATAGTTTTTATCCCAGGCTGTGAGTCACTTGAACCGCGAGATGCCATGATACTGTTTTCAGTCAGTTTAAATTTTATGTCGCCATACTAAATTATATATTTATTAATTTTTAATTTTAGTTTTAATTTTTTTTTTACTAGCTTAACTACATGTAAGTACATACTTTTTAACTGTCAGCTTAGTTTTTATATCGTCAGCTAATTTATTTAATCGTTTATTTATTACTTATTTATTTACATGTATACTTTTTAACTTTTTAGGTAATGTTCAGACGGTATTAATATTATGTTATCAAGTTCACTTTATGTCAATAGATGTACGACTGTCTTATAATATGTTGGCAGGTGGCCTTGGTTTAAATTTATACTAGTTTTAGCATAGTTTCGTAATGTTTCTGATTGTATATTTTGCATGTGCATGATGGGGGGCAGGGGAGACAAGCGTGTATGTATATTGACGCCACAATGCCAAGAATTCCTTGTACATTTTAAATGCTACTTGGTAATAAAAAGTCTGAATCTGAAGAAAACGTCTATGAAAATAAAAATAAAAAATTTTTTTAGGTGCAAATAATTATTTATATCAACAGTTCATATTTAAAAAATAAAAATATTGTCTTTATGCAGACCAGCTCTGGTCCTCTTAAAAATGGCATTCTGCCTAAGGCAATCCCTTATGCATATTTGGTCGACATATGCTGCTATTAGGAGTATATATATATATATGTATATACATATATCTATATATATGGTGTTTCAATTGGCATTGTTTAAGAATTAAGTAAATTATTTTGGATTGAAACCTTGACATTTGAATAGAATCTGGACCCACACCAACTTTGTCGTTATAACTATATTTTTGCCAAAATTTGATACCTCAGTGCATTAATTCCATCATCCCACATTATCACAGGCATATTTATCTTATAAAAATATTGCGCCATAGCGCACTTCTGATGCCAAAATAAAGAACCTACTATTGTTTATGCCACTGCAGCAGGGCCTCACCTAGAGACCAGGCCACCCATCATTTGGACGGATAAAATAAAAAAAATTGCGTTTTTGGATGGGTTAAAATTGATTGTGGATGGGTCCACCGGGCTGGCCCTTCCATATCCATCCATGCCGTATTTTTGAGCTGGCCATGCCATTTTTAAGACTTCATTGAAACTGCCGCAAAGCCAGTTACAAAATCTATGGTTTTGAAAATCGACCACCTGGATCGCCCGACACACGACCGAAACCAATTAAGGCCTCGACTTACTAGGGTAATTGTCACCTAACCACTAGCAGTGATTGCTTGAAAAGCAGACAACTCTTGGGTAGACCAAATAATCAGGGCGGGGAGATACAGTAAGCACTCGTCAATTACGACGAGACAAGACTGGATAGTTTAGTAAACTGATTGGGTGATGTTACGCAGGCACCGATTGAGTGAATTACTATAATTATTAATGCCTGGGAAGAACCCTCTATTTCCGTTCCCACACTATTTCCTAGACACCTAATTGTAACCGCATTAAAGGCACCAGCGACCACTAACAAGACCAGAGTGAATATCACAATAACTAACTAGCATTACCACAGCAACCGCTGCGGCTGTTGGATCTGGCCACATCTGGTGCAAAACTATGACAAATCACCCGTCACGCAGCCCTTACATCATTCAATCTGCATTAAATAATACATATTTAGTATCATCGGAATGACAACATAACATTCTTTACAATGGTGTAAAGTTTTTAGAAGTATTCCTTTATTTAATGAATTGTCCGTGATTTAGCGAAAATGCGCGCCAAGAATTTTATGCCGACGGCGCGTCGCAAAGGTATGGTTTTCGCAAACACAGGTCGCGTCAAATCTAAAACCCACACTTGTAATCATGTTTGGATTGAATGGTTTTTAATCAACCAATGAGGAGATGTGTTGGTGTTCACTGTTGTCTGTTAATGTTACATGAAATCGATGCCGTCAGAGAAACGAAAGTTACGATCAGTTGAAGTGTAAACATTTATCGATGTTATCGCCCGACATACATCTTCGTGCGTCACCGATGCCATTTGTCAGTTTACAATATTCAAATGATGTCTGTTGTGTGATAATTAAACATGATTTACAAGTGCGGAAACCAGATTTTGTTCGACGATGTCGCATTATTTTTGAACAGGATTGCAATAATCAGCCTGCCGTGGAGCCTGCAGGCTGCATGTGCAGCGACTGTGCTAGATTTAGTTACATCTGCGCTATTTTTAGCACGTTGCCGTTGGCGAGTCCTGCTCACCGCGGCACGTTGTTTGGTCGCCCGTTGAGTGGTCTAAGCAGGGCTGCATGCCTACCATTACGGATTTCGTTACGGAAATTCACCTCAGATTACGGCATTACAGAAACTGCCACCATATTACGGGAATACAACTATCCCTTCAGAACATGATACACATTAAAGAATTGCTAAATTTAACAATAATGCCGCTACAGATGCCCTGAAGAAGCTGTCATAATTCATCTGTTACAATTTATCAATAAATATTTTGTCCACTACAAGTTCTACGGTGATGTTGTGGCACGTGGCAGTGAGCACAATATTATGTCTGCATCTGTCAGTCAACAGCAATTACAGTGGCCAAAAATATCAGTATCATTAATGCGCGTCTAGACATTTAGCTATTTACTGGCACTGTCTTTCCCAAGGTGTTGCTATACAGAAGTAATCACTTGGGCATGTCTGGCCATGCATGCACTTTGACAGCTGTAATTAACACAATGTAACTTATTGGATGTTGTGAAACAAGCATCCCTTTGAAGTGCAAACCACTGACCTTAAAGGGAATAAAAACATCTATGGCTAGAATTCATGTTATGTTACATCCTGCTATCTATTTCCATGTCCACCAAGCCAAAAACAGTAAAAAAATCAATGAATTAGAAATTCCACATTTAATGCTGTACATCCGGACATTTTTTAATATGCATATTTTTGGCGTGCTTTTCGGGATGCCGAGATGTGACGTCACTTATGACCCACACTCGCATCAGGCCGACCCTTTCCATGCATTCAGAGCATGTTTACAAGTATAGCTTTTGGGTCGAAACGAGCGTCAGAATGAGTTATTGTGCAATATTCCGATGAAATACAAACACTAGTCATCATAGAGGAACAAGCAGTTATCTTACCGTTCCACATGAATCAAATTTTATTTAAAACAATGAATGCGAATGTGCCTACAAGTCGACGAGGTTTCGCCGAGCTTGGGCTCGTTTTCAGAATAATTATATCGAATGCAACCAACGAGAGATAATCTACACCAATAAACATACATAGCAAACATATATTGTATCCAGCTACAGAAAATAACGTGTATAATCTCATAATATCACTAGAATATCGATGTATGAAGGAGGAGTTGTATCATAACAACTTAAATCAGTCAGTGAATTTCTGTCGGCCCTGCTAGCTCAGTTAGTAAAGACGTTGGTTCCTTAGCATTTATTTTGCAATCGGGTGACGCCGGTTCAAACTCTACACCAAATCGTTGATTTTGTTTGGTTTATGTTTTCGCGAAGTAATATAAACCAAATCATTTTTATACTATGATGCACTGTTTATAAATATTTTGGTAGTAATTATTTATTCGCCACAAAAATGAAAATATGGTAATTATATATAACGCGATGTTTCTAAATTTTATTTATCCAGACAGATCACCATTTGTTTTCACATATATAATTACAATATATTACTGTACAATATATATACAATTAATAAATTATATATCCATTACATTATATTTGTTTGGATGAATAAAATTTAGAAAAATCGTTATATAATTCCCATATTTTCATTTTTGTGGTGAATAAATAATTACTACCAAAATATTTATAAACAGTGCATCATAGTATAAAAAATAATTTGGTTTATATTACTTCGTGAAAACATAAATAAAAAAAAGTGTAAAAAAAATCAATGGTTTGGCGTGGGGTTTGAACCGGCGTCGCCCGATTGCAAAATAAACGCTAAGGAACCAACACCTTTACCAACCAAGCTAACAGGACCGATAGAAATTCACTCACTGATTTAAGTTGTTATGATGAATTGAACAACGCCTCCTTCATACATCGATATTCTAGTGATATTATGAGATAATACACGTTACTTTCTGTAGCTGGATACGATATATGTTTGCTATGTATGTTTATTGGTGTTGATTATCTCTCGTTGGTTGCATTCGATATAATTATTCTGAAAACGAGCCCAAGCTCGGCGAAACCTAGTCGACTTGTAGGCACATTCGCATTCATTGTTTTGAATAAAATTCGATTCATGTGGAACGGTAAGATAACTGCTTGTTCCTCTATGATGACTAGTGTTTGTATTTCATCGGAATATTGCACAATAACTCATTCTGACGCTCGCTTCGACCCAAAAGCTATACTTGTAAACATGCTTTGAATGCATGGAAAGGGTCGGCCTGATGTGAGTGTGTGTCATAAGTGATGTCCCGATACCACGTGATCGCCTTGCTCATTAAATTTTATTTTCCGCGGGAATCGCTACACAGAC
This sequence comes from Paraescarpia echinospica, assembly GCA_020002185.1. NCBI lineage: Eukaryota > Metazoa > Annelida > Polychaeta > Sabellida > Siboglinidae > Paraescarpia > Paraescarpia echinospica. The sequence continues at coordinate 65,241,816 of CM034537.1, forward strand.
CGGTTTAAAATCGAATTTATGCTACAAATGTATTTTTCTGTATTTTTTTAGTGTTGTCAAATGTTACATACAAGGTTAAACTGTGTGTACACATGGAAAAAGGATTTTAGCTAATGCCTTATTTTTATTTCCTTTAACTGATGACTTTAACAGGAGTTACAGTGTAGCAACACAATAATTATGTTGAAACAAAGTATATCTACTTTTGATGGATTCCCAGGCACCGTGAACAGGCTGGGTTTGTTACTGTATCTACTTCAGAGAAAGATTTGATTGGCAACCTTGTGGACGGGGAGCGGGGCAGGATGCAACAAGGATGCGACGGGGGGGAGTAATATAATAATAATAATAATGTAACTTATGGCCATTGCATGGCGACTTATTAAAAAAAATATTTGTCAATCTAATATTTTGTTTTAGAAATTAAACAAAATCGAACTGTAGTATATCTAATATTATGATATGGTACTTGTAAAAAAAAAATAGAATGCTTTAAAATTCCAAATATTACCTTCCATAGTCCATTATACCTTGTATACAATTTGTATACACACTTTTAATTGTATATAAAAAATTGGGATTCCACATTAAATATGTTTTAATGAAACAACTTATATATTTGCTATATTGTAAGATGCATTGAAATGTGTATGACATGCTTTCAACAAAAATATACATACAAATTAGGAATTCTCATTCAATATTCAATACGTTCAATCGCGCGTCCGATCGCATGCCCGACCGCATTTCATAGCATGTCGAAACAAATTTGGACTAGCAAAAATGTGATCCTGGGTGAGGCCGTGCACTGCAGCCATGATGCATTACTGCACCTCACACTTGGAATGAGCGATGCATGTTGATGCAGACCAGGCTGCTATTTGGGCCTCAAAAACGCAATGTTTTTAAAAGAGCTGAAACCTTTATTATTTTAATACTGCATTAAAAATGAATTTCTGACTGACATTTACCACCGACTTTTTGAATGTGCGTCATTTTGTTTAGTTATCGCTGTGCTGGATAATGGCAATCATAAGGTTTGGGAGAATATTGCTGTCCATCTCTCCCTCTTTCCACACCGCCCCCAATCTCACCATGCCTCCATTTCTTCCACCATTCTCACCGTCTATTATTCTTTTTCCCTTCTCTCTCTCTCCATCTCTCCACCACTCTTTCTTAATTTCCCTCTCTCTTCATCCATCCTTTTCTCTCCCCAGGTGTGGATCCTGGAGGCATTCAGGTGGGGGTGGGGCACTTGAACAAGTCTCAATAGGGTGTTTAGTTTGTAGATCCAGGGAGAGCGAGCATGGCCCCATTTTGCCATCAAGTGGGTGCAACTGGAGGATTTTGGTGAGCCTCAAGGGAGGTGTAGTTAGATATATTTGGTGAACATCAAGGGGATACAGTTAGTTCTTTAAATAAAAAGGTATTGTTTTTATGTAGCACAGTATCCAATTCTTAGGACTGCTCAAAGCTAGCACTTTACACTTTATTCCCTAGACATGTTCAATTAAACACCACCTGAACTTCTCTGGGAAGCATTCAGTCATGCTGCAATTACTCCACAAAGATTATTCACGCACATATCAACTACTCTTTATAAATGGGTGGCTACATGCCCATTGGTCAAATCCTGGATCCGCCCCTGCTCCTTCCCACTCTCCTTCTCCCCACCCCTCGCCTGCCTTCTCCTTCTCTCCATCTCCGTCCCTCTCTCTATCTTTCTCTCTCTTTCTCTCCCTCTCTTCCCTCTCCTGCCACCCAATTTTCCCTCTCTCCCTGTCCTCCCTCCTTCCCTCTTCTGTCCGTCTCTCCCTCCCATCCTTTTTCCTCTCTTTCTTCCAACTAAGTTTGTTCCTCCCATTCTCTACACTCACTTGTTCTCTCAGCTTTATTTATCCACAACAAGTCAGGGGCCGGTTTCATGAAGTGCCTAAGAACATTCTTAATGCTAAGATGATTGTCTTAGTATATGACATGATTTTTAGTCCTATGGCCGAAGGTCCAAGGGACTATTGCCATCACTCTGCGTCCGCCGTCCGCTGTTAGCTGCCGTATCTCAGAAACCTTTCAGCAACTTTTTCTCTAATTTTGCATAGGCATATCTTGGGGCACTGCCACTATGCACGAGAAATCTGTATTTGATTGAATCATTTTAAGGGCTCCCTAGGGCCTCTAAGAACCCCAAAACTGGTAAAAATGTAACATTTGTCCTATTTTTTCAAAAACTGTTCAGTAACTTTTATTTTTATTTTGCATAGATGTATCTTAGGGTGCTGCCACTATATACAAGAAATCTGTATTTGATTGGATCATTCTAAGGGCACCTAAGGGGCCCCCAAATTGCAAAAGGTTTACATTATCTAGTGATGTGGTTTTGAGAAGGGCCCTTGAGACCACCCCCAACATTAGATGTTGTGTATTGTTCCACAAAATCAACAGCTCTGACTAATCTCTACAGCCCAGTCCATTGAGACCTTGACTAATCTTTAACTGGTCACAGCACCCAGGCAGAGTAGACACACTTGACCCCTGTTAGACTGAACAGTTGCCTAACACTTTTAAACTGTATCTTAAAAACTATTGATTTTCTATAATTGCAAGTTGTGTTTATTTTGATCTTCTTTTAATTATTATAAAATGGTGTGACTTTGGTGTCTATTGGTTTTAAAATGTATTGTCTGTAGAAACCTGTAGGTGACAAACATAGAAAATTAATATTCTGGACAACTATAGAGTGAAATATCCTACACTTTATTTATATCAAATGCATTCTACTGTTCTGTTTACGCTTGCCATGCCTTGTGTAGACATGGTACTGTGTAAATCAATTGTATCAATATAGACTAATAATTACAGATTCACAATATAGTTGACACCTGAAACAACCAAATGTCAACCATTAGAAGAGTTGACATACTTAAGGCACAATAAAGCCTTTTGTGTCAAGACAAATACAATTCAACCAATACCCCTATCTGAACACTGCCTGTTCTTCACCTATTACATTCGCTTTGTTTAGGTATGTGGTTCTGCTACTACTTGGTGGACAGTAAGCTGCAACTGTCTTTGAGTTTGTTTACATTTTGACAAACTACTATTATATAGCACTACTTTTTGAATGAATCACATTTTGAGAATGCATGTCATTGTTTGCGGTGTAACTTTTGTATGCTTCATTTTCTGCTGCTACAAGTTGCATTCATCTGAAAGATTATTCAATTACCTATCCAATGATAATACATATGTTGTGGTGTTGGATATATAGCTTTGGTATATTGTACACGAGGGTTGTGATATGAAACTATTGGACATTGCGACAGTGCAGAGAGACAGTACGAGATGTGTCACTCAGTAAATGAAGTGTGACTTTCAGATACTTCATTTTGTAGTGCTATGGATTATGATGGGCCTCTCAAAAGTTTTACAAAGGCTTCAATTTCAAACGGTCTATCACCGTCCAGCTGACCCTTTTTTTTCAAAAACTTGTCAGTAACTTTTTCTTTAATTTTTCATAGACATTTCATGTGGTAGTGCCACTATACATAATAAATCTGTATTTGATTGATTAATTCTAAGGGCACCAAAGGTCCCCTAAAATGCTAAATTTGCTAACTAAAATTAATTGTCTACCTCAGAGTAGCTATATTTATAACTTGTTGTGTATTACACCCAGCTGTGGAGCTAAGATTCTCTGCCTGCTATTGTTTGATGGAAACTGTGACTAATCTGTAATTGGTCACTGGCAGAAGCTTGTCAACAGACAGCATTAAGCCACTAGACCGCTGTTAAACTGGACAGTTGCCTGTAGGTTTTAAACTGTGTCAAACAGTGAGTCTACCTTTTGCTCTCAAATAATCTGTCCTCTTAGTTTTACACATAAAGACATAATCTGGCATAACTTGATAAGTCTTTGTAGCAGCACATTTGTACTTCCAGTGTATCATTGCAATATAACATACGTATTACATACTGTGTGCCACATTTGAATGTTGTGCATGTAATATTTCCATGCAATCCATTTGCATATATAATGTAAAACTTCAACAGCCGTTTTCTTCATTTTCACTTTTTGATCCCTACCATGTTCAATGCTCCATAACTTTGCAAATTTTTGTAGCAGTCATATAATTTTTGAAACCGTGTAAAGCACCCTACCAAACCTTTACAATGATGTAAGAAAACAATGTTACAATTTTTCCGACTTATCACTCATTTGGTCAGCCGGGGTCACATATAGACGTATTAGTCCAAAGGACTTCAGGGCCACTTGGCCCATTTTTTAATATAAGCGAACATAGGAGTTTACGCAAACACGTGAAGCTAAGTACTTGTGTAACTTTAAGAATGCTTCATGAAACCGGCCCCTCATTACAAGACTGGCACCAATAAGAATTTATTTAAGAAATAAACCTGTTTAATTCCAATATGCAACACTTTCAAAATTATGAGTAAATAACTCTTTCCAGTAGAATCTGTGACATTGTTGCTTTGCACATATGGTAAGAGCATGAGTTGTGAGATTGATGTCTATAATGCTGTTGATTCTGTAGCCAACATGATGCTGAGCAGGCTGATAGAAACATGCTAGCACTGGTTGGGCCAATTCCCCCCAGGAAGCAGTATGTCTCTAAATATCAATCTCGCAGTGTTGTGCCAACAAAACCAATGAAGGTATGTGCATGTTTTATGTTAAATGTTTGGGACTTCATGTTGACATTACTATGTGCATTTTATTTTATTACTCACATTTTTAGTAGTTATATTAATAATTATATACCTATTAGCAGTTTAAATATAATTATTGTCAGTACCATTTAACATCGTGCTATTCTGGAAATCATAGTGTCAAGATCAAGTTTGTTGTTATTAATTTCATATTTTTGGAGCTTCAAACACCTAGATAACTTTTTTACATTTGTCGTTATATACTGTTCAAATGTTAATTCTATAATAATGTGTGGTAAGGTCCATTATAATACATTATGGTATAAATGTCCAGCAGTGGGCTGTTCAGAACTGTGAGATCTGGAGACAGCTTAATGTCACAGATAGACCGTAGTAATTAAAGTGGCAATTAACAATATCACGTTAGCTTCATCCTTGTTCTGCCAATGTTAAACAATTGCATATCAAAACACACAAGACCTCTTCATCCACAAAATGGTGGTATTAATACTATGCTACATCCTTTTTCTATCATGGCTAAAAATGGTGTCTGTAACTGTGTGATTTACAGCATGGACTTCCATGTGTGTGTATTCCAGATGAGCATTGTCCTCTACATTATGACAATTCCAGAAGTCTTATTCGTTATAGTTAACATTATAACATTTTTTTAAATAAAAAGTTATAATAATGTATTAATTATTATTTAAATATATTAATTTTGTTATTAGTATCATTGCTATGTCATTATTGTACTCTATTAAGGTTTTAATAATTCTTATTATTAACACCTAATATTATGATTTAGTTATTTTATTTCCCAATTTAGTAATTCACAATTTTATTGCTGTATTTATTTTAAATTATTCTTATTTCTAGTAGTATTATTAATTATTAGTATTTTTTTAAACTTATTTTGCCATTCTACACAATCTTATGTATTTTGATATGTTGTTAAGCACCACAAACAAATTAGATCTGGCGTTATGTCAAATAAAATATATTACTGTGTTGGGCTGCTCGGTGGATTGTCTATGATCACACCGTTGATGTTTGATTCTGTTGACTCGTGTAGGTGCATCAGGGAGTGAGAGATGTGGGAGTGGAGAGCTGGCCAGCCCATGCCTCCTCCCCCGACAACCTGGGAACGAGCTTCATGATGACCAAAGACAAACATATGGTGGTGCTACACAATCCTGCCGCACTTACCATGAGCAAGAGCTCTAAGCCAAAGTTCCTCGAGTATCTCGAGTCATTTCTACGGGATGAACTCAAGTATCTCGGCGTATCCGAAGTGAAACCAAGCGAACTTCGTCTGCAGGTATTTGATCATTTGGCTGGGTAGTGTAATAGTTGTAGGTGTTGTAGGAGCAATGCATTCATTAGTGAACATTTGATAGTTTGGCACCTGAGATGGACAATCGTCTAGGAGGACTATACATTAACAAACTTACTTTTACTAGCTCAATTATTGTTAGAGTGATTTTTCTACAGATGAAACATTGTATGTCCACCATATGCTTGTGGAGCATGGTAGCAAAAATGTCACAGCTTCACACTCTCAGTGGAGAGATTTCAGGTTGAAGCCATTCCGAACATGGCCCCATTTCACTCAGTTGCATGAATGAGTACCTGGCTACAGCCAATGGTAGATATTTGTGTACGAATAGATTTCCTGCATTAATTGCAATGTGGTTGAATTCTTCCCAGAGAAGTTGAGATGCCGTTCAAATGAAGAGGTCTGCAAGAGTGTGAAATGTAAACCACATTGAACAGTCCCAAGGACTGGATATTATACTATATAATAACATTCTATACCTTTGTATAGAATATATTTATAACATTTGTAGAAGTAAATTTTGAATAGGTTCTCTACCGTATATGTGCTTGTTAATTCCATCTAAATTAATACAATAAAACAACCAAATTGATTTAACTGACATTACTGCACACATGGGAACTAACGTGTTCGTATGTGTGCAGGCCTTCAGACAAGTGTTTGAGCACCTGATTGAAGACTTCAAGACCTACAGGCCTCTGTTGTCCACTATCAAGAATGAGTATGAGATGATGCTTGCCGCCCAGAGGGAAGAAATAAGACGACTCGAGCCACTCAGGGTCAGTTTTAAAACCAAAAGCTTTCATGTTTTCTTATTCTCATTACAGGCTTCTTCAATGTTTAACAAAATGTACACAAAATGGAATGCAACTGTTCCCAGAAATTCAAAGAGATGTTTGTTATCTTCATGTGCATTCTTGACATTTATGTAGTATGAAAACGTAAAATTATTGTGGTATGAAATATACATGACTGCATCATCAACAAACCTAGTAAATTAAATCTGTCACAGTGGCGCCCACATATATTCGGTCATCACATGGTTGCATGTGTAAAGGCCTAGACAGATGAGTAGAAACCCAACACAGCTAGAGACACTTAATTAGCAGAATCTGTTCAAAATTGTGACTATAATGACTTAAACACATTGCTCGTAGAGACAACAAAAACTAACTGGAACATCAATTTGGGTCATTTTCTGTCATTTGGAACCATGCTAATGTAATTGTAACATACACAGAAGGTAGTAAACATAGTCAAACGAGCTAATTGTCTCACTGCATATGTAAAGAAGTTTGTTTGTTCAGATCACATGCATTAATTCATGCTTGACATGATGTTTATCTTGGTGTCTGTGTTTGCAGCAAATGCTGGTGACGGTTGCAGAGGAGTGCGACCAGAGAATCATGGAGTTAAGAGAGGAAGAGAAGCAAGGTACACATGGCAGCAAGTCATTGCTCAGTTACCAGGAACTTCATGTAATGATATCAGCAGAACAGTTGTCTTTCAAGTTACGTATATTTCAGAAGTAGTCCAACCAGGTAGATTGAATATAGTTGTATTGTGAAAATGAACCTTTGCTTAGATGAAATGTTTACGTATGGTGCATTGCGACTTACTATTTTATCAAACCCAACATATTAGAGAAAGTAATGGCAAAATGTAGACATTGATTTGTTTTGGCTTATTTGTGTCACCCATATGTTTAATGTGGATTTTCTAAACAGAGACATTAGCATTCAGTTTATGGGATTCATTTTAACCGCTTTTGGTTCTGGTTCATCCTACATACAAAGCTGTATCAATCGAATAGTTCTGATTTTTCATGCATGTTTATGGAAGGAAGTTGATGTACAATTGAGCCTTTGTTTTATAGATATTCTGGAGTTGAAGAGAGAGAATGAGAGACTGCAGACGAAGATTGAAAGCATGCACAATGACCAGATGTCTCTGGAGGTACAAGTGGAGAAACTGAGGGAGGAGTTGGCCATTGAATACATGCGCTACAGGTCTGTACATACACATCAGAGTGTGTGCATGTGTGTGTGTGTGTGTGTGTGCGTGTGTGCATGTGTGCGTGTGCATGTGTCTGTGGGTGTGCGTGTGAGTGTGCATTCCATATGCTTGAAGATGCATATGTGATTGTGGGTGCATGTGTGTGTGTGCAAGTGCATGCATGCGTGAATGTGTGTGTGTTTATGCATATTTGCATATGTGTATGAATTATACTTAATGATGTTGGTCTATTTACCTATTAATACATTTTTTGAACACTGCTTTGAATTACAATTATTATTATTAATAAACAATTGTAATTTATCTGTTTTATTATATGTAATATAATGTTTATTTTCTTAATTTGGGAACACATGCCATTACATATCATCAGCAGCAATAATGACCAATCAATCAGTTTAAAAAATGCAACATCTACTATTTAAAGAAGTGCCATTCTTTAGTGATAGACAGTGCATACATAACCCACAACATTTTATGAAGAGGATTTAGTGAGAGTATTTGCTAATGAAGGGTTTTGTAAGTGTGTTGTTTTGTTGTTGCAGAGACGAGTGTGATGCAAGAAAGATCCTAATCAGCGACATCAACGACCTGAAGTACCAACAGGAAGACATGTCACTCGCCAAGAAAGATGAACTTGACGACACTGACTACGGTGACCCTCTCACCCTCAAGATTGCTCTCAAGTCAGTCAAAAATACTTGTCTTCACTCAAATTATAAAGATCTGTGTAGCCAATTTTCTCTCCAATTTCACACAAAATTGTGTAGCTTTCCAGTCTTTACTACTCTGTACAATATCTTGGAGCATAGATAGTTTGATAATGACAAACACTGTTAACACCATATCAAAATACAATTTAAGTCAATATATAATCATTATTGTTACATGTTGATCATGTTGTTGTTATAAAGAAGAAAAATGTAGTTTGCTTGTTTTTCTTTGTAGCAGTGCATCAGTTATCTAAATATACAACATATCCATTCACTAGGACCGTCATCTTTATGTGGACAATCATTCCATCAGTGACACTGGATCAGTTCGTTGTTGTAGGAAAGCACGTGAGGATGAAATGAAGGCATCCCAGAGACTTCTGTACATAGAGGCAACCTACGGAGATGTCATCCCTCGGAGGGAATATGAAGCACTTCAGAAGCAGTTCGCGGTTAGTGCGTTGTAATGATGTATGCCTAACTCATCAGATGAATAGAACGTGGTGGCACAATTAAATGTTTTCACCTGAATTCTCACTTTTAAAAGTATGTTTAATTTAAATGTAGTCATGAATTCTGGATGAGCAAGTTTGCTACGTAAAGCCACACACTCAAACAGCAAGAGGAAAGGGCGGCAACGGTTTAATTTGTGCATGTTATGATAGGCCAATCTTTGGTGTATCAAGTTATCATCAGCAGCTTTACATAATAACCTTGCGTCATCAGATTAATTGTTGATTGCATGTTAGGAATGTTGTCCTCTGCCAAAGTTATGCAACTATTGAATAATATGCTCATTAGTGGAATTAATTAGGGAGGATTAACGATGTAATGGTAATTAAGTATAGTGATCATGCAAGCGATCATTTAATTGATATATAATTAATGATGCTGTCAGTAGTGTGCACATGATGCTTCAAAATGGTGCTATTTCTGTTTTTAGGTACTAGAGACTAATTTTAACCAAGTACACGATGACTTCGGGAAGCTGAAAGGTGAACATGAGTAAGTATGCTCTGTCTACTTAGTTGTTAAAAAATAAATGTAAAAAGCTATTGGAAAACTTAGGCGTTATTGTGAAAGTTCAGAATGGATATAACTATCTTTAGAAATGTTAATATTATTATGAGAACATTATCATAAAGGTACTCAAATTATTTATAGTAACTGTACACTTGGAATATTATGTATCCTTGTTGTATGTATATTTGTACTGCATGAACTATGAGTGCAGTAGTTCTTGAAAGCACGACTATAAGGTGAAGAAACAAAAATTATTATTATGAAACAATATAGCAGATTACCGAAGAGCATGTAAAGATTGCGCTTTTGTATAGGAAACATTATATTATTTATTTGTTTACACATTTGAAACATTCCATCAGAATGTTCACAATGTCATATATGATAAGTTTGTAATGCTCAATACCTATCAGTTTTGATGCAAACATTTCAGTGATTAACAAAATACATATCACAAAAACTTTTGTATAATTTTAATATTGTACTAACACCATTTGTTAAACAATTGTCATATTTTTAAAATTGTTTGTTACATATATATAATTTTATTATATATGTATATAAGTATATATATATATATGTATATAGTGTATATATATATATATACATATATATACTAATGCCTATAATTGTTGTGTTTTACATTGATTTGTCTTCAGTGTGTTGATTGACCTCCACAAGGAGACATTGGCTCAGAGAGACGAATATTACGCTGAATCAGAGACGCTTCGTCGCAGTTCCACTCCAAGGTGAGATAGCACATTCAAAGTTCCATTCCAAGGTGAGATAGCACATTCAAAGTTCCATTCCAAGGTGAGGTAGCACATTCAAAGGAACTGACATCATTTTTATTCATTGCCTGATACACAGCATGCTGCCTGTTTCATATAATCAGATGTCCTCATTTTCATAATTTCTTGATCATAAATATACCTGAATTAATGTTTAGACATAATTTACTCTGACTATGTTTTGCCTTCATCAGTGGACTTGCTTCACCATGGGTGTACATTAATGATGTTATATGATTCTAACATTTTCTTCTCAATACAACCATGAAGTTATTTTTTTCTTTGGTTGTTTTCTTCAGGAACTGAAATGGGAAACGTATTTCTTCATATCCCACACTTGGCCCTTTTGTCTGAAACTTTGTTTACATAAACTTAATACCCTTGTCAAGTAATGTGCCAAATATGAAGCCTGTTCTTGGCAAACTCATGTCACTAAGCCTGCCCAAACGTGGTAATTTGCATGTCACAGGCTCACAGCCCGTCAGATGTTGCCGACGTCACCACAGGCAGAGCCACTGAGCGCGCCCTATCCTTTGGCACGGCGAGCTGTTGTTTCTGACTGTGGAATTTAATGTTTTGACATCACCATAAAGATAATATTTTATCTACAAGTTTGTCACCGGGTGTACACAGGAATTGTGTTTTTTTAGTTATTGCTGTTTGAATATCGCGAATGCTCTACCTTGCATTATATCTGGTGCTGCGTATACATTGCAGTATTAAGCATTCACAGTGTTCAAATGGCAATAACTCAAAAAACTAAAAACAAATCCTTGGTACATCCAGCGACAAACTTGTAGATAACATTATTATCTTTACTGTGATATCTGAAAATATTAAATCCCATTGCAAGTTTGAGCATTCACATTGTTTAAACAGCAATAACTCAAAAAGTAAAAAAAAAATTGCTGCATGCATCCAGTGACATATTTATAGATAAGATTATTATCTTCACGGTGATATAACAAAATATTAAATTCCACGATTGCAGTTTTAGGTATGACTTGAAACACCAACCTGCATAGATGTGCACCATTCTAAATCCTGGCAGTGCTAACTGCATTGACCGCTAGGTGTCACAACAAACTGCAGAAAATGTACGGAAAAGCATGACCAAAAGGGGCCTTAAACAGGGTGATGGAAGGGGTTATATAATTAGTTGAATCAGGACGCAATTTTTAGAGTACATTTCATTCAGATTAGGAATAAAAAGGTTAATTTTGCTTAGTCTTTAATTGTTTAAATAAAACAGTTGTTCAGTTCAGTTGCAAGTTCAATGAAAATTATTGCATATTCCCTTTAAATAATTTACAAACACAGCTACATTCATAGTTTTCGTAATTAATAATATCATGTGAGATTTTAAACATACAAAATAATATTTTCTAGTTTGCAATCAGTTTTACCAGTATTTTAACATTTTCACCTGGTGTTACCCACTGCACACAGACCGAAGTGGGACCGATGTGCAGACGTTGTCGCTGGGGGCATCCTGCGATGGACGACACTGTCTGCCAGTAAGACCAGTGACCAACTGGTGGAGGTGCTACTCAGTGAGATCACAGGCAGCGGAGGCTCGGATGCCGCCGGGGCTGAGTACTTCGACGGAATGGTGGGCCAAACACTGCACACCTTTCACATTCGTCATCTTTCCCTCCATCCCATACAGGGCTGTCTATTCTGCCCTCCATCCCATACAGGGCTGTCTATTCTTCCCTCCATCCCATACAGGGCTGTCTATTCTGCCCTCTCTATGATTGTTTTGCATCAGACCCACGCACTCTCAGCTGTTCGTGCCTGCCCGTTCATGAGATCTCTTCACATTATCTTTCTGTCTTAATTTTTGTTCCTCTTCTCAAGACTGATGCCACCCATTTTGAAACCTAAATACACAGTGCACTTTCTATGGCAGTTAAAGGAGAGCAGGTGTAAAATGAAGACAATAGGATAATTCATACTAAAACAATATCTTTGCAAGCCATTGATTTTTAAGATATTTTGTTTCCGTACATTTTTACTTATACATATATTCTGCTGTAATTAATATGTGGACAGACAGACTGGTGTGTACTAAAAATAAAATGCTAATAGTAATAATAACGAATCTTCAGGGCATGGAAGAAGGTGTTCCAAAGTACTTACAGTACGAAGGCAAAGTGAGAAACCGTCGACTCGGGAAGAGAGATTGCTTACTTCTGATCAAGGACATTTGGCGGGAGAAGGCAGTTCATGACGCAGAAGTAAGTTAATTGTCTTGACACAGTGTTTTTTCTAATGTTTGAGATGAATCCAGGTAAGCAAAGATAAACTTTTGGCCAATAAACATTTGATCATGTTAGAATATTGTATCAGTTACTCTTCCGTATGGCAGTTCAGCGGCACATTATGTTTATTGGCATGATGACTATGCCATAACCCTGCTGCATCTGATATCAAACTGATGAATAGATTTGATGGTAGCAGCTGTAGGTGTCACAATGTTGATTTTTATAATCTGTCTTTCTAGCAGAAAGAGGGAGAGGAGAGAATAAAGTTGGCTGACTTCTTGTTCTTGTTACAAATTCTGTTTCTCTCTGTCTATGTACCAGGAAGAGAGAGAAAGAGTGAAGTTGGCTGACTTCTTGTTCTTCTTATAAGCTGTGTTTCTCTATGTAGCAGGAAGAGAAGGGAGAGGAGGGTGGGGGTGATGCCGTGCCTGGGGCTGCAGAGAAGGAGCCTGAGACGAAGGATACCGGAGACCCCGAGCACAAGAAGGTCGGTCATTTCCATCTTAAATTATAATTGTTAAATATCTTTGTTTACCCTTATTATATTATATAGCATGGTTTCAATATGTATATTCTTATGCCCCCTCCTCAGTGCAAAACGTACTTCCATTTTATGGACAAAAATAAAATTTTTGTTATTATTCTGTCCTCCAATAATCATTATTTCATGTCAATGTCACTTTGATCTGCTAATTAATGGTAGGAATTTAAAAAAAAACACTTAACACTTTAGGACATTTTATTGTTTCTTGTGGAAACAGCCTTTCCTTGGATGAGCTGAGTTTGCAGTGTTGATTATTCTGATGAGTTTATGTTCTCCAGATTTGATGATCAACCATCAAACCGGTTACACATTCTGTTTCTCTGTCTGTGTAGCAGAAAGATGGAGAGAAGAGGATGACATTGGCCGACTTCCTGCACACATACCTGGAGCGACGGTTCAGTCTGCCACAGATGATTGCAGAGTGGGCCTATAACCTCAATGACGCCTGCATGCGGTACTCCCATGACGAGGCAATCAACATGTTTGCATCTATCCTTAATGGCGAGGCAAGTGCCGTCTCTCTCTCACACTGCTAATATTCCTCTCAGTAATGTTCTTTATTGTGCTTCTGGTGGATAATAATTGTGTGTGCCACTGAATTATGAAAATGGTGTGCATTTCATATTCAAATTTTCATCTTTTCTGCTCATACTGAGATGATAAACTTTAAGGGTTGTGTTTATTTTAAAGGGTAGAAGTTAAGTTGCCAAAAATGAAGGTGAACCTTCTCAGATGACCGGAATTATTTAGCATTTAGTAGAGGTGACTCATGTCAATCTGGGTGAAAGTTTAAACCTGAAAAACAGCTAGGTCAGGAAACATCATCTGGTGCCTGTCCAGATCAGTGTGCGCAGGTGAGTGTGCGGCCTGCATAATGTGTGCATGAATGCATGCCTGCTTACGTCTGTTTGTTATCAGATTGCAAACATTTAAAATCGTATGAGTACTGAAGAGATGTTCACTAACACACTGGGACTTGGTGAAACTCTTCCTTTTATCAACGGCTATAACACACCTAAGTTGACATTCTCTGTGTCAGAAGAGACCACTGCATGTATGTATATATGGTATTTACATTACTGTACAGATGGAAGAGGTGATCTATCACAAACAGCTGGATAGAATCACCAAGCTCCTTGGCCACCTCACAAAGCTTGACGTAGAGAACGGCAATCCGGGCACGCTGAGTAAACTCGAGTTCCAGGTAACTTGTAAAATCTCTCAATGTCTATCAGCATATCATTCAGTTTCCAATGTGAATGTGACTGAATCAATTTTGAATCAGATTAAGATGTTTTGTCTTAGGATAGTTTTCCTATATATATATATTTTATTTTCATATTATGTTCGTGCATGCGTGTGTGGGAGAGAGAGAGAAAGAGAGAGAGCGAGAGAGTGAGAGAATATACATCCCTCGTTACTAACAAGATGTGTGATTCCATTCGCCTACTGTAGTGAATTGCGTGTGTTTTCCAGGAGGCACTGGGGCAGTACTTCCAAGACAAGAGTCAGGAGGACATGATAGCTCTGCTGGTGGCTGCTGAGAAGGAGCTGGAGGCCAAGGACATTGAAGACCTCGAGTACAAGAACCTCTTTATGGAGGTTGGTAGTTTCTGTCTCAGGCAGTTTATCAGCTGTCACTGTAGGGCAGTGTAGGGCAGTATAGGGCAGTAGGGTAGTATAGGCATAATCCTGTCCTACTTTCTATGCATAATTCAACAATAATTTTAACATGTTTTAATATTGAGTTTTGTGTACAATAGAGAATTGAGTTTTGCATCCGTTTTTATACTCTTTTTAGTTTTTCAACAATACATATTGATATTTTGTATTGTGTATAATAAGTAACTGTAAATGTTGGGTCAATGCATTTAGCGAAATACAGTATCAGTGATTCTGTATAAGCTTGTCTCATAGCTAAAGTGGGTAGTATGAGACCATCATATGTCTTATTCATACATTTGCAATGTTTTAGTTTTCCCCTGTGATACACCTCCTTTTTATGGAACAACAAGTAGTAATAATTATGGTCACAATGCTAAGGTTTTATTACTTTTAATACGTGATAATATGTCAGTATTCATGATAAAATAAAAAGTATTGTCCATGTCTAATAGTGACTCTTGAAAACATGTTTGCTTAAAAATCCATATTTGGAAAGAGCATTCCTATAGTTGCAGATTGTGTCAGTGCTGCGTCTTATATGTGTCACATGAAATGTTTCCAGGATGACGAGGCTAAGACTGGACCCTTCCTCATTGAACTGAAGAAACTGTGGAAAAAAGAGCGACACGTTTACATTGATGACATCAAAGCTGAACTTGGCAGTGTCACGTGAGTGTCATGTGATCTATGTCTGATTTTTAATTGATTATGGTTATGACAGTATTCTTAAACATTAAATAAACCTATAGTATTAGTCCATTTGACACTCATATGTATTCAATAGCCAGCCTAGAAATGTTCTATCCTGTAATAGTTTGTCAGACAGAGGTGGTTTGTATACTTTATTGATGGCAACGCAAACAGAAACATGCTCCACTAGCCATTATCCGGGGGCTGTCCTACTGTAATAATTGTCCTCGTAAAAATCATAGCAGCTAAGTATTATAGGTGGCGACACTTTACTGTCACGATAGTACATCCCTCCTTAAAATAAGAAATGTCACAAACACGGACTGTTACTGATAAACTAAAGAAGTATTAAAGTATAATAAAGACATAGTCAGTGATGTATGAAAGTGTCTACATAAGTTCGAGCAGCCGTTGTGGCGGCTTACTAAGATGCGACGATCTTCTCGGTTCGCCTACCATGACAGGCAACATCGGGATGTTGTCGTCCGCCACAGGCAGTGTTGCCTCTGGAATGCATGCCAACTCGCTCTCGTCATCGAAGCCGTCTTCGACGTCGTCTTCAAGTAATGGTGACTCGAACGGAAGTAGGCGAAACATCGACGTGTTTCTCATCACTCGCGATCCGTTTGCGCGACGAGCAGTTACCATTGAACCCTTCTGACTGGTCGCAACCAACAGATTTGGGTCAAACGGTGTGGACAGTTTGCCCTTTTTGTGTCGTCGTACGAACACCACGTTGCCCTCACTGAGGTTTGACGTTTTTGTTCTCGACCTCTTTTTGGCTCGTGCTTTCATGTGGCACTTCGTGGCTGCATCCTTCTCTCTCACGGCCTTGTCGTCAGCAGACACGTGTTGCTTGACGTCCGGCAGTTTGGTGCGAGGATTTCGTCCGAACATTAGTCGATGCAGAGTGAACGCTGTCGTCACATGGGGAGTACATCGATAAGCTCACATAAACTGTTGCATCTCTTTCCTCCATGCTATGCCACTGATGTTGGCTGCCTTCAGTACTTTCATGAGTGGTTTGTTGAAAGCCTCTGCCTGAGCGTTTGCCTTGAGGCCAGAGTGGCATTATCTTGCGATGACGTACATTGTTCTCCTGCAGGAACGACTTCCAGGCGTGTCCATTGAATGGCGGCCCGTTGTCTGACTTAATGACCTCTGGGTAGCCAAGAAGGCTAAATACATCGTCGACCACAGGGATCACCGTCTCTGCTGAGGTGCTCCTCACGACCTTTACTACTGGGAAGCGCGAGAACTCATCCACCATTACTAGTAAATATTCTCCTGTGGGAATTGTCTCTAAGAAGTCTATGCTGATCTCCAGCCATGGACCTCTTTGTAGTGTCGACATCGTCAGCGGTTGTGTATCTCGACGTGAAGTATTCGCCTGACACGGAATTCATGTTTTAACTGCTTCTACCGCCGTGTCAATTCCGGTGAACCACACTTTCAAGCGCACTAATGCCTTTGTTTTGGACATTCCTTGAGGATGTCCCTCATTAGCTCGTTCGATGGTGCGTTTCTGTACAGACTCTCATAGTTGACACCGGTTCCTTGACACTGCACAATGTCATGCCATTTGCTCGTCTGCACTAACTTGATGACAGCCTAAAGTGTTACGTGTTTGGCCGTTTCTCGCTTCACCTCCTCGACAGTCATTGCAATCGGTGTTGCAATGGAAGCTAGTGCGTTCACATAATGTTCTGCCATCTGCTGTTCATGACTCTGTTTGATTTGGCCGGATGTCGGGACATGTAATCAGCGGGGTTGCTGACGCCGGGACGATACTTTATGATCATGTTGTAGGGCTGGAGGCGTAGTCCCCAACGTTCGATCCGCAATGGAGGCCTTGTCTTCTGCCAGATGGCCTCAAGAGGCTTGTGGTCACTGATGACCGTGAATTTAAGCGCACCCTGGATGAACCTGTTGAAGTGCACGCACGCCCAGACTACAGCCAAAGCTTCGCTGTCTGTCTGACTGTAGCGCGTCTCGATATTGGTCAATACCCTACTAGCATATATGACCACACGGTCCTCCTGGACCAGCAGTGCTACTAACCCGACTGGGCTTGCATCAACCACGATCTCGATATCCTTCTGCATGTCGAAGTGTGCAGTTGTAGTCGACTCCTCTAGATCAGCTTTCACCCTCTGGAATGCTGCTGCTTCCTTCGCACCCCGTCTCCAGTCCGTGGTCTGCTTTGTGAGCTCGCGCAAGGGCTCAGTGATGGTTGCAAAATTCTTTATGACCCTGGCGCTGAACTGTGCCATGCCCAAGAATGAACGAACCTTGGATGCGTTCTGCGGCTCCTTAGCCTCATGAAGGTCAGCTACCTTCGGGTCGGGTGAGACTCCCTCGCTAGAGAATACAAGTCCGAAAAACTCAATTTTCCTTTTACCAAACTCGCATTTCTCCAGGTTCGCTGTGAGTCCCACATTCTGAAGTCTGTCTTGCACGTCATTCAGTGCGTTGTTGTGAGCACTCTGGTCAACACCGAAGACCGCGATGTCGTCGCTGATATTGACAGCTCCTGCCACCCTTTCTATGACTGTCTGAATCTCGTGCTGAAATACCTCAACGTCTGCGTTTATTCCGAATGAGAATCGCTTGTACTGGTACAGGCCCACATGCGTTGAGAATGTCGTTATGTAACGACAGGATGGGTGTAACCAAAATTGATGGTATCCTGACCGCAGATGGATCTTACTGAAGACGGTCACGCCATTGAACTTTGTGATCAGCTCATCTAAGTTTGGCGTCACATGTCGCATACGCAGAATGGCTTTGTTTGCCGCTCTCATGTCAACACACAGCCTGATTTCCTCCATTTTTTTGGTTTAGGCGGCGTCACCACTCTAGATACCCACTCTGTGGGGCCTGACACTTTTTCTAATATGTCAGCGGCTTTCAGTTTGGCGATTTCCTTCACGACCTGCTGTTGGTGAAACGGAACATGATTGTGTCTTACTGCAACAGGAAGCACCGATTTGTCAATGTGAAGTTTTACTTCCACTCCCTTCAGACAACCAATGCCAGTCCACAATTTGGGAAAAACGATTGACCACATTCTGACCGTACTCATCCAAGCCTATGACTTAACGCACGCCGACTCGTAGAAGACCCAGCGACTCTGCTGTCGCCTTGCCCAGCAATGGCGTAGTGTCCCCCTTGACGATCAAGAACTCACTGAGAACTGCTCGGCCATCATCTAGTGTGATGTTAGCAGCATTTACTAACTGACGTACATGAATCGGCGGCAACCTGTATGGATGAATCTTGCGACGACATGCGGTTAGTGGAACGCCCTGCTCAACAAGCTGTTCTTTGCACACTGTGTTGATGATGTTGCATGTCGACCCAAAATCGATCAGCATGGTTGTTTTAATGCTGTCAATTGTCACTGTCACTGTTTCACCATTTGTAGTTGAGAACGTATATTCATCGTGATAGTCCTCCTCAAAGCGTCGGCTCACTGACGTGTCTGACATCATGCTTCGATTGGGGCTGTGCACGTGACTGAACATGCGTATTGTGGTAGCCGCACATTTTACTGAAATGTCCAGTCCTGCCACATTTGAAGCACTTCACATTCTAAGTGCACTGACATGCCTCAGCCCTGTGTCCTCGTCGATCACATCTTATACAATTCTGTTGCCCCATGCCGTTGTCTGAGTGCATTGAGCGCAGTTGGCGTTTCGTGTTTTGCTGTTTGGTTGGTTGTTTGGGTCAGCTGTTTCGCCTTGCTCCCTCTACCATACACGAACGCTCACTCCCTTCAGTGATCTGTGATGCTTGCCGTTCCGACGCTTCCATTGCTGAAGCGAGGTCAAGGACGCGCTCCAATTTGAGGTCCCTTTCCGCCAACAGCTTCGTTCGTAGACGCTTCGACCAGCAGTTGTCGATAACCTGGTCCCTGATGAAGTCCTCTACCCGGTCTCTGAATTCACATAGGTTGGCTAGTTGACGTAGGCGTGTAACGAACTGCGCCACCCTCTCCCCATTGTTTTGTCCAGCTTTCCTAAACATGTGTCTGTTGTATGACATGTTTTTATGAGGCGTAAAATAAGTTGTTATTTTAGTCTTGGCTGTTTCATGTTTTGATGAAAATGTCCTGCACGCCTTCACCAGCGCACTGTAGTAACAATTGTCGTTTCTGGCTCATCTGTGACGCCTGACACACCTACGTACAGTTTGAATGAGTGAAGCTATCACTCCCAATGTTGACACATACTACTTCCGTTACCGTGTGTATCGAACGGCTGCACCGCATTTACGTTCCATGCTACCGCCATTTGTTCGGTGTTTTTACTCTTCGCCAATGTAATAGTTTGTCAGACAGAGATGGTTTGTATACTTTATTGATGGCAACGCAAACAGAAACATGCTCCACTCAGCCATTATCCGGGGGGTGTCATACTGTAATAATTGTCCTCGTAAAAATCATACCAGCTAAGTATTATAGGTGGCGACACTTTACTGTCACGATAGTACATATCCTATGAACTTTTTTTTGTTGATTTGTACTCGATATCTTGAAAATTTAACTTTTGAGCCACTTGTCCTAGAATTATGTATAATACCTCTTTTACGGGGTGTTGGGGTGCGTAGAATCCATTTATGATGTTATTTTTTCAGTTCAAGGTCAAGATCAGATGCTGAAGGTCAGATGAAGGTCAAATTTGACCTCTCAGTGGACAATGAATAAACTTCTACTAAATTATATTTCAATTTATTCATGCACATAAATGGATAATCTTACAATATTTGACCCATTTGTTCGTGAGAAAAAACAGTAATCAGTCATATTTTAAATACATAGTCACATCTGTTACACGTAGTGAATACTGCAAATATCATTATGAACATTGGCATTCATGTTTCTTTGTGAGAACAATTCTTGCATTAAGTAATTATGTACAAAAGCCATTGTAGGGATGTTACAAGGATTGATATCCATAACTATAGATAAAAGATAGTT
Organism: Paraescarpia echinospica; assembly: GCA_020002185.1. Taxonomy (NCBI): domain Eukaryota; kingdom Metazoa; phylum Annelida; class Polychaeta; order Sabellida; family Siboglinidae; genus Paraescarpia; species Paraescarpia echinospica. The sequence goes on from CM034537.1 coordinate 65,262,513, forward strand.
TTACACAATGCTATGCGTAAGGTTTACCCTATCTTAGTAACTGCAGATATCGCCTAGTAGTCTTTACCTTTTACCAACTCATACTCATCACCCAGGCAATCAGGATAAGCAAGACCATCCTCAACATCCTCCTGCTGAAGTGAATGTGGCTGATTCAGTTGTGCTTGGAGAAAAGATGGAGGGCAAGTACATCGCCAGTCTTCCCGATGGGTTCTACGATCCTATCAGTAGTCTCATCAAGACGATGGATGTTCTAAAGAAGCAGGACAAGGGCAACAAGGGCAGGCCAGTCATCGATCTTGAGAACATTTTTCTCCGGCTCTTGATGATTGGTCAGCGACGGGAGATGAAGCTCGGGCCTCTGTTCAACTACGAGCTGTGTGCAATGCCTCCATCACTCATCGATGAGTATGGTTGTCTCCGCAAAGCCAACAAGTCTGGGCTGGTCGAGTGCCTGGGTGTGCTCGAGATCTCGCCAACAGCTGCTGAAATTGTCATTGTGGATGTTCAGCAATTGTTCTACCATATCGTGTGGCCACATGGCAGCAGTCCCTTAGATCTGATCGCATCCATCCAGGGTCGTATGAGTCACTATCCAGAAGGTACTGGGAAAAACATTGTCTTCGACAAGTACCAAGATGTGTCTGCCAAGGATCACGAGAGAATACGTCGGGTAGGTGAAGTTACCCTCATCTACGAGCCAGTACTCTGCCCAAAAGAGATGCAGTCCTGAAGAGCAAGAACAACAAGCGGAGCCTGGAGAGCATGTTGTCTACCTTCAGTGCAGGAGAGAATGTGACGATGGAGACTCGTGACGACAGTGCATTTGGTCATGATGAGGCGGCCATCACCATGATCTCCTATGTCATTGAGACTGCCAACTCTGGCAGAAGCGTGATCCGTGTATTTAGTGACGACACAGACGTGTTTGTTCTACTGGTCTATTGGGTGTATCGGGAGAAGCTGGAGTGCAAGGTGCAGATGGAGCAGTGGGATGGGACAGTGCTGTATATCAATGCTACCTGCGCTGACCTAGGGCCACAGTGTCTGCAGCTGCTTGGCATGCACGCCCTCAGCGGGTGTGACACCACCTCATATCCGTATACCAAAGGCAAGATCAATGCACTAAACACCTTGCTCACGGGGGACTTCCCAGGTTTGGATGATGTGCTGGGGGAGGTGGGCGCCACGCAGGCGGATCTGATGGAGACAGCGAAAACGTGCATCGCTCTGTATGGATAGCGACCGGGGACATCCATGGAGTCTGTCTGCTTCACACTCTTCACCAAGAAGAAGAAAAGTCCCAAAGTTAAGGCCCTGCCTCCAATATCCCACCAACCTGTTCCTGCACATGCTACAGGCTCATCTGCAGGTCATGCTGTGGAAAGCGGCAGATCAGTAAGCCCCACCCGATGAGTCAGCCGATATCATTCAAAAGGCGTGTGGGAGATCCAGGATGGCGTCCCCTCTCCTGTTATTGCTTAGGGTGACCTAGGTCCACCACACCTGTGTGATGTGATTCATTGTGAGTGTAGGGCACAGGGCAAGAAGTGCAGCATGGAGGTTTGTGGCTGCCACAAAAAACATCTTTCATGCATGTCATACTGCAACTGCTCTGGCGAAGAGGGCTGCTGTAATCCGTACACTAAGAGAGAAGAGGCTCAAGCTGGAGACGAGGAGGGTGTCGAGATGGACAATGCTGAGGATGAGAGTGTAGAGGATGAGGATGCAGATGAGGAGGGTGAAGGCCATGAGGATGTTGAGGATGGTCTTGTTGATCCTGATTACGTGGATGATGAGTGGGATTAGGTAAAAGATGAAGATTATTAGGCAATATCTGCAGTTAGTAAGATAGCATAAACCTTACGCTTATAACTTAGCATTGGGTAAAACTGTCTTTTATCTATAGTTATGGATATCAATCCTTGTAGCATCCCTACAATGACTTTCGTACATTACTTAATGCAAGAATTTTCCTCACAAAGAAATATGAATGCCAATGTTTATAATGGTATTTGCACTATACACTACGTGTAACAGATGTGACTATGTGTTTCAAATTTGACTGACTGCTGTTTTTTGTCACGAACAAATGTGTCAAATATTGTAAGATTATCCATTTATGTGCATGAATAAACTAATATTTTAGTAGGAGTTTCCATTCATTTTCCACTGAGAGGTCAAATTTGACCTGACCTCCAGCATCTGATCTTGACCTTAAAAAAATAACACCAGAAATATGGATTCGACGCACCCCAACACCCCTTAAAAGAGGTATTATACATCATCCTAGGACAAGTGGTTCAAAAGTTAATTCTTCAAGATATCAACCAGTGGTTATCTTGGATTTATGCAAATTACCAGAGTTGCCCAAAGTTGCTGAATTTGTTCTAGGACCCCATATGAGTACAAATCAACAAATTTCATAGGATAGAACATTTCTAGGTCATGAAATGACAAAAGGACTATATTTAAATTATCAGGAACTCAAGCCAGAAGGGCAACAAACCTGAGTCTTTAAGCATGCATTTATGAACAGTGACCATCATTACGGTGAAACACCAATGATTTATAGTGGAATAGTAACTTAGCAAAAATATATTGCAACTGTGGATGACAGACTTTGTTGGATGTGGGTCTGACTGTCTTTACGTAGTGATTCTCTCACCTATGCAAACGACAAGGTTTCAGTTACAAACTTTGATGTGCAGTTCCACTAGGTACAAACCATCAGTATACATATGCAAGTTGTTTTGAGTATAAATTATATGGGTACAAATCATGTTGAAACTATAAAAGTGAGAATCAGTTAGCAAGTATGAGTTAAAAAAACCTGCTTGTTTAGTCAGTTGAGCAACTACAGTTATGACAGGAAGATCACGGGTATACACAGAAACAAACATATTCTTAAGTCACGTAACAGACCAACTTTATGGTGTTTACAGCAAAGTGTCGGTGGAAGATTTGAAGAAAGCGGTCACTACGACTGACCCCGAGATTGACCATGATGAAATGGACATGTACCTCTTCTGGGCCTTCAAGGTCGACACCCAGGAGGCCCTGCAAGAGGTCGAACCATGTGACCTTGACACACTTATTATCCGACTGAAGAATGGAGACCTAGAGAGAATCGGAAAGAAACCGTCAGCATGAGACTTGTCACACAGAATCATGTCAATCAAATGTGTTGTTTTGTATGTAATTTAAGTCTTACAAACTAGAAGAAACTAGACAGTAACACCGCAGATGAAAACAAGACTGTACACAAACTATGTTTGGTATTTTTTGACTAGTTCATAAGATGTACCCCATTATTGTTCATAGCTATGCACATGGATTGCTTAATCTGGAAACTTGTTAACCGTATATATTTAGAATGTGCCTTAGACTGCAGATTACAAGAGATAAAATTACAATACAAGAAATTAAGGTACAGGTCGAATGTATTAATCAATATCACAGTTTGTGTGCTGTAGTTTAGTTAATTAAGGCTTAATGTATATTATACATATTTATGGTGTAATTTACATATAGTTTAATTACAGTTTTCAGTGATATACAACATATTTATATATTTTATGTTAGTTGTTATAAATAATAAGTTCCAAATTCATATTACAGATTCGTGTTATTGAAGTCTTTACAGGATCTAAATAATGAATGTGATGGATGCTTTCTTCTAATGGAATGTATGACATCATCAATTGTTTTTGTATTATTATAAATGTAGTTATGATCTATTTACTTATATAAGCCAAAGCTGACAGTTGCACACCTATAAGAATGAGCAGAGATGTATACGTCAGCATATGTTATCTACATAGACTGGTTTGCTCTATATTAAAAAGGAGGTTGCCATTTAAAATTGAATTTGGAAAATATTTGCAGTAATTCTTCACACATTTTCAATTGATGACCAGTAAATCGCCAATAATTAAGATATATGTAAACCATGAATTATTAATTGAGCTTATTGTAAAACAGTACCAAAATTTCACGTCTAGGACTTCAGAATTGATATTATTTAAACAGTAAAGAAAAGTATTCCTTCTGACCATAATGTCAGTATTGACGATGACAATGGTTTGACTACATCTATCTGTTGTTGAGAACAATATTTACATAGTTTAAAAAACTAACCAGTTCTGTTCTTTTGTATATTTAAGCCTAGTATGCACACTTGTCTTGTTCTTATGAAGGCATAACTGTTTTATAAATTACATATTATTCTAAGTGGTTGTGATAATGTAAAGGGAACAGGGTATTTAATTAAGATGTTAACACAGCAAATAGGCAAAATGATATCTACAAAATGGTATGAATATTAAATGTGATGTGATGTGATTAAATGTGATAATATATTATACATTGTGTGGTATACATAGTTGGTTTAATTTATTGTGATAACTATGTTTTGTTTGTATCATGTTTACAAAGTTGGAGCTTTGCAAATGTTTGTGATATTAACTATGTGTCTTTTGAAGTAATCTTTTTTTTTTTAAATTGCTGAGGTAGCTGCAAGACATTTAATGTGATGAACTATTAATGTATGGCATTCTGTACTTTTACTTCTTTACTACATGTTCTCTTATGTATTGCCATCATCATGGGCAGTTTGTTTTAGAAAGTCACATATATATATACAGTCTGTATGTATTATAGGCAGTGGGCTTTGTTGAATGTGCATAGGTGTCTTATATATTTAACATGTGGAGTAATTTGTAAAATGTGTATTTAGAATATAATTTATTTTATATTATAAATATATCAGAATTTATAATAAAGTTGTTTGACTTATGGAGTTGTTATTATTTACATTAATTGTGTGACATATGTTGACTGCTTTATTGTTATGTTGATTTTTTATTTGATGATGGGTAATTCTAAATTTTTTAAGTATTTAAATAAATTATATATCATGCTAAATTAATAATATGCTTTCAATATGTGTTACAACAGTTGATAGTGAGTTGATAGTAAAGTTTGACGTGGAAAATTGACCAACAAAAGGTAAGTTGTTTTATGTTTTTTTATATAATTATATATCCTATCATTGAGCTGTTGCTGCTTCTATACAAACAAATTAAATATCCTCATTTGATATATGTATATATATTAAGTGTCAAAACAGATGTTCTTGATAAATTGCTACATTATTATACTAAGGTATGTCTATGATTGACAACGTTTTTTATGCTTCAATCTTGTTATGTTACACAATTAAGTTTGTGGCTAGTGTTACGTCTAACACAACTTGACAAGTATAATAAATTACGTATTTGTGCAATGTACAGGTTTGCATCTGGCTTTCTGTATCTCTTGCTCATACCACAAGACCGATTACATTTACAAATTAGCCCAACGTCACCGCATCACCAAGGTAACGCCTTGATTACAACATGGCGTGTAAATTACAATCTGAACCGATTAACGATGGCTTATGGCTATGCTATAATACGAATTCAGGTTTAGGCCCGTCAAAACAACTGAAATGGAACAACAACAGCAGATAAAACACGGGTATGGTATTTAGAAGACTGAAACATATATACTAGAAAATACTTTAGAAAAGTTGTCTGGCTTCCGAAGAAATAATCGAAAGACGAAACTTTCACTCAGACACTCAGCCGGAACACTGATTCAGTCAACAAAACACAATTTACCACACTTATGAATTATCATGTAAACTCTTACTAATAACTCACATATACTTTGATACCACAGTTACCTAGTCTGTAAATTACGAAGTAGATATTCCACAAAATTATGTAACATCATAAAAAATATAGACTTGCAACGTCCAGCGTAACACAACCAATGCTTTGCGCGTAGTTGTGATCTCGCCGTCTATCGGAGTAGTTAGGCACTAAACGTCTCTACTTCGGAATATACCTAAAAGAGGGCATCACATATCGTTATTCAATACGCTAACGTTGGAGCATTGTAAGTGCATCGTTATACCGAGGCACAGTGTGAAACAATCCAGAGGGGCCACTATTCTGCTTTTACGTTCACTTTACTGCAATTTGCGACAGCAGACATTAAAAGGGAACGATTTTCAACATACTGTAATAACGATAACCGCTGCTCCTAGTTTGTTCAATCAGACTTTATTAGTCAACCAATTAATTAATCACTCGATCGACACTTATATTTCAGACTCAACAATGCGGTCCACGTGTATTCAAAGAAAGAACTACATTATATATAATACAATATATATATAATAGATGTAGGAACTAGTGAAGAATCTGGACCCACCTCGATTTCGCCAGTAAATCTTGAATTTTGCCTAACTTTGATACCTCGGAACGTTACTTCCATCATTCAACATCATCCAAGGTATATTTACATGACGAAAATATTGTGTCTGCGCACTTTTGAAGCCCAAATAGCGACCCAGTTTGCGTCAGTCTGCGGTCGTGCTTTACGTACCGGCCGCATCGCGCTCGTAAAATGAGCGATATAGCGGCGTTTGTTGATACAAACCGGGGCGCTATTTACGCCTCAAAAGTGTGCTAAGACGCAATATTCTTAAATGTAAAAATGCCTGGGATAATGTTGAATAATGGAACTAACGCACTGAGATATCAAAGTTAGACAAAACTCAAGTTATAACGGCGAAATCGAGGTGGGTCCGAATATATATATATATATATCAGTTCATCCTGAGACCTGTCAGGTCGTAGGAGAGACATGTCATGAGGGACGCAGACGCAGCGAATGCTCTCCAGCCAGGGCGGTCTAACGCAAGTCTCAGTAGCGTTTGGACGTCAAGGTCGGCCCACTCCCGTATGTTGTTCATCCAAATCTTCCTTTGCCTGCCTGTCCGTCTGCTGCCTCCCAGAGTGCCCTGCATGTTTGTCTTGGCAATGGATCGAGTCTTGGCGTGTACGTGACATGGCCTTACCATGCCGGCTTTCTCCTCTTCACTGTTGCAAGGAGTGGCTCCTGGGGACCTGCCAGGGCAATGATCCATCTTCGGACAAAGTCGTTGGTATTGTGCTCGGCCCAAGATATGCGCAGCAGGCGTCTGAAGCACTTGGTCTTAAACGCCTGTATGTTCTTCGTCGTTGCAGCCGTCAGTGTCCAACGTAATTAATTTCGCAGCCGTATAGCGCAGGATGGAGAAACAAGGGCTCTGCACAGTTTTATCTTAGTTATGAAACTGATGTTAATGCTTCTCCATATCTTACTGAGTTTGGTCACTGCTGCTGTTGCAAGGGCTATTCGGATCTGGATTTCTTTGTCCGACCGTCAATCTTTGGTGAGTATGAAGCCGATATATTTGAATGCATCCACTTCCTCCAGCGTCCGACCGTTCATCGTGATGTCAACAGTGCATGATGCTGTCAGTGCTGCTGACCATCACCTTGCTCTTTTCGTTGCATACTTCCATGCCGTAAGCGCCTGCTCTATCGACTACTCTGTTGGTGAGATCTTGGAGCTCGTTGTTGCTTCCTCCAAGAAGGTCTATATTGCCTGCAAATCGCAGGTTGCTGACAGGTCTGTTTCCCACAGAGATAGTGGTGTTGTAGTTGTGGAGAGCTTCTCTCATGATGTTCTCGTGGTAGATGTTGAAAGGAACCGGCGACAGCAAGCAATCTTGACGAACTCCGACTGTGGTCCTGCAATACTCCCCTATTTGGCTGTTGAGAAGGACCGCACTGCTGGCCTTGTTATACAGTGCGCTGATGACCTGAGTGATGCCTTCTTCAATGTTGAAGTGCCTTACAACTTGCCACAGACCTTCTTAGTCTTAAAATTATTCAACTTATATAGTTCACATGTATAAAGACTTCATCCAGTGGTGTCTAATCCTAAATGATATCATTTGATATCATATATTTAAAATGACCCGAACTACACTGTAATGTATTGTCAGATGTTTCTAATCTTAATATAAATTTATATGTAAGATTAGGAATGGTAGCTTGGCTATTTAGTAATCTCCTCTGCATAAACATGTTGCTAGCACTATAGTCTATTCAACTGCAACATCACCCTAAACACATTACTGCATACCGTGTCTAGTTGCACGAAGCACTTTTTAGTGTAATTTCAACATAAATGAGAAGTATACATGGAAGTGTGTTTGCGTGCGTGTGTGTAGGGGGTGTGCGTGCGTACGTACACGTGTGAGTGCGAGCGTGTGTATAGATGTGTGTTTGTTTGTGTGTATGTGTGTGTGTGTGCTCGCGCGCGCGTGCATTGAGAGGGGGGAGGGAGAGAGATGGATGGATAGAAGGAGAGGAGTTTGGTGGGTGGTCGGGTGGGTGAGTTAATGATTGAGTCGGGTCGGAAGCACGTTGAAGTAGAAAGAATGAAATAATGTATACAAACTTAACTATTTTAATATCAACGAGCGTATTTATTTGTATTATAATAATTGTATATCTCAGTTGTTGATTATTTCCGCAGTGCCGTGGTATACCCCGTCAACGGGACTAAGATGCAACATGAAACGAAATCGCGAGACAGCTACGTTCTTGGGCCGCTGAAGGTAAGTTAACTATGAGCTATGGGGCTATTGGTATTAGTTACTTAGACCCATATGCTCGCCATGCATAAATGTAGTAATGCAAGAGGTTATATAAGAAAAATAAGAAACACATTCAAAAGGGGCAAATATATCCCATGAATATGCCACCTTTAAAATAGGTAGGACTACAATAACAAAAAAACGTTGTCGTCGAAGTATCGACTGCCAACCGCAAGCCGCTCCTAATGTTGATGATGTCCTGCCAATAATGGGAGGAAGGGGGGCAAAATATAGAAATTGCAAGAGGATGGCGATCAACACACTAGTTGAGCAGATGTGTGAAGAAGAGGGGGTGGGATTCACAGCTTTATGGGGATATTTTGTTGGGAGGGAAGATATGTACATGAGAGATGGCCTCCATCTTTGTGGAAAGGGGGCCGCAGTTTTCTCAGAGAACCTGTTGCGATCTGTTGACAATGGGACAGGTTGGACATATTTAAACTAGATTCGCAGGGGGGACTCACAGAGAAGCCTGCAACTAGAGACATAAATAAAGGCAGCACAAATAAATCAGCAAAGAACAGTCTGGAAAACTCTTCTGAAGGTGGATATAAATGTGTTTGTTTAATTGCAAGGAGTATAGTAAACAAAATAAATGAACTAAACATTTTTTTGTAGAAGATATTTACCCTCACATAATAGGTATAACCGAATCATGGACCACCACCGATATATCAGATGCCGAATTGGGACTGACAGGATATGTAATGTTTAGGAAAGGTAGAATAGGATGAAAGAGAGGTGGAGTTATTTTATATACTAAATAATCTATCCAGGCTTATGAAATAAAATTAGAAAGAGAAGCAGATTGCGAAGAAGCTGTTTGGTGTAATATAGTTACAAGAAACTCAACGTTAACGGTTGGGTTAGTTTATCGAAGTCCAAACATAAGCACTGAAGAGAAAATACAAAACGCTATAATGGAAGTAAGCAAACGGGACTGTATTAGTATGGGGGATTTAAACCATGGGCATATATAACGGAAATCTCTACAGAGTATGGGGAGTGAGGACCACAAGTTTTTAGTTTTAATACAAGATACTTTCCTTTCTCAACATGTGCTAGAACCAACCAGAGGTGAGAATGTGTTAGACATAGTTTAGTCTTTACAGAATGAATTAGTTGACAATGTCAAGATATATGAGCCACTGGGGAGTAGTGATCACAATCAGATACATTTCACCATCAAAGTAAAATCAGAAAGGAATAGTAAATTCGTCAATGTGGCATTACTGAATGCTCGTTCCGTGTGCAATAAAGCTATCAAAATCAACGAATACGTCGTTGAACACAAATGCGACATCTTGGCGATAATCGAGACGTGGTTAAGGAAGAGCGGTGACGAAGTTGTTATTGCTGAAGTGACCCCTCCCGGGTTCCTCTTCCACCACGTGGCACGATCTTCTCGTCGTGGTGGCGGTGTTGCAATCTTGCACCGCGATACATTTACAACGAAGATTCTTCCTACTCTCCATTTGAATACCATTGAACTTCTCCGTGTGCAGTTCTCTGCAGCCCATTCTATATCGTTCGACATGTGTGTCATCTACCACCCGCCTGCTTCAAGTAAGGCATCTGGAACTTCGTGTGAATTTTATGCTGAACTTGAATGCTTATTTACAGAAGCATCTGTTTCCGTTATACCAACCGTAATTGCTGGAGACTTTAATATTCATTTTGATGATGTAACGAAATCAGAACCGCTTCGCTATCTACTTGATTCCTACAATTTGCTGCAACACGTCCATTCGCCGACCCATAAAACAGGATATACATTGGACCTGGTGATAAGTCATGACAGCGATAACTTAGTATCTTCTGTTGTTGTTTATCCAGACTCCATATCGGACCACTATCGCATAGAACTGGCATTAAATGTGTTGAAACCGTCAGCTGAAACTTCAGTAATTGCCAAGCGCAACTTCCGCATCATGGATGCTACAGTGTTTAATGATGACGTTAAATCTGTATGTTCTGGCATGTGTGCCCACGCTGACCGTCAGCAAGCGGAGGTCTTAGCATCGGACTACAACACCTGTCTCACTAACTGCTTAGACAAGCACGCTCCTTGGCGCTACGTACACGTCAGGAGCAACTCGCCGCATCCGTGGTATGACGCTGAGGTCGACGAAGCAAGAGAGAAGAGGCGAACGTGTGAGAATCTGTGGAGAAGAACAAAACTCGAAATACACCGCCAATTATACGTCGCCGCTCGCGACGACTGCACTACAATGATAGCCAGTAAGAAAACCGAGTATTATCGCGGACAATTACAGAACGCTAATAACAAGAACATGTTTCGCATTCTGAGATCACTCGACGTACACAACATGCAACTTCCTGAATTCTGCTCAGTGAAGGAAGGATGTGATAAATTCTCACGTTTCTTCCAAGAAAAGATCGAGAAATTATTGATTAACTTGCACTACCGCATTGCCGTTGACCCGACAGAGGACGAGACACGTTGTTTTACTGACCCAATTCAAGTGTTCGAGCCAATTACTACAGCCGAAATCACTAATATTCTTGGCACTACGAATAAGACATGCTCACTTGATCCACTACCAACTAAGCAACTAAATGACAACATGGACAGTATCGTGCCTATCATCATACAAATTGTAAACGCTTCACTCGAGGAGGCAGTCATGCCTGTGCTGCTTAAGCACGCAATTGTCCGGCCATTGCTCAAGAAACAATCACTCAACAAGCTTGTAATATAAAACATGACAACAAGAGTTTTTATGCGTATGTTCGAAGCAAACAGAAAGTTCAGGATAAGGTCGGCCCTCTAGAAGATAGTGCTGGAAATATAATATCAGAAGGATTCTTAATGGCTGAAGACCTAAATGAGTATTTTAGTTCAGTGTTTACCAGAGAAGACACTAGTTCACTGCCAGTACCAGAGGCTAAGTTCAAGGGGGCAGAATCAGACTATTTAAGACAGTTAATTGTAACCCCAGAAATGGTAGCTAAGAAAATTAGGGCTATGAAGGAAAATAAATCACCTGGAGTGGATGGTATTCCACCCAAACTACTAGTGGAAATTGTAGAACAAATTAACATACCGCTTGCAACAGTTTTCAACTTGTCATTAGAAGAGGGAGTGGTTCCTTTAGAATGGAAAGAAGCAAACATTATACCGTTATTTAAAAAAGGTTCGAGAAACAAGTCAGAGAACTATAGACCAGTGAGTTTAACATCAGTGATTTGTAAATTATTAGAAAGACTAATTAAAGATCACATGGTGGATTTTCTTGTTAAACATAACTTGATAAACCCATCTCAACATGGGTTTCTAAAAGCGAGGTCATGCTTAACAAATATGTTATGTTTTTTGGAAGATATCACTAAGTGGGTAGATGATGGATCACCAGTAGATATCATCTACTTAGATTTTCAAAAAGCTTTCGACAAAGTGCCACATCAGAGATTACTGCTTAAACTAAAAGCCCATGGCATAGGAAATGGTATAATTAACTGGATAGAAAAATGGCTGATTGACAGAAGACAACGGGTAGTTGTTGATGGGGAGGCTTCAAACTGGAAATCAGTTTTGAGTGGGGTTCCACAGGGATCAGTACTGGGACCTATATTATTCTTAATATATATAAACGATTTGGACGATGATATAGCTAGCAAGGTGTTGAAATTTGCAGATGATACAAAAGTGTTTAGAAGGATTAAAAGTGATGGTGATAGACAGCATTTACAAGATGATCTTGACAGGTTGATCAAATGGTCTGAAAAGTGGCAAATGTTGTTCAATTTTGGGAAATGTAAATGCCTCCACACAGGATATGGGAACGAATATGTAGAATATACAATGGGGGGAACTGTACTAAGTACTACTGTAAAAGAAAAAGACTTAGGGCTGACAATTAGTGCTGACATGAAGGTTTCAGAGCAGTGTGGATTTGCAGCTTCAAAGGGAAATCAAATCCTTGGATTGATTAGGCGAAATATAGCATATAAAGAAAAAGAACTAATAATACCGCTGTACAAAACAATAGTTAGGCCTCATTTAGAATATTGTATACAAGCGTGGAGGCCATACCGCAAGAAGGACATAGATATGCTAGAAAGAGTACAGAGGAGAGCGACTAAAATGATACCAAAACTGAGGGATCTTAGTTATGAAAAACGCCTAAAAGAATGTGGTTTAACAACACTAGAGACCAGGAGATTGAGAGGAGATCAGATAGAAGTGTTTAAAATATTGAATGGTTATGAAAATATTGATAGAAATATGTTTTTTTCAGTTAAGAAAGATAGAAAGACTAGAGGACATGAAGTTACATTAGTAAAGGAGCAGTGTAGATTAGACGTGAGAAAGTTCTCATTTTCACAAAGGACTGTGAATGAATGGAACAGATTATCTGATGATTGTGTGGGTGCTAGTAGTGTGAATATGTTTAAAATAAAATCGACACGTACCTCAGAAGGGCTGGATATATGTAGATAAAAAGGTTGGACTCTAGATAAGCCAAAGGGCTTCCTTGTCCACCTGCCATCTAGAGTTAATTCTCTGGATGGCAATCTTGTTAAATCTTGTTAAACAAGGACATACTCAACAACTACCGTCCAGTCAGCAACCTAAGCCATCTGTCAAAAGTCATAGAGAAAGTTATTGCGCGAAGGATCATCTCTCATATTTCCGATCAGCGAATGGAAGACTGTTTCCAATCAGCCTACCGGAAGAATCATTCAACTGAAACCGCACTATTGTGTGTAACAAATGCCATGAAAGCCGCTATAGACAATAGACAAGGCACGGCACTAGTTCTTATTGACTTTAGTGCGGCCTTTGACACAATCAATCACAAGATAATGATCCAGCGCCTTCGGTTGCGTTACGGCATTGTTGGCAAGGCGCTTAATTGGCTGGCTGCAATCCTATCTGCAGAGCCTTACCCAGCGTGTGGTCATTCGTGATGCGTCATCGAATACAACTTGTGTGATATCGGGTGTCCCACAGGGTTCGGTGCTGGGTCCTTTGTTATTCTCGTTGTACGTACAACCCATTGGCGACATAATTAGAGCGCATGGACTTTGTTTTCATCATTATGCGGATGATCTGCAATTGTACTGCCATTTTGACCTCACTGCGACTGCGTTGGCTACTACTCGGCGACGTATGGAGGAGTGTCTAGATATTGTCAATCAGTGGATGACATCAAACTACATGTGCATGAACAACAATAAAACGGAATATCTTCCCGTAGTGCCAAAGAGTGCCGCTGCGCTTATTGACGGCAGTGTGATACGCGTAGGAGATGTTACGATTACTGCCTCAAGATGGGTTCGTAACCTTGGTGTCGTTATGGATCGCCACCTCGATTTTAAGAAGCAAGTTTCAAGCATCGTCAGTGTGTGCTCATTTAACCTGCGCCATATTAACCAGATGAGTCGTTATCTCCCAACGTCGACAAAGGAACGTGTCGTCAACGCCATTATTACATCAAGGCTTGATTACTGCTATTCACTTCTGTACGGCACTTCTGTCAACAACATCGCTCGACTGCAGAGAATGCACAACTCTGCTGCTAGGTTGATCCTACGCCGCCCACGGAGTGACAGCGCCATGCCTCTGTTGTGCATTCTTCACTGGTTGCCTGTAGCACACAGAATCGACTTTAAGCTATTAGTGTTTACATATAAAGCTGTGCATGGCGATGCCCCGAAATATTTATGCGACCTTGTATGCCCATACAAACCAACAAGAGCCCTGCGCTCTACCAACAATAACATGTTAACGGTCCTGCGGACTCATGTCAAAGCTGGGGACAATTCGTTTGCGGTCGCCGCAGCGACCTTGTGGAACACTGCCTAATTACATTAAAACGTCTGATTGTCTCTCTACTTTCAAGGCACGCTTAAAGACTCATTTTTTTAGACTCGTTCTTGTCCAATGTGGCATAGTTTACTCTCTGCATTGATTTGTTTTATATCTCTTATGTATTAATTAACCTATTTATATATTTATTTTATACTTACATGTACATTAGTTCAGTTAAATGAATTGACAATGTCTTATTTCTACATAGAACTGTAGCTATGATCATTATTTTAATATATTTATTTAATTACTGTATTTATTCGTATTTTACTAATATTTAAATTTTCTTTTAGAAAATGCATGCTTATTTAGCCATCATTAATACCTCTATCTGGGTTCTACATGTTGTAAAGCGCCACGAACAATTTATAATTGGATCTGGCACTATATTAAATAAAATATATTATTATTAAAAAGCAGAATAGGAGAAATTTCCACAAAGGAAGGTATAAGGACATGAGGAAATAATTAGCAAAGATAGACTGGAATAACACTCTGAAGCATAAGACAGCAACAGAATGGTGGAATATCTTAAAGAGTGAAATTAAGTGCATATTCGATAAATTTGTACCCTTCAAAAAACAAGGGAAATGGTCCAAAAAGAAACACTTATCGAAAGAAGCCATTGGAAAAATTAAGTATGAACAAATGGTGTGGAAGTCATATAGATGTACTGGAAATGATGAAGACTACAACATTTATAAAGAAGCACTTTACCAAGCTACAGCTGAAATTAGAAATTCAAAGAGAAGCTACGAAAAAAAAATAGCTAGATAAAACATGACAGCAAGAGTTTTTATGCGTATGTTCGAAGCAAACAGAAAGTTCAGGATAAGGTCGGTCCTCTTGAAGATAGTGCTGGAAATATATAATATCAGAGGGATTCTTAATGGCAGAAGACCTGAATGAGTATTTTAGTTCAGTATTTACCAGGGAAGATATTAGTTCACTGCCAAGACCAGAGGCTAAGTTCAGGGGTCAGATTAAGACTATTTAGGACAGTTAATTGTAACCCCGGAAATTATAGCTAAGAAAATAAGGGCTGTGAAGGATAATAAATCACCTGGAGTGGATGGGATTCCGCCCAAACTACTATTGGAAATTGTAGAACAAATTAGCATACCGCTTGCAACAGTTTTCAATTTGTCATTAGAAGAGAGTGGTTCCTTTAGAATGGAAAGAGGCAAACAGTATACCGTTATTTAAAAATGGTTCGAGAAACAAGTCAGAGAATTATAGACCAGTAAATTTAACATCAGTGATTTGCAAATTTTTAGAAAGACTAATTAAAGATCACATGGTGAATTTTCTTGTTAAACACAACTTGATAAACCCATCTCAACATGGGTTTTTTAAAGCGAGGTCATGCTTAACAAATATGTCATGTTTTTTGGAAGACATCACTAAGTGGGTAGATGAGGGATCACCAGTAGATATCGTCTACTTAGATTTTCAAAAAGCTTTCGACAAAATACCACATCAAAGATTACTGCTTAAACTAAAGGCCCATGGCATAGGAAATGGTATAATAAACTGGATAGAAAAATGGCCGATTGACAGAAGAAAACGTGTAGTAGTTGATGGGGAGGCTTCAAACTGGAAATCGGTATTGAGTGGGGTACCACAGGGATCAGTACTAGGACCTATATTATTCTTAATATATATCAACGATTTGGATGATGGTATAACAAGCAAGGTGTTGAAATTTGCGGATGATACAAAAGTTTTTAGAAGGATTAAAAGTGATGGAGATAGACAGCATTTACAAGATGATCTTGACAGGTTGATCAAATAGTCTGAAAAGTGGCAAATGCTGTTC
Source organism: Paraescarpia echinospica (assembly GCA_020002185.1). Classification (NCBI taxonomy): domain Eukaryota; kingdom Metazoa; phylum Annelida; class Polychaeta; order Sabellida; family Siboglinidae; genus Paraescarpia; species Paraescarpia echinospica. The sequence continues at coordinate 65,278,713 of CM034537.1, forward strand.
AATTTTGGGAAATGTAAATGCCTCCACACAGGACATGGGAACGAAGATGTGGAATATACAATGGGGTACTGTACTAAGTACTACTGTAAAAGAAAAGGACTTAGGGTTAACCATTAGTGCTGATATGAATGTGTCAGAGCAGTGCTGAATTGCAGCTTCAAAGGGAAATAAAATCCTTGGATTAATTAGTCGAAATATGGCGTATAAGGAAAAAGAACTAATACTACCGCTGTACAAAACAATAGTTAGGCCTCATTTAGAATATTGTATTCAAGTGTGGAGGCCATATCGCAAGAAGGACATAGATATGCTAGAAAGAGTACAGAGGAGAGCGACTAAAATGATACCAAAACTGAGGGATCTTAGTTATGAAATTCGTCTAAAAGAATGTGGTTTAACAACACAAGAGACCAAGATATTGAGAAGAGATCAGATAGAAGTGTTTAAAATAATGAATGGTTATGAAAGTATTGATAGAAATATTTTTTTCTCAGTTAAGAAAGATAGAAAGACTAGAGGACATGAGCTTACACTAGTAAAGAAGCAGTGTAGATTATATATAAGAAAGTTCTCATTTTCACAAAGGACGGTAAATGAATGGAACACATTATCAGATTGAGTGGGTGCTAGTAGCATGTATATGTTTACAAATAAAATCGACACATACCTCAGAAAGGCGGGATACACATAGATAAAAGGGTTGGTATCTCGATAAGTCAAAGGGCTTCCTTGTATACCTGCCACCTAGAGTTAATTCTCTGGGTGGCAATCTTGTTAAATCTTGTTAAAACTGTTAAGGGTGTCCTGCCAACTTTTGAGGGTGTCCTGTCAACTGTTGAGGGTGTCCTAACAACTGCTGAGGATGTCCTGACTACTGTTGTGGATGTCTGCCAACTGTTGAGGTACGTGTCCTGTCAAATGCTGAGGGTGTCCTGGCAAATACTAAGGGTGTCCTGGCAAGTGTTGAAGGTGTCCTGACAACTGTTGTGGGTGCCGTGCCAACTATTGAGGGTGTCCTGACAACCTGGCGTGTGTACGTTTGCAGGCGGCCAAGCGGCAGTCGACCGGCGGCCACGCGGGTCACGCGGGCCACACCCACTACAGCGGCGGTGGCCTGGAGAAGTGGCCGGCCCACGCGTCCACGCCTGACCCGGGTGTCGGCAATGTGGCCATTAACAAGATGAAGAACCTGGTGCTGATGCGGGCTGACGCCGCCGGCCGCGCCTCCAAGCCTAAATTCCTCGAACAGCTCGAGACCTTCCTCTACCGGGAGCTGCTCTACCTCGGCGTCGCCGACACCAGGCCCAGCGAACTCCGCATGCAGGCGAGTAGACCCGCGGCAGATGGGGGTTGTTACTGGGTGAGAGAGGGAGGGAGGGATGGAGAGAGTGAGTAAGTGAGTTAGTGAGGTAGGTGGGTGTTTGGTGTGGGTGGGTGGATAGGTAGGTCGGTTGGTCGGTGGGTGGGTGTGTGGGTGAGTGAATGAGTCAGTCAGTATAAACAATGTATATATTATATATCATTTTAATACCAACGAACATATTTATTTATATTATAATAATATGTTGCCTACTAATGTTATTGTCGGTTTTCCAGACAACGTAATGTAGGCGCTGTTCTCATTTCACCGGTCAATAAGTACGAGTGAAGGGACATTGTAAGCATGTTACTGTTTATGTGGTGAAGACATTCTTCTGAGTTTCCTCTTGTTTTTTTTACTTCAATTTGCCTAGACATGTACTTCTGTGCGGCCGCTGCACTTATCTAGGACGTGATCCGTCCGAGGACGTTTGGATTGTTTGATGACGTATACTTGGTTGGTTGGCAGACAGTCGTGTTGGTTTGCGTGTTTGGTTGTCCTTGTTGTTTTATTGTTTGTTCTCTTCATAACAGAGATTGCGTTCACTCGTTTGTTTTCCGTTCACTGTTTCTTTTATGTTTTAGTTACAATTGCATGTTGTTATTCTCTCTCATCTATGTAGGCTACTCTTTCGATCGGTCATTAGTTCATATTCCCTGCTTATTCCATCGATC
>CM034537.1:65281746-65379246 GCA_020002185.1 Paraescarpia echinospica
GTGAATTTTATGCTGAACTTGAATGCTTATTTACAGAAGCATCTGTTTCCGTTATACCAACCGTAATTGCTGGAGACTTTAATATTCATTTTGATGATGTAACGAAATCAGAACCGCTTCGCTATCTACTTGATTCCTACAATTTGCTGCAACACGTCCATTCGCCGACCCATAAAACAGGATATACATTGGACCTGGTGATAAGTCATGACAGCGATAACTTAGTATCTTCTGTTGTTGTTTATCCAGACTCCATATCGGACCACTATCGCATAGAACTGGCATTAAATGTGTTGAAACCGTCAGCTGAAACTTCAGTAATTGCCAAGCGCAACTTCCGCATCATGGATGCTACAGTGTTTAATGATGACGTTAAATCTGTATGTTCTGGCATGTGTGCCCACGCTGACCGTCAGCAAGCGGAGGTCTTAGCATCGGACTACAACACCTGTCTCACTAATTGCTTAGACAAGCACGCTCCTTGGCGCTACGTACACGTCAGGAGCAACTCGCCGCATCCGTGGTATGACGCTGAGGTCGACGAAGCAAGAGAGAAGAGGCGAACGTGTGAGAATCTGTGGAGTAGAACAAAACTCGAAATACACCGCCAATTATACGTCGCCGCTCGCGACGACTGCACTACAATGATAGCCAGTAAGAAAACCGAGTATTATCGCGGACAATTACAGAACGCTAATAACAAGAACATGTTTCGCATTCTGAGATCACTCGACGTACACAACATGCAACTTCCTGAATTCTGCTCAGTGAAGGAAGGATGTGATAAATTCTCACGTTTCTTCCAAGAAAAGATCGAGAAATTATTGATTAACTTGCACTACCGCATTGCCGTTGACCCGACAGAGGACGAGACACGTTGTTTTACTGACCCAATTCAAGTGTTCGAGCCAATTACTACAGCCGAAATCACTAATATTCTTGGCACTACGAATAAGACATGCTCACTTGATCCACTACCAACTAAGCAACTAAATGACAACATGGACAGTATCGTGCCTATCATCATACAAATTGTAAACGCTTCACTCGAGGAGGCAGTCATGCCTGTGCTGCTTAAGCACGCAATTGTCCGGCCATTGCTCAAGAAACAATCACTCAACAAGCTTGTAATATAAAACATGACAACAAGAGTTTTTATGCGTATGTTCGAAGCAAACAGAAAGTTCAGGATAAGGTCGGCCCTCTAGAAGATAGTGCTGGAAATATAATATCAGAAGGATTCTTAATGGCTGAAGACCTAAATGAGTATTTTAGTTCAGTGTTTACCAGAGAAGACACTAGTTCACTGCCAGTACCAGAGGCTAAGTTCAAGGGGGCAGAATCAGACTATTTAAGACAGTTAATTGTAACCCCAGAAATGGTAGCACCATATGGAAGGAAAAGCCAGAGAGCTTGGATATTCCACCCAAACTACTAGTGGAAATTGTAGAACAAATTAGCATACCGCTTGCAACAGTTTTCAACTTGTCATTAGAAGAGGGAGTGGTTCCTTTAGAATGGAAAGAAGAAAACATTATACCGTTATTTAAAAAAGGTTCGAGAAACAAGTCAAAGAATTATAGACCAGTTAGTTTAACATCGGTGATTTGTAAATTATTAGAAAGACTAATTAAAGATCACATGGTGGATTTTCTTGTTAAACATAACTTGATATACCCATCTCAACATGGGTTTCTAAAAGCGAGGTCATGCTTAACAAATATGTTATGTTTTTTGGAAGATATCACTAAGTGGGTATATGATGGATCAACAGTAGATATCATCTACTTAGATTTTCAAAAGCTAAGACAAAGTGCCATCAGATTACTGCTTAAACTAAAAGCCCATGGCATAGGAAATGGTATAATTAACTGGATAGAAAATGGCTGATTGATGTGAAATATCAACGGGTAGTTGCTTGATAGAGGCTTCAAACTGGAAAATCAGGTTTTGAGTGGGCTCCAATAGGACTGGGGTACTGGGACCTATATTATTCTTAATATATATGTAAAACGATTTGGACGATGATATAGCTAGCAAGGTTGAAATTTGCAGATGATACAAAAGTGTTTAGGGGAAGGATTGAAAGTGATGGTGATAGACAGCATTTTCATGTAAGATGATCTTGACAGGTTGATCAAATGGTCTGAAAGTAAGTGGCAATGCTGTTCAATTTGGGAATGCAATGCCTCCAACAGGATATGGGAACGAATATGTAGAATATACAATGGGGGAATCCTCGTACTAAGTACTACTGTAAAAAGAAAAAGACTTTAGGGCTGACAATTAGTGCTGACATGAAGGTTTTCAGAGCAGTGTGGAATTGTAGCTTCAAAGGGAAATCAAATCCTTGGATTGATTAGGCTAAATATAGCATATAAAGAAAAAGAACTAATAATACCGCTGTACAAAACAATAGTTAGGCCTCATTTAGAATATTGTATACAAGCGTGGAGGCCATACCGCAAGAAGGACATAGATATGCTAGAAAGAGTACAGAGGAGAGCGACTAAAATGATACCAAAACTGAGGGATCTTAGTTATGAAAAACGCCTAAAAGAATGTGGTTTAACAACACTAGAGACCAGGAGATTGAGAGGAGATCAGATAGAAGTGTTTAAAATATTGAATGGTTATGAAAATATTGATAGAAATATGTTTTTTTCAGTTAAGAAAGATAGAAAGACTAGGGGACATGAAGTTACATTAGTAAAGGAGCAGTGTAGATTAGACGTGAGAAAGTTCTCATTTTCACAAAGGACTGTGAATGAATGGAACAGATTATCTGATGATTGTGTGGGTGCTAGTAGTGTGAATATGTTTTAAAATAAAATCGACACGTACCTCAGAAGGGCTGGATATATGTAGATAAAAAGGTTGGACTCTAGATAAGCCAAAGGGCTTCCTTGTCCACCTGCCATCTAGAGTTAATTCTCTGGATGGCAATCTTGTTAAATCTTGTTAAACAAGGACATACTCAACAACTACCGTCCAGTCAGCAACCTAAGCCATCTGTCAAAAGTCATAGAGAAAGTTATTGCGCGAAGGATCATCTCTCATATTTCCGATCAGCGAATGGAAGACTGTTTCCAATCAGCCTACCGGAAGAATCATTCAACTGAAACCGCACTATTGTGTGTAACAAATGCCATGAAAGCCGCTATAGACAATAGACAAGGCACGGCACTAGTTCTTATTGACTTTAGTGCGGCCTTTGACACAATCAATCACAAGATAATGATCCAGCGCCTTCGGTTGCGTTACGGCATTGTTGGCAAGGCGCTTAATTGGCTGGCTGCAATCCTATCTGCAGAGCCTTACCCAGCGTGTGGTCATTCGTGATGCGTCATCGAATACAACTTGTGTGATATCGGGTGTCCCACAGGGTTCGGTGCTGGGTCCTTTGTTATTCTCGTTGTACGTACAACCCATTGGCGACATAATTAGAGCGCATGGACTTTGTTTTCATCATTATGCGGATGATCTGCAATTGTACTGCCATTTTGACCTCACTGCGACTGCGTTGGCTACTACTCGGCGACGTATGGAGGAGTGTCTAGATATTGTCAATCAGTGGATGACATCAAACTACATGTGCATGAACAACAATAAAACGGAATATCTTCCCGTAGTGCCAAAGAGTGCCGCTGCGCTTATTGACGGCAGTGTGATACGCGTAGGAGATGTTACGATTACTGCCTCAAGATGGGTTCGTAACCTTGGTGTCGTTATGGATCGCCACCTCGATTTTAAGAAGCAAGTTTCAAGCATCGTCAGTGTGTGCTCATTTAACCTGCGCCATATTAACCAGATGAGTCGTTATCTCCCAACGTCGACAAAGGAACGTGTCGTCAACGCCATTATTACATCAAGGCTTGATTACTGCTATTCACTTCTGTACGGCACTTCTGTCAACAACATCGCTCGACTGCAGAGAATGCACAACTCTGCTGCTAGGTTGATCCTACGCCGCCCACGGAGTGACAGCGCCATGCCTCTGTTGTGCATTCTTCACTGGTTGCCTGTAGCACACAGAATCGACTTTAAGCTATTAGTGTTTACATATAAAGCTGTGCATGGCGATGCCCCGAAATATTTATGCGACCTTGTATGCCCATACAAACCAACAAGAGCCCTGCGCTCTACCAACAATAACATGTTAACGGTCCTGCGGACTCATGTCAAAGCTGGGGACAATTCGTTTGCGGTCGCCGCAGCGACCTTGTGGAACACTGCCTAATTACATTAAAACGTCTGATTGTCTCTCTACTTTCAAGGCACGCTTAAAGACTCATTTTTTTAGACTCGTTCTTGTCCAATGTGGCATAGTTTACTCTCTGCATTGATTTGTTTTATATCTCTTATGTATTAATTAACCTATTTATATATTTATTTTATACTTACATGTACATTAGTTCAGTTAAATGAATTGACAATGTCTTATTTCTACATAGAACTGTAGCTATGATCATTATTTTAATATATTTATTTAATTACTGTATTTATTCGTATTTTACTAATATTTAAATTTTCTTTTAGAAAATGCATGCTTATTTAGCCATCATTAATACCTCTATCTGGGTTCTACATGTTGTAAAGCGCCACGAACAATTTATAATTGGATCTGGCACTATATTAAATAAAATATATTATTATTATTAAAAAGCAGAATAGGAGAAATTTCCACAAAGGAAGGTATAAGGACATGAGGAAATAATTAGCAAAGATAGACTGGAATAACACTCTGAAGCATAAGACAGCAACAGAATGGTGGAATATCTTAAAGAGTGAAATTAAGTGCATATTCGATAAATTTGTACCCTTCAAAAAACAAGGGAAATGGTCCAAAAAGAAACACTTATCGAAAGAAGCCATTGGAAAAATTAAGTATGAACAAATGGTGTGGAAGTCATATAGATGTACTGGAAATGATGAAGACTACAACATTTATAAAGAAGCACTACCAAGCTACAGCTGAAATTAGAAATTCAAAGAGAAGCTACGAAAAAAAAATAGCTAGATAAAACATGACAGCAAGAGTTTTTATGCGTATGTTCGAAGCAAACAGAAAGTTCAGGATAAGGTCGGTCCTCTTGAAGATAGTGCTGGAAATATATAATATCAGAGGGATTCTTAATGGCAGAAGACCTGAATGAGTATTTTAGTTCAGTATTTACCAGGGAAGATATTAGTTCACTGCCAAGACCAGAGGCTAAGTTCAGGGGTCAGATTAAGACTATTTAGGACAGTTAATTGTAACCCCGGAAATGATAGCTAAGAAAATAAGGGCTGTGAAGGATAATAAATCACCTGGAGTGGATGGGATTCCGCCCAAACTACTATTGGAAATTGTAGAACAAATTCGCATACCGCTTGCAACAGTTTTCAATTTGTCATTAGAAGAGAGTGGTTCCTTTAGAATGGAAAGAGGCAAACAGTATACCGTTATTTAAAAATGGTTCGAGAAACAAGTCAGAGAATTATAGACCAGTAAATTTAACATCAGTGATTTGCAAATTTTTAGAAAGACTAATTAAAGATCACATGGTGAATTTTCTTGTTAAACACAACTTGATAAACCCATCTCAACATGGGTTTTTTAAAGCGAGGTCATGCTTAACAAATATGTCATGTTTTTTGGAAGACATCACTAAGTGGGTAGATGAGGGATCACCAGTAGATATCGTCTACTTAGATTTTCAAAAAGCTTTCGACAAAATACCACATCAAAGATTACTGCTTAAACTAAAGGCCCATGGCATAGGAAATGGTATAATAAACTGGATAGAAAAATGGCCGATTGACAGAAGAAAACGTGTAGTAGTTGATGGGGAGGCTTCAAACTGGAAATCGGTATTGAGTGGGGTACCACAGGGATCAGTACTAGGACCTATATTATTCTTAATATATATCAACGATTTGGATGATGGTATAACAAGCAAGGTGTTGAAATTTGCGGATGATACAAAAGTTTTTAGAAGGATTAAAAGTGATGGAGATAGACAGCATTTACAAGATGATCTTGACAGGTTGATCAAATAGTCTGAAAAGTGGCAAATGCTGTTCAATTTTGGGAAATGTAAATGCCTCCACACAGGACATGGGAACGAAGATGTGGAATATACAATGGGGTACTGTACTAAGTACTACTGTAAAAGAAAAGGACTTAGGGTTAACCATTAGTGCTGATATGAATGTGTCAGAGCAGTGCTGAATTGCAGCTTCAAAGGGAAATAAAATCCTTGGATTAATTAGTCGAAATATAGCGTATAAGGAAAAAGAACTAATACTACCGCTGTACAAAACAATAGTTAGGCCTCATTTAGAATATTGTATTCAAGGGTGGAGGCCATATCGCAAGAAGGACATAGATATGCTAGAAAGAGTACAGAGGAGAGCGACTAAAATGATACCAAAACTGAGGGATCTTAGTTATGAAATTCGTCTAAAAGAATGTGGTTTAACAACACAAGAGACCAGGATATTGAGAAGAGATCAGATAGAAGTGTTTAAAATAATGAATGGTTATGAAAGTATTGATAGAAATATTTTTTTCTCAGTTAAGAAAGATAGAAAGACTAGAGGACATGAGCTTACACTAGTAAAGAAGCAGTGTAGATTATATATAAGAAAGTTCTCATTTTCACAAAGGACGGTAAATGAATGGAACACATTATCAGATTGAGTGGATGCTAGTAGCATGTATATGTTTACAAATAAAATCGACACATACCTCAGAAAGGCGGGATACACATAGATAAAAGGGTTGGTATCTCGATAAGTCAAAGGGCTTCCTTGTATACCTGCCACCTAGAGTTAATTCTCTGGGTGGCAATCTTGTTAAATCTTGTTAAAACTGTTAAGGGTGTCCTGCCAACTTTTGAGGGTGTCCTGTCAACTGTTGAGGGTGTCCTAACAACTGCTGAGGATGTCCTGACTACTGTTGTGGATGTCTGCCAACTGTTGAGGTACGTGTCCTGTCAAATGCTGAGGGTGTCCTGGCAAATACTAAGGGTGTCCTGGCAAGTGTTGAAGGTGTCCTGACAACTGTTGTGGGTGCCGTGCCAACTATTGAGGGTGTCCTGACAACCTGGCGTGTGTACGTTTGCAGGCGGCCAAGCGGCAGTCGACCGGCGGCCACGCGGGTCACGCGGGCCACACCCACTACAGCGGCGGTGGCCTGGAGAAGTGGCCGGCCCACGCGTCCACGCCTGACCCGGGTGTCGGCAATGTGGCCATTAACAAGATGAAGAACCTGGTGCTGATGCGGGCTGACGCCGCCGGCCGCGCCTCCAAGCCTAAATTCCTCGAACAGCTCGAGACCTTCCTCTACCGGGAGCTGCTCTACCTCGGCGTCGCCGACACCAGGCCCAGCGAACTCCGCATGCAGGCGAGTAGACCCGCGGCAGATGGGGGTTGTTATTGGGTGAGAGAGGGAGTGAGGGATGGAGGGAGTGAGTAAGTGAGTTAGTGAGGTAGGTGGGTGTTTGGTGTGGGTGGGTGGATAGGTAGGTCGGTGGGTGGGTGTGTGGGTGAGTGAATGAGTCAGTCAGTATAAACAATGTATATATTATATATCATTTTAATACCAACGAACATATTTATTTATATTATAATAATATGTTGCCTACTAATGTTATTGTCGGTTTTCCAGACAACGTAATGTAGGCGCTGTTCTCATTTCACCGGTCAATAAGTACGAGTGAAGGGGCATTGTAAACATGTTACTGTTTATGTGGTGAAGACATTGTTCTGAGTTTCCTCTTGTTTTTTTTACTTCAATTTGCCTAGACATGTACTTCTGTGCGGCCGCTGCACTTATCTAGGACGTGATCCGTCCGAGGACGTTTGGATTGTTTGATGACGTATACTTGGTTGGTTGGCAGACAGTCGTGTTGGTTTGCGTGTTTGGTTGTCCTTGTTGTTTTATTGTTTGTTCTCTTCATAACAGAGATTGCGTTCACTCGTTTGTTTTCCGTTCACTGTTTCTTTTATGTTTTAGTTACAATTGCATGTTGTTATTCTCTCTCATCTACGTAGGCTACTCTTTCGATCTGTCATTAGTTCATATTCCCTGCTTATTCCATCGATCACATCCCTGTGACATCGTCTCTGTATTTGTTGATTTCGTTGCTCCGACGCCTGTTCTTTGATCTGACACAGAATATGAGATTATGCTTACTGCAGGCGTACAGAGAAGTATTCGAGTACCTGATTGAAGACTTCAAGACTTACAGACCTCTTTTAGCCTCCATCAAGAACGAATACGAACTGATGATAACCCACCAGAAAGATGAAATAAAACGCCTTGAACCACTCAGGGTAAGCTGTTGAGCTGTCGGGGGTATGGTTGGATGCAGATCCTAGGCGATTCATTTCCAAATTGTCAATGGTGCCCTGTACGATTTCGTAATACAGGACTGGCGGGTTTAAGAAAAGGTCCGTGTCTAATCAAGCAATAAGTCTATGCATGTGAAAAAAACAGATACAAACAGCGTCATCTCGTATGTCGTATGTTATACCCTCTTGTACCTGTACGTTTTTACCTACATTTTTGCTTCCATTTGTATGCATGCGTATTTGGGAACTGTCTCTGGAATCGCATGGTGCAGTTCACTGTTCTGTCCTTCAATGATCGGGCCAACACAAGTATTAAATGTACGTAGAGATGTGGTTAAAAGACATTCATTGACGTTACTTGCAGCAACTGTTGGCGATGGTGTCGGACCAATCAGGCCAGGAGGATAATGCGGTGTATGTCGTATAAAAATTGGGTACCACGCTACATTCAGTGATGTTACTTGTAGCAAATGTTAGTGACGGTGTCGGAACAATCAGACCAGAAGGTGATGCACATGCGCGACCAGGAGAGGAGAGGTAATACTGTGTTCCTCACCTTACACATCCTCCTCGGACCTTATGGCCCACAAGTATACAGTGCATCTCCTCCAGTTTTTTTTATATCCAGCTTCCCGTTTAGCTTCTTTCCACGTCTTCCATTCTCTCTTTCTCTCATGCAGCTTTTATTGTATATAACTTTCATAGAACACAAAACACAAGCGAAATGCAACACACTTCAATTGAAACTGTGTTTATGCTTGACAGAAATTGTTTATGTCAACGCAACAATTGGCTGGATCTTTTTAAAATAATGTTCATGAATTCAACTTACCACAGATGGACGTAATAGACCTAGCGATTATTGAAACTACTTGCTATACTTTTACAAAGTATTGCAATACGGCATAGCACTTTCCTAAAAAAAGTATTGCAATCGAGTATTGCATGTTGCCAAGACTTTAGCAGTCAAAGTAGCTATAGAATGGTTGAATATTTCCAATGGAAGTATTATTGGATTGAGCAGGAAGGGCTTGACGCTATACATTGTACAACAACCGCACGTTTACGCTGCCTTTATCATCAAGTGTTATATTGATTAACCATTATCTTCTAATATGTTGCATGTCAGACAACTTAACTTTATGTTTTCTACTGCACTCCATATGAAACAATATCCATTCCATTATATATGATAGACTGTTTGTTCCAAGCACTTTTCATGTTGGACGAACCAGCGACATTGTTGGCAGAAACCTGAAACATTTGTTATGACTTCCTTTGGTGTTTCTACCAACAGCTGGCCAGTTAAAAGAAACATTATCAATACCGTATTTTTACGGTCTCTTTTCATTTATTTGTTAACGATCCCAACTTGTTATGTGTAGCTAATCAATGGTCGCAACTCTCGTGTGCGCAGAGATCGAGCGTCTACAACAGTTGAATGAACTACTGCGCCACCAGGTGAGCGAAATGCGTCACTTGAAGACGGAACTACAAGCGCAGATCGACCGGATGCAAAACGAGATCGCCAAGGGATATAAGTACGTGTGTCACATCCCGGTTGGTTGTTCTTTTACTGTTATTATGCACGACTCATTGCAACGAAGCGTTCCTCAGTGCGTAGCACAACGGATTTCCATTCAGTTGAGCGATGTTGCTAGACGCAGTGTGTGACCATGCAGAGGCATGCATTCAACATAAGTGTTGCATAGATCACAGAGTGTGAGTAATCATGCGAAGAAACTGCAGTAATGAGATAGTGCAGGTTAGATATCACAAAGTATTATCTCTCACAGAGTATTATAGGAATGGAACAAATTATGTGTTGATTGTACAAATGCTAACAGCGTAATTATGTTTAAAAACAAAATCGACAAATAGCTCAGTAGGGTAGGTTGCACATAGGTACAAAGATGATGGTCTCTCGATATATCAAAGACTTCCTTGTTCACTTGCCGCCTGGGGTTAGCTCTGTGTGGCAGTTGTGTTAAATCATATTGTGAAACGTAGACACCGCTGCTAGGTTGTGTATGCGTGTGCAGTGCCTACCGCAACGAGTGGGACGCCCGGCGACTGCTCGTGTCAGATCTGAATGAGATGCGCACGATACGGGAAGACGCTCGGAAGAAAGCGGCCGAGGACGACCTCGACCTGACGGCAGAGACGGCCGACCCCACCACACTCCGCATAGCGCTCAGGTACGTGTTCGCTTCACACATCACAGACGACGATGTCAACGAAGCAACGGCGACGATGAACTATACAACCAAACACACGCAGCCTAAGGTCGTATGTTGGCGATCTTTTATCCGTAGGCCGACATCTAACACAGCAAATTAATAACCAATTTACCGATTAGTCCAGATAAATTATGACGCCATGCATTTAAGTTGTATGTGTGTATTGATACAGGAAAGCACGCGAAGACGAGATGAAATCTTCACAGAGATTACTCATCATGGAGGCGACATATGGCGATGTAATCCCGAGACGGGACTATGAAGATCTGAAGAAACGTCACATGGTATGTACAATGTTGGAATGCATTGTGTGGTTGTTGGCCGGGTCAGATCGACACAGGGAGGGGAGTCGGTAGGCACACCACCGACCAACTCGCCGCGCTGCGCGCTGACCATCAAGAGACTGGCGCTAGCATGCGGTCGGACAGACACCTTTGTGTGACATAGAGAGACGGTGCGACTGACCGGATGACATGTTCTGGAATATTTGTGTACGAATAATCTTTGCGCAATAATTGCAGCGTGACTGAATGCTTCCCATAGAGGTCGAGATGGTGTTCGATTGAAAAGGTCTGCTAGGGAGAAAAGTGTAAAGCGTTTTAAGTAGTTCTAATGACTTTATATAGCGCCATAACACATTACCTTTACTTTATGGCTTTGGGGCAGATTGCCATACTAACGTTTCCGTACACAATTTATATATGATCTGCCAATTGGCATTGCATATCAAAAATACAATGTCACTTATTTAGAGTTATTTACTTAGGAAATTACATGTTCGCTGTTCTACCCATCCGACAGAGTAGAAAACGATGAATTGAGTAGTGAACCACTCTTCGGGGCGCCACTGTGCACACGTTTAAGAAGATAATAGCGTAATGGTGATAACTGATTATATTGATTTGTTGCCATATCGATGGGTGTAAGCTAGTAGCTAATTAAACACAACAAGTACCTAACAAGAAACATCTGTAGTCAACTGCTATACGACCAGTGTTGCTGTGTTTCTGTTGTAGGAAATGGAAGCTCAGATGGAAATAACCAAGGACGACATCACTGTGCTGAAGTCCGCCTACAAGTTAGCACACTTATACGTTATATTCTGTGAAGCGCGGTAGCTTAGTGTTACAACATCGGACTGTCAATCGTAGATTACGGGTTCAGAACTTCATGTTGTCGTTTCGAACCTTGGCAAGTTCGTTCACTCCACAAAATTGATACCTGACTATACAGACAGTGGTGGAGTTTTGTGTACGAGTAGTTTTCGTGCAGTATTTGAAGTTCTGGGGCCGGTTTCATGAAGCGTTGTTAGAACGCTTTGCGAAACAGGCCTCTGATGTATTTCTGCCTAATTGCCTCACACTAGAACGCCGCACACATATGCACTTAGTTGAATACGGTTGTCATTCTATGTCCCTATGACTAGCACTATAGGTCGTTCATCTGTTGACGGATTTTGTCTAATGTCCTTATGCAGTAACACACAAGCTATTAAACTCTTATCACAAGACAATTTCCTTCCTAGTGATACAATGTTATGTTTAGATCGTCCTCAAAACCTTGGATAAGACCCCGACCCGTACTAATGATTCTCGCCACTAATTATATTCTATGTGCACAGTGGATTATCGGATAGTGCGTCTTGTCTGGGTCATACATCATATTACATGCCCGTATAGGCAGGCGGCCAAGGCGATGAACTGTGACATTCGTATGCATTTTTTTGTTACAAACATCCAACCATTTTATATGTTCTCTATATACGTTACTGATTATGGTTTGGGTTGTTAGACTTTCTGATTTTGAATTGTTAGGTCAGAAAAAGAGTTTTTATGGAAAATTTGATATAAATTTGATCAAAACCGTATCATGGCTCTATAAGACATAATAACAATGTTACACGTTTTCAAATCAGCTTAATGTTTTTTCACATTGGCCACGCACTACACAAACGGAGTTTTTACCGGTCAAATTTGTGATTTTTGTCCCGGAAAATGCAAACTTTTACTAAAATTAAATTAAGCAACCATGTTAACCATTATTTTTCAGGAGGTATTCAGTGGGTTACAACTGTGCAACCATTTTAGATTTTGTCCACACATACCATTGGCTACAGCACATGGTGTTTGCAACACACGATTGACAAAAAAATGTCAAAAAAATGTTTTTCCTACACGAGCCCTACTATTGATGTTACAAGTATCCAATCAGGTACGGGTTCTGCACATAGGTAACTGGTTACACAGTAGGTTTTTACAGGTAAGGTTTTTTATTTTGGGGTTAATTGTTATTTTACGATACATTTCAGGGCGTAATCGTTGTTGTTAATTTGTCAATAATTTTATAACTTTGGCCACTTGTTTTAATGTTTACGATTTCGGAAGACAAAATTGCCCCACCGCGGGTGGGGTGCGTACGAACCCGTCGCACCATCCCCCAGCCTACAGGCCTGTCTTTAGCTACTCCGACTGCATGAAACGAGACAGACCCGTGTTTTGACCTGTATTCGTATGTTATAAGCTCAATGAAGGCATCTGAAAATGCAGAATGTTTTGAACAAACTTCCGCTATTCCCATCGTTACGTTGTTACGCTAACCCGATGCTATAGATGTTTGTATTGCTGCATCTGCCATTAGCCACACTTTCGCCTGGAAATATGAACGAGCTATATGTAACTCCAATGCTCATTTTATTGGTGATCTCCAGCTCCTGGGCCCCCATTTCAAACATATCATATCCGGCTTAATTAACAGCTCCAAGTAGACACGGGGTACCCACCACACAACCTGTTGATTAAAGTTGCTATGTGATGTTGGTGCACTATGAGTTATTTTTTCCACTTAAAATCAAATTTTGACAGAAAATTGGTCAAAAAGCTAGTTTGCCTACACGAGGCTTACTGTGTATATTACAAGACGCCAACCTGCTTAATATTTATATACATAGATCGCTTCAAATTCTTGTTTGTCACAAAAATAAAGAGAAGCAGTAAGAGGAAAACGCGTGTGTTTATGTACACGACCACTGTCCTGTTGAACGTGCTTGTTACTGCATCACATGCATGTAATATGAGGCGCATGTCTGCTTCCTTACTTAAATGCACAACATCTCTAGTTAATTCTGCGCTTTTGTTGTCTTGAAATCCCCCACCCACGACGAGTTCACATCCATCGGACAGATGCTTACCGTGCTCCATCATGTAATGGATGAGAAAGTGAGCTTGTTTTCATCTAGGAACATGAATGGACGATACACTTTAGACAACTGGACATCAACATCGTTGAATTAACTTACGTCTTGGCCTGTTCTTGGCAAATCATTTCTCTCTGTCTGTTTCTTTAATTGACTCTGGTGTAGGTGTCAAACACAACGTCCACCCGTATAACACTTGCAGTAACACAGCTAGTTACATACATGTTAACAAAGATATATATTATGGGAGTTATTGTGTCATTTCCATTTGCCGGTGCCTGGAGAACTAGAAGCACACCAAGCATTGTGACAGGAGGATCAATGGTGCTGGTAGTTTCAATGAAACTAGTCCAAGGTGGTACATATTGTAGCTTGTATCATTGGAAATATGGGATAACACCCATGCATCACTCCCTGCAAACCAATATTCTACACCTATTTTGTCAGGGTGGAATACAGGGGATAGTCAAGTAACCAGTTTGGCATGGTGCAATGTGTGAAGCTTAGAATCTGTCGTTTCGTGTTGGAAGGCTTTTGGTGTTTTGTTTGGTTGTTGGACCAAACATAAAAGCGAATTGGCAGCTAAAACCTCATGTAATCAGTGGCCCACGTATATAAATGTTAAACAGATTGGTAACATGCGCAGTAGGCCACGCGTAGGATTTTGCCCAATTAAATATAAAATGTTATATACCACAAAAAAGGCTCATAATGGGCACACAATCACATAGAAGAGTTCATCTGCAGGTTGTGTGTTATTGTCAGTGGCGTCATGTAACGAAGTAAAATTACGTCATCGTTACTCTATTTGAGTAGTGTTTTCTAGTAACTAAATATAACGAAGTACAATTTGTACTAACTACTTTTACTTGTAACGAAAGTAGTTTTATCTATGGCAACGCTACTTTTTACTTCGTTTTTTCCCGGCTGGTCAGTAACTTTTTTTAAGTTACAGGTCCGTGTGACTGTCAACATTTTGGGGAACTAACACATTTTCAGCAGTATTTATATCAGCAAATCGTCAAAATTGGCTGTTGTGAGAGCCAAACTCTTGAAAAAAAATAATTACCCTGAAATGTTATTGCAATTAAAACGCGCATGTTTACTAAATTATATCGTTACTAAATTGCCCAGGATGTACCTGGAGGTGATGTAATGTAAACTGCCCAGGATGTACATGAAGGTGATGTAATGTAATTTTGGTAAATACAAACGAGACGTCATCAATAGTGCAGACAAACTACGCTGATTGGTTGTTTGGGAAAGGGAGAAATCTGCAGCGTAAAAACGTTTTGAAAGATGTGAGACGAGAGGTCCGGCTGTCCAGAACTCTGGGCTGAGGCAGATACAACTATGTAAACAGTTGAACCATTATACAGGGGGTGGGCGGGTGTTTGATAAACATTTCTTGCAATTCCGGATATCTTTATTGAGCGTGTAACTTGGGGATACGTGTTCAAATGCAGTACTGTCTCCTGCACCTGCAGTCGGAGTAGCCTAATACAGGCCCGTATGATATGAGAGGGTGCAATGGGTGCGTACGCACCCGTCTGCTGAGATAATTGTGCTTCCCGCATCGTAAACATTGATACATTGATACATTATATAATTAGCAAGTTGCACCACACCGATTACACCCTGAATACCCACAATTTGGTTTGGCTATTTGGTTGAATAACCCTTCTTTAACCATAAATCAAAAACTTGACCACCTACTGTGTAATCAGTGATCTATGTATAGAACCAATGCCAGGTTGGCGATTTTAACATAGGTAGTAGGCATCATGTTGACAAAACAGTTTTTAGACTAATTTTGTGTTAAATTTTATGTTAAAAAAATTGACTCATAATTAAGCAAACAATCCAAATCGTGTGTTGCAAACGCCATGTACTGTAATCAATGATATGTGTGGACAAAATCTAAAATGGTTGTACAGTTGTAGCCCACTGATTACCTCCTGAAAAATAATGGTTGCTTAATTTAAATTTAGTAAAATTTTGCATTTTTCGGGACAAAAATCGCAAATTTGACCGGTAAAAACTCCATTTGCTTAGTGCGTGGCCTATGTAGAGAAACATTAAGCTGATTTGAAACCGTGTGACATTGTTATTATGTCTTATAGAGCCATGATGCGGTTTTGATCAAATTTATGTCAAATTTTACATAAAAAAACTTTTTCTGACCTAACAATTCAAAATCAGAAAGTCCAACAACCCATACCATAATCAGTAACGTATATAGATAACATTTTAAATGGTTGGCTGCTTGTAATAAAATTGCCTACGAAACGTTTTCTGAGCATTTTTCTCGACATTGGCCGCCCGTCTAGCAATATATATCGTGCGGCACATACAGACTTTCATGTATATTCGCTTTGCATCCATATACATTAATTGACTTGCCTATGCATTACACCACACTTGCCACAGAGCACCCTACGGCACGAGTTTAGGGGTCAGCCCACTGTTGGTTTTCCCATAGGCGACCATGTTAACGTTTTGTCTGATTATAAGAAAACGTGACTTATAAAATGTCTTAAACTTCTCACCTGCTGTTATCATCATCTCATTGACATGCCGATAGATTTTAACAAAAATTGCATACTTCCAGCTCTCGTAAAATGCCTGTATGTGTTACACCCGTCAATATTTACAAATGCCGGCAAGAATTACTCCGCAAACAGGTCACATAGGCAAATTACTCCCAAATATCCTTCCGCTTATTCAAATCATCTAGAAATCCATCATTTTACAGTCAACACCTTCTACAATCACACATTAAAATCTCCCTGCTCAAATGCACTTATGTCACAGCATGTGAATTTTGTAAAAAATCATTTCTAAAAAATAAACTGCATTTTTCTTCGTAACCAAACAGGAAGTCTAATTAGAACATGACCCCTTTAGACATGCTGACAGACGAATAGATTCTCGGTATATTGCATTCTGGGTAAAACTACACCGTTTTGCATCAAAGTGAAACAAGAGCGGTAAACTCGCCTCTGTATGACCTGGTTGAGACGTGTTGTTGCTCTTAACCCGTAGCTCGATGATCGACGAACACAACAAACTCAAACGGGAGACGGAGGAGTCGAACCAGGAATGGGAGCAACTCCGTCGAAGCGCCACTCCTAGGTACGTATTATTCCGATCGTACAGTACGCCTATTCTTAATATAATTTTAGCGTAACCTTATTTTTTGAATGTATCTATAATTTATTTTTAACTTATTTGTTATTTGTATCTTATTTAAAACGTGTTTATGTTATGTATCAAGCATACCAAGGAAGTGCATGTATGTGGTGAATTGTGTACAAAAAGCTGTTGCATTGCACACATACACAATCAGTAACAATATATACAATGCATCAAACTGCCAATCTACGACATCAAAGGTGAGGGCTACATGCCCAACTCAATACTTATAATGATCATGAATACACGGCATGTCTACAAAACATCATATGCACCAGACATCTGGAAGACAAGTTAATTATAAATAACACAATTGTAAATGAAGTCCCACAAGTCGTGGTGGAGGAGAGGAGGTGGCGGTGTCTGACAGACAGTCAACTCAAAACATTCATACAGTATGAGCAGAAAACTGCGAAAGCAAGACACAAATTATACACAACTTACTTCGATCGATTCGGAACTGGGCTGAGAATGAAAGATGGACTTTTCATATCATGCCAAGCACTGGGCTAGGCCACACACTGATAGGGATGTAAGGTTAGACAAAATCGGTTTTGTGTTATCAGGCAACACACAACAAATATAAAGTTGTTATTTGTTACTTATTTAACTCATGTTTAATGTGTCTCCAACTTATTTTAGCATTAAAATTTTTAGTGCACTTGAACATGTTTTTAGCCATAGAATTGGGGCGCTATGCATGGTCTAGGTTCGCCTAATTAGATACATGACAATTATTAATTGAGCTATCGGGTTACATGTGCTGTATAGTGTAGGCCCTTGTATTAATTTCATGGAGAATGTTTGTTAAAAGCAAACTGTCACTTTATTATGAATCTCTACGTTATAAAGGTTTAAAAAAATTAGCGTGGCAATTTTTCTAAGAATAATAAGTCTACCAAATTCAAGATGGCCACCTAGCATACAAATTGCCTTTATTTTTCATTAAAATAATATTTTAAATAATTCCTGACATGTTCATAGTGGTATCTGGAACCCTTAGCAAAGGCAATACCCTTTTATATTAATGTTTGTATATTTTGATACATGTGAAAGGTAGTAGAGGGCCGCCATCTTGAATTTCAAAATGGTGGTTGTAAAAAAGAATTGCCTACCATTCACTGTATTATTATGTTTAATATACAGACAGAGAGTATTTTTCTCTTGCCACCGATTCTTGGTATTCTCGGTGTATCCGTTAATTTGTAAAAAAAAATATAAATAGGATGGCAAATTCAAAATGGCCGCCGACATTAACATTTATCATGGAGTAGTTGGCTTTATAAAGTTGCATTCTCAGATCGTCCATCTTTTAAATACAAAAGTCCAGTGAATAAACTAGCCCCATACACTTTACTGCTTTATGCATTGCTTTCCTCAACTCAATATAAAGTTTGTTTCAAGTAATAATGTATTTCATACAATTTTGAGATAAAACGCAAAAGACGAAGTATTATATCCGCGTGCCATACATTATGATTCAGCGGGCCGGACCTGGGAACCGGTTTTTTGGCAAAAGCATAATTGATCAAATAACATATATCAAATGCCAAAGTGACATATACGATAGTAAGTATGATCAAATGAATATTGTTTGTATTGGACATCATGCCTTTTTAAGAACAGTTTGAAAGAGTAGGTTTACTCAGAATGCAACTCTAACCTGCTGAAGGGAATTTCTTTAAATCAATTCTTTGATAATTTTAATCTTTTATAATGTACAAAACTATTCATTAAGCCTGTTAATATTATTAATTCATGTTATTATATACATTTACTTTATTATAATTGTGTTTAATTAATCACACATGACCATCACCATATACACTGTATATCGATATAATAACTCCGCGTACGCGGAGTTTCAAGTTCGCACCAGCTTTCAGATCCATGTAAGACATGCTCATGAATATTCGGTACCGTCCGTCAGACTTCGGTTACCCCCGCTGAGATTTATGGGGCAAGAAGAACATCCACCATATTCATATGGGTGGGGATCATAGGTAGAAAATCAACCCATGACCACCACCCTCTAAGGTTGCGGGAACCTATTTTGCTAAATCGGTACACAGTAACATGTGTTAAGTTGCATTGTAACCTATTAAATTGGTTTATGTTATTGTGAAACTCACCGGCAATACTCTTAGTCATTTTGAGCAATTTTGCAATCTTTATGGGTGCACATATTGATTTCCTGGTGAAAACATGTCACCACCCTATAAGGTCATAAATGCCTTTTATTTCTTTAAAATACGTATCAAGACAGTGCAAACATTTAGCCAAATGAAAGAGCTTTTACTATTGTAGTTCCTTTTGATATATATATAATATATATATACATACATATATATATATATGTATATATATATATATTACTCCTGGTCATATTCAGTAATGGTTTTCCAGTCAAAACAGTATCCCACAATACATGTTAAATCACCAGTGTAAACCTTCATTAAATAAAATGACACCAGTAGATATTATTCCTGGTCATTTGGACACATGCATTATTTTGCTCGTATTTATGTATGCGAGTGTATTTTTGTTCCCAAAATGTACGTTAAGACAGCACTGTAAAGTGTTAAGCAAGTTATATTGGTATTTTGCTGCTGTGGCACATATAGACATTACATCTGATCATATAGCGCCATTCTGCACATCTTTGCACGTGCAAACATTGATGTTCTGGCTAAAACAATCTCCCACCCTTGTTAAGTCGAGAGTGCCCTATTTGGTCCCTCAATCGCACACCCTTGTTAAGTCGAGTGTGCCCTATTTGGCCCCTGTGATACACATTAAAACATCATCGTAAAGTGTAGCCAAACTAAATTAACATTGCTCCGATGAGACACCTCTAGACATTGTGTCCTAATCGTTTGGAGCTATTTTATCTCTCTATTTCTGGCAAAAAACATACCCTACCCTTTGAAGTCGCGGGTGCCTTTGCTGTCCTCACAATACTCAATAAGACATCATTATAAAGCTTTAGCAAAGCTAAATTGGTATTTTGCTAATATGCCACTAGTAGACGTTACTCCTGGTCATTTGTATCTACTTTGCAATGCTTTGTATGTGCAGGTGTTGATTTTCTGGCCGAAATACACCTCCACTCTATAAATTTACGAATGCCGCTATTGTCCCCAAAATACACATCGAGATATAATTGTAAAGTCTTAGTTTAACTAAATTGGTATTTTGCTATTGTGATATATATATATAAGATTTTTAGCGACGAAATACATTTGATCTTTGTTCAAGGTCATTAAAGGTCAACTGAAAAAATGGCAATATCCATATTCGCATTGCTAACGCTTATTAGAATACATTTATAAAGGTGGCCATAAATTAACATCCCATGCCTACGGGGGCCCAACCCTAATACACTGGCCTTCCCCCACTGGCAGGTGTTGCAGATACAATCTGTATAACATATAGACGGTCATAAAACATTAATAAACGTTTGTTTTTATGCTACTTTACTTAACGATGCTAAAATAACTAGAACACACAAAGTATGATTAGTAAAAGAACAATGTAGATAGAACATAACAGTACAGTCGTCAGTAGGTAATTCTCATAATTCGCCTTTTTGTAACCGCCATTTTGAAATTCAAGATGGCGGACCTCCACTAGCGCTCACATGTATCGAAGTCATACATGTATTAATATAAATGGATATTGTCAATGTTAAAAGCTCCAGACACCATTATAACCATGTAGGTAATTGCTTAAAATAAATAACATTATAATAAAAAATTAGCGCAGTTTCCATGGTGGCCGGCCCGGACGGCCATTTTGTATTTAGCAAACTTATCCTGTGTAAAAAAATTGCCACCCTCATTTTTTTAGATCTTTAGAATGCAGAATCAAGTGAAAGTTTACTTTTAACAGAGTGAGTAGTCGATTTCTCAGCAAGGAAACACGTACGTGTAATTGCTGTCATTTCGAAGTATCGCAATTAATCTCTGTGGACCACTGCCTAACGGGGAAAGTCTTCTGGTGGTCGTCGACTATTTCTCCTGTTGGCCAAAAGTAGTATGGATGCGAAACGTGAATGCTCAGAACATTGTGAAGTGCTTGGAGACCATGTTCTCCACACATGGTCTGCCATTCAACGTAAGGAGTAACAACGGACCAAAGTTTGTTGCTGCAGAATTTGAAGGATTTCTTGAGTATCTAGGGATACAACAGTCGAAAGGCGTTCCCTACTGGACACAAAGCAACGGGGAAGTGGAACATTTAACTCGACTGTGATGAAGGCCATTGATATCGCAGAGGTGGAGAAGAAGGACTGAAAGAAGGAACTGCAGAACTTCCTGTTCCAGTACCGGACCACCCCAAACACAGTCACAGGTGTGAGTCCAGCGAAGATGCTGATGGGACGTAAACTGCGGAACAAGTTGCCGAAAATGCAGATGAGAGCAGAGCCCATGAATGAGTTGCAGTGGCAGATGCAAGTTCGAGAGAGAGAGAGAGAGAGAGAGATGCGAGGAGGAAACGACATGAGAAAGAGTATGCTGACAAGAAGAGAGGTACTAAAGTCAGCGACATAGAGAATGATGACCGAGTGAAACTCCAGCAAACCAAGAAGAACAAGCTAACCACGCCGTTTGAGCCAGAGCTGTATCAAGTCATCGACCGTGAGGACAATGCGGTGACTATTCAGAGAGGAGACGAAAAGCGAAAGATGAGACACAGTGTACGTATGAAGAAGCTGAATACCAGCCCGGAGATGGTCGGGGAACGTGCAGTGGCGACTGTTGTCATTGACCAAAATGTCGGAGATGAGGAAGATGTGCTGACGGAGGGAGCGAAGCCAGATGCCCCGATGATGCATGACACGCCTGCTGCCGCGCACTGTGCATGCCAAGGTAGAACCAGCATGGATGAAAGACTATGTGAAGAAATAGACTATTGGTGTGTTGTGTCAGCACATGCCTAATCAATGGGTATAATAAACCCCACTGGCTAGGAGAGTACAAAAGCACGCAGGGAAATGTTACATAAAGTACCGGTAATCGTTAAACAGTTTCAGAGACAATGTGCGAACAATGACTCTGAAGTAAAAAGGGAGATGTAGTGTATTTCTGTTTCCGGCTACCCGTTTAATGTGCTGACTTTTCCGTCTATTTGGAGCCGGGTTATTATTGCACCGTGCTGCCAAATACATGTGTTAACTAGAAGTTGTCGTTACTACGTATTCTAATCCTACGCAACACCACATTTTGGCGACGAGGATGGCCAAAACCGGTATGGACATGTACTAAAAGGTATTACGCACACACACACGTCGATGACATTTTGAACTGACGTTCCAAGCAGCCGTAAGTAGCTACACACGGCGAGGGGAATCAATGCCGTGAGTGAATTTGACGCATCAGCGCCGCATCCGGGCATTGCCATATCGACGTTATCTTGTTACTCAGTCCTGATCCAACGTGGCAGCAGTATTAAGTGGATTAGCAGGTGTGCTCGTGTTTGAATTTAACACAACTTATATTTCTGGATTGGTGAATAAATGGAAAAACTGGAAGTCTTAATTCCTTCGAAATGTGACAGATAATACCCAGAAGAGGGCGCTACTTCTCCATACGGGGGAGTGCAGCTATGGCTGTTTCAGACCCTGCCTGACACCAGGAATGCCTAATGGCTATGACAAATGCCTACAAGAACTGGAGAAATACATCGAGCTGAAGAAAAATGTGCCTAAAGAGCGACAAAACGTCCTGGCTCAGTAAAACTATAAAAAATTTCATTGTCAGACTGAAGACAAAGGTCGAATATTGTGAATTTGGATAAGAAGAAGACAACCAGATTAGGTACTCCTCCTGTACTTTATACGAGACAAGGTGTTGAAGAGGAAACTGTATCGACAGGAAGATTTAATCCTTGCCAAACTTCAGGAAGTCGTGAATACTTTTGACGAGCCGGAGGCTTTGCTTTTGACGCCCGCTGGTGACAGGGAGGAAGCAAACGCCATCTACACTCGACAGGCTTGTAGTTTCACCACTAACTCTTCCAACAACAAATTTCAGGGAAAATGGTGAACAAGTTGAACAGCTGCAGTAGTCAAATTTACGCATACGCCTCTCAGTGCCCTTTGGGGGTGATGGGAAGTTGTGAAGTGCGCATTTCATTTCAAGGTGCTGGAGAAGTCGATGCCGCTCTATTGGGAAGGAAGACCGCCGAGGAGCTCGGAGCGTTCAGAGTTGGCCTGAAAGTAAATGCTTGCACAACAGACAAACTAACCAAGGAGAAGCTGAGAGACATGTATCCACAAGTGTTCACTGGTCTCAGCAAACTGAAGAATTATCAACTCAAGCTAAACATAGATGAGAGTGTGACGGCAGTGGCCCAGCCAATCAGACGAATACCGTTCAGCAGAAGAGAGAAAGTTGTGCGAAAGCTAAAAGAGTTGGAAGACTTGGTTGTCATTGAAAAAGTGGATGGTCCTACCTAGTGGGTGAATCCACCAGTCACTGTGGAGGAGGCGAATGGAGATGTCCGGTTGTGCCTGTATATGCGAGAGGCAGGCAAACAGAGCCATAATAAGGGAGCGCCAGCCCATCACCACAGTAGAAGAGACAGTGCAAGAGATGGGGATATGAAACTGTTCACAAAGCTCGACTTAAACATGGCGTTCCACCAGGTGGAGGAGCTACACCCGGACTCCCGAGATATCACCACATTCGCAGCACCGAATGGTTTCTACAGGTACAAGCGCCTTGTATTCGGAGTTAACATGGCCTGTGATAAATTCAACCACATCATCAGACAAGTGGTGCAGGACTGTCCTGGAGCGTTCAACATCCACGATTATCTGATCGTTGGAGGCGTATGAACGACTGCTGGGAATTGTGACAAAATTTGCAGAAAACGGTCTGACATCCAAGTTTGAAAAATGTAACTTCAGAGTAAGGAAGGTCAACTTCATGGGTCATGCCATGTCCGACAAAGGTCTGCAGGTGACGGATGACAAAGTCAAGGGAATGGCAGCAGCGCCAAAGCCGAACAATGCAGATGAAGTAAGAATCTTTCTGTATTCAGCACTGTTCAATTCCAAGTTCATTCCAGACTTTGCTACGATCACACAGCCGCTATGAGAATTGACACATGACAAAGTAAAGTGGAAATGGACGAAGGAAGAACAGACGGCATTTGACGAGGTCAAGAGACGACTCACGAAAGCACCGACCGTGGCCTACTACAGGTTTGACGCAGACACGCGCGTCGTCACTGACGCTTCGCCTGTTGGTCTGGGAGCTGTTCTTTAACAATGGCAAGAAGAAGAGCAACACAAGCGGTGTGTTACGCCAGCAGGAAGCTTCATGACCCAGAAACCAGGTGTTCCCAGTTTGAGATAGAAGTCTTAGCCGTTAGGTGGGCATGTGGGAAGTTCCATCTGTATCTCTACGGCAGAGAGTTTGAAGTACACACAGATCACAATCCATTGATACATGTGTATGTAGGACAGGCGAAGCCACCTAACGCGTGACTGGAGCGACGGCTGTTAAGCTTACAGCAATACAGTTTCAAGATCAAGTACATCTGAGGATGACAAAATCCACAGATGCGCTGAGTAGACTGTCAATAGAAGGAAGCGATACAGAGTCTGACATCAATGTCGAAGTTACGCCTACTCGGTTGTCATGGACTCTGTCCCCGCAGCTATGATGGTCAAGCAGATCGAACGCGAGTCGGCCAAAGATCCGTTGTTATCATAAAGTACGACGTGGAGTCCAAGAAGACAACAGGACTGACCTTGAACATACAGTGTTCAAGGCTGTGCGTGATGAGTTGTGGGTCGTGGGACAGATTGTGATGAGAGGAAGTCGCATCGTACTCCCAAGGAAGTTGCAAAGACAAGACTTGTCCCTGGCTCAAGAGGAACACCAAGGCATTGTGTGCACCAAGGCCAGATTGAGGGAGAAAGTGTGGTGGCTGAAAATGGACAAAGACATCGAAGCTCTTGTTAAGGGCTGTTATCCATGCCAATTGGTGGGTGTCCGACCAAATCCCGAGCCAATAGAGTCAACCCCAGCTGCCACAGTGACATTGGGATGATATCCCAATTGATCTCTGTGGACCACTGCCAAACGGTGGTCGTCGATTATTTCTCCTGTTGGCCAAAAGTAGTGTGGATGCGCAACATGAATGCTCAGAACATTGTGAAGTGCTTGGAGACCATGTTCGTCACACATGGTCTGCCACTCAACGTAAGGAGTAACAACGGACCAAAGTTTGTTGCTGCAGAATTTGAAGGATTTCTTGAGTATCTAGGGATTCAACAGTCAAAAGGCGTTCCCTACTGGACACAGAGCAACGGGGAAGTGGAACGTTTAACTCGACTGTGATGAAGGCCATTGATATCGCAGAGGTGGAGAAGAAGGACTGAAAGAAGGAACTGCAGAACTTCCTGTTCCAGTACCGGACCACCCCAAACACAGTCACAGGTGCGAGTCCAGCAGAGATGTTGATGGGACGTAAACTGCGGAACAAGTTGTCGAAAATGCAGATGAGAGCAGAGCCCATGAATGAGTTGCAGTGGCAGATGCAAGTTCGAGAGAGAGAGAGAGAGAGATGCGAGGAGGAAACGACATGAGAAAGAGTATGCTGACAAGAAGAGAGGTACTAAAGTCAGCGACATAGAGAATGATGACCGAGTGAAACTCCAGCAAACCAAGAAGAACAAGCTAACCACGCCGTTTGAGGCAGAGCTGTATCAAGTCATCGACCGTGAGGACAATGCGGTGACTATTCAGAGAGGAGACGAACAGCGAAAGATGAGACACAGTGTACGTATGAAGAAGCTGAATACCAGCCCGGAGATGGTCGGGGAACGTGCAGTGGCGACTGTTGTCGTTGACCAAAATGTCGGAGATGAGGAAGATGTGCTGACGGAGGGAGCGAAGCCAGACGCCCCGATGATGCATGACACGCCTGCTGCCGCGCACTGTGCATGCCAAGGTAGAACCAGCATGGATGAAAGACTATGTGAAGAAATAGACTATTGGTGTGTTGTGTCAGTACATGCCTAATCAATGGGTATAATAAACCCCACTGGCTAGGAGAGTACAAAAGCACGCAGGGAAATGTTATATAAAATAATCGTTAAACAGTTTCAGAGACAATGTGCGAACAATGACTCTGAAGTAAAAAGGGAGATGTAGTGTATTTCTGTTTCCGGCTACCCGTTTAATGTGCTGACTTTTCCGTCTATTTGGAGCCGGGTTATTATTGTAGTGTGCTGGCGAATACATACATGTGTTAACTAGAAGTTGTCGTTTGTTGTTACTGCATATTCTAACCCCACGCAACACCACAGGTGGCTCGCTGTACATAGCACATAGCGGTGGATACAATGTACGTACTAATATCTTCGCGCAGTAAATACAGCATGTCTTAACGCTTCCCATTGAAGTCAATGTGGTGTTCGATTGAACAAATCTGCCAGGGAGTGAAGTGTGAAGCGCTTTCAGTAGTTATAAGGACTTGATAACTCGCTATATAGCGACTGACGTTTGCCTTGTCGTCGCCTGTGCAGGCCGAAGTGGGAGCGGTGTGGCGACGTGGTGCAGGGTGGCCCCGAGCGCTGGAAGATAGTCAGGAACAACAAGACGAGCGACCAGCTCGTCGGCGTCCTGCTCGAGGAGATCACCAACAAGTCACTCGGCTCTGGCGCCGTCGAGTACTTCGACGGTCTGGTAGGTGGCGCCATTCACGCCCAAGTAGGTAGGGGACGCCACATAGTTGACCACCAACTTTACTAAGTTGACAACCTGTGAAAGACAGGTGGTCAATAGCATCTTCAACTTCGTAAGTGTCGTGTCAGACTTGATATTACGCTGGTGAACATTGACACCATGTAGTTCAGCCATATGACACTGCGGTGGTCAACCATGACACTGCGGTGGTCAGCTATGACACTGCAGTGGTTAGCCATGACACTGCGGTGGTCAGCCATGACACCGCGATGGTCATTAACATGACACCGCGGTGGTCATCCGTGACACTGTGGTAGTCATCCATGACACTGCGGCGGTCTTGCGCTTGCTATATTTCAAAGGGGATGCATGTAATTGATACAAAAGAAAACCACACTCCCTTGACTGCCCGGTACATCTGTGTAATATATATGGGAACAAAGGTTCAACAACCCAATATAGGGATATATGCGGACATCACTGAATTCGAGCAGACGAGTGTTGTCCCGAGTCACGAGTGTTGATGTGATCAGTGGTCGTACGTTTTACTGGCGCCCAGGGCACAATCATCACAGCGTACGTATTCGAACTGAAATATGAAAATGACAGAAGAAATAAACTTACAAGTATACTTGTTACTTGCCTCCGCAGATTTAAGTTAACCTGGTTTAGCAAAAAGCGGCGTATCGTTTTTACAAGCATAATATTAACGAGATCTATGTTTACTTGTCATGGAATTAGGAATTTAGGTACTTAATTTCAGAACTATACGTTCTGCGTTTAACATTTACACCGAGGAGATATGCTAAGTCAGAACTATATGTAACCTACACGTGACCAACGGACGAATAAACGTTACAAATCTGCAGGGACTTGACCTCTCCGTGCCTGCCTATCTCCGTTACGACATCCAAGTTCGCAACCGTCACCTGTGTCTGCGCGACACCGTCTTGCTGATCACGGACATCTGGCGGGAGAAGACCATCCGTGACGCTGACGTAAGTTTCGTGCCTTCAGCCTTTTCAGTTGTCTGTGTCGAACATATACAAAACTAAATAGAACGTCTATTGATATAGTTACAAAATGAACGAATTTACCAAAAAATTACTACCATAACCGAACATAGGCGATGCGTCACCAAACCGCGACCGCAACTAATACTATATTCATGTATTAGCGATTTCGTAAGCGTAATCCATAGTCAGTTTTCTATCGTTTGTTTGGCAGCAATGTATAAAGGCATAATGTGTTTCTACAGAAGCCGGACGATCCGCGCATTTCTCTGTCGGACTTCCTGGTCGAGTACTTCACGCAACGCTTCAGCCTGAAGCCGATCGTCGCCGAGTGGGGCTATAATCTGTTCGACGTCTGCAAGCGCTTCCAGGACGATGAGAACATCGGTCTCTTCTACTCCATCCTCTGTGACGAGGCAAGTCTCAGTCGTCGGCTGTGTGTGGGGGAACAGTGGGGGACGTGCGTGTGCATGTACTTATGTATGTATGTATGCATGTATGTATGTATGTATGTATGTAATAAACGTGCGTACGTACCTACGTATGTATATACTGTATAGCCCTATTAGTCCAGTGAATCTATGCCCAAAAGAGAATCAACCTCAGACAAATTGCAATAGTAATTATGGCGGTGTTTTAGTCAGTACTATATGTCTACATTGCCAGAAAAAAGTCCACCGAAATCCATGTGGTGGAACATTGTCATTTTTTACGACGATGAAAAATGGTCAAAAGTCGCTGCCACCGACGTTTTGGTTTAGTGAAATGAAGGGGTAGGCGTTGTTTGGGCTGTGATATATATTTTCGTTGCATATTTCATATACATTTTGCATACCATTGGCAACATAATGGATTAATCTACCCAACAATATATAATAAATATAAAATTGTTAAATATTAAGGTGAAAAATCATTTTTAAATACAGTGAACCCCGATTTTTAGCCGTTATGGGGGTAGCGTTGCGATCTAACGTTGACTTAGTCCATCTGCAATTGACTTAAATGGATGCTCTATAGTATAATGTTTTGGGTGGATTTTCTATCCCATGAAGTCCCTGGAGCAATTCAGCTTGGTAGTCCTCCGGATGATCTAGGGCATTTTTTTTAATATGCAAATTAGGGCCTTCATTACTGAAAAACCTACTTTCTTCAATAGCTTTGCAACTATGCCCAATAATGTCACAAAAGTGGTGTCAAGACCGATATTTTCATGGTCAACGGTTAAGATAAACACATCGTCAGATATATATAACGGCTGCATGTTTGTCATTTCATAAAACGTTCAGATATCGACCAGGTTGGATCTTATTACGTGCTTATCTCCAATGCAATGTTTATGCATATCTCCAATGACTTTGATTCGCATCTATTGTCTATGTCCCTATAATAATAAGAGCACAATCAACAACAGAAACCACATTGTGAATCTCGTTGTAATATTAGTGCACAACGTAGGATAAATATCAATCCATTATAGTTGACAGTGGTGGCATGCATACAAGTGTCTATTCAAATGTTCAATATAGTGCGGTGTACCATGTCTTCCCGTGCAATTTGCTTGCCAAAAACCTTTTATCTTGCGCGAATGTCATCTACAATGTTTCAGTCAACAGAAAATCTGAGATGGCAATTTTTCTTTTTGTTCTTAAAGAAATGGCAGCCATTTTACTAAATGCCCGCCAAATCACATTTCTGCATATCTGAACAACTGCGTCACCTACAACCTTAATTTTGATGTCAAAACATGGGTTTTATAGGTCAGAGGTTTCAAATATTTAAGATTTGGCCTTCTCGGACTTTCGGATTCGCCATTTTTAAAGATGGCAGTTGTCAAAACAAATTTCACAATATCTTACCAATTATGTCATACAAGGTCATCATTAATGTGTAGAATTATGGTCAGCAATTTCAAATATGTTATATATGACCTTTGCTAACATTCATATATCCGCCATTTTTAAAGATGGCGCCCATCAAAACAAATTGTCGCTATAACAGAAGACTTACATCACTTAGACCCGTAATATTGATGCCAAAAGATACATTTTCAGGTACGATGATTTCAAATATATTACATACGCATCGTCCCCAATCATGAGAGGATTACAACACCCATCGCCAGCTGTACACACGCAATAGATGGCACATGACATATTATTGCCATGGCAACTGCAACCGTCAGTGCTAAATGCCTTGCTCTCTGCTTTGCAATCACAGCTTATGACATCAGTCAGACCTGGAGGATCCGAGGGTCCAATATTAAAGCTGGGTGATGGGATACCGTCCTTCACCTCCCACACAAACTGCGTGATGTCCAAATGAGGAGGACCTTGCTGATCAGCTGCCTTCCACAGCAACATCTGAAGATGACTATAGGAGAAAGAATGGGAAGCCAGTGCATATCTTGGCGTTGCTTCCCACATATTATGCGCGGAGGGCACATCTTCAGATGCTGCTGCGGAAGGCGGCTAATCAGCAACGTCCTCCTCCTAAAGGAGAATTTGTTTTGGCCAACAGAGAAAACAAGCACATATCCATCAACTGAGCAATGAGCTTGGTAAAGCTGAGTGTTGTTGTTTTCATGCAGAGGACACTGAGCTAATGGTCGTTAGACAGCACTGAACTCATCAGACAAAATCGACATTATCCTCATTGGTGAAGACACCGATTTGCTAGTGTTGTTGTGTTACCACTCAACAGGGGCCATTTGATGTATTCTTATAATGTCATAGCCTAAACAAAGCATAGCACAACAATTATCAACAGAGACGAGGGCAATTACGAACTGCCTCACGTGTACGATGACGTCATTCAGCGTCATCGGTACTGATGAAGTCGACGTGATACGTTGACGAAAGCCTCTACCAGGTAAATTAAACATCTTGGATATGAAAAAATGAAAGTTTCTGATTTGAAAACGAACTATCCTGAAGAATGTTCAGTAATCTTAGGACAAAGTATGGACAAGAATGTGTCAAAGATGTGAGGAAACTCGAAGAATTGACCAGAAAGGTTTCGCGCCACAGAAATCACCTTGTATTTACGCTACGTTGCAAAGACATCAACGTAATACCTCCCAGTCTCAGTCGGAAATGCCCGATAAACACGACGAATGCGATGAGAATAGTGGACAAAGCCAGGTAGGAACTAGTGAGAAAGAGAGAATACGTGTCATAAACAACAAATTGAAATTGGACACGTTTAAAGAGAAGAAACTCGCCCTAGAAACGAAGCTGTTTACTTCGGTGTCAAGGGAAGAACAACAAAACGTCACGCGCCACATCGTGCATGTCAGCGAGAGTACGCACAAGAAAACAAAATGGCGCCATCAACAAAAAATTCGGCACTTGGAAGCTAAGAGAGACAGAACAAACGAAGCTGACCTTACTGGAACCCAGCTAAAAAGGTGGGTGATAAACCTGCCGAAATACAAACTGTCCGGGGTCCAGAATAAGATATTAGCGAAGGGATTAAATTACGCGGTAACGCCAGAAAAAGTACCGACCGAGGAGTTCGTCGTAGCGACAGAACAAGCGACATGGAACCTACCACAAGAACAAAAAGACAAACTTCGTGCAGACATCGCGTGAATTCTTAAATCAGCAAAAGTTCCAAAACAGAACCTAACCAGATAAGAAAGAACAGCTTTAAAAGTTTTAAACTTCAGAAGGAGAAGTCCGTCACCATAATCCCAGCGGACAAGGGAAAGGCCACAGTCATCATGGAAACGAAAGAATACCAGGAAAAATTTTAAGAAATGCTAAGTGACGAAGCGACATATGATAAGTTAAAGAAGGACCCGACCAAGAAATATAAGGCAGAACTCATCAGAATGGTAAATTCCTTGGAGAAGGAAGGGAAGATCACCAAAGATCAGTACTGGTACTTGTATCCTACGCTAGAAAAAGTACCACGGATGTATGGATAACCAAAAATCCACAAGGAGAGGGTGCCACTCAGACCAATTGTCGACTACACACAGACAATAGCGCACAGAGTATCCAGAGAATTGGCCAACATACTACAACCACTTGTTGGAAAAACAGAACACCATACGGAAAACTCACAAGAATTGGTGAAAGAAATTGCAAAGCTGAGAATGGAAGAAGGAGAATCACTTGTGTCATATGATGTTGTGTCACTGTTCACGAAGACCCCGATCAGAGAAGCTTACAAAATCATCAGAAAAAGACTAGAGAATGACAAGACACTAAAGAAGAGAACAAACCTAAACGTAGGCGACATCATGGAGTTGTTGAAATTTGTCTTGGAGTCAACATTCTTCAGATTTGGAGGAGAAATTTACCAGCAGAAGTTTGGGGTAGCCATGGGCAGTCCAGCATCCCCCATTGTTGTGAACCTGTACATGGACGACCTGGAGCAGAAAATCATAGCCACAGCGCCAGTCGATTGCCAACCGAGAAACTGGAAGCGATATGTGGACGATGTAATTTGCTTGGTACACACAGGAAAGGCAAAGAAATTACAACAACACATGAACACAGGTAGCATCATTTTTACGCGAGAAGACGAAGAGAACAACAGCATGCCCTTCTTGGATGCAAAGTTCACCAGAAAGGAAGATGGCAGTTGTTAGGTATTAATGCTTAGTTATAGATATGCGGTTACGCAGTATTGTATTATTAAATGACAATAAATGTCTGTGTGTCCTTCCGGACCTGAAGCACATGGTTGTTTGTGGTATTAATAATGTAGTCGTTATAAAGACACGATAAAGTGGCGACGAGGATTCGGATGCGATCTCCACAATGGCAGCGATAGGTCACATTGAACCTTATGAAGAAAACGTAGAGGATTGGACGGGCTACTCAGAACGGGTAAGCAAATATTTTATCGCAAATACAATCGGAGAAGACGGACAAGTGGCGTGTTTGATTACATTGATGGGCGGCAAGACTTACAGCTTACTGAAAAGTTTGATGACACCACATTTGCCATCAACTAGAACAGTGGCCGAGATAAACAACACTTTATCGAACTACCTGAACCCGAAGCCAGTAGTAGCGGTGGAGCACGGTCGCTTTAACAGTGCTTATCAGGCCCGTGGAGAAAGCGTTGCCCAGTGGCTTGTGAGACTAAAGAAACTGTCTGTGAATTGCGGTTTTGGTGCCAATTTGGAAGAAGCATTACGGGACAGATTCGTAGTAGGCTTGCAATCTGAGTCAATTCGCAAGAGGCTATATGCCGAGCCTGAAAACCAGTTGACATATGACAGGGCGACTACTCTTGCATTGTCAATGGACATCGCGCAGCGTGATGCTCAAGTCGAATTCGGAATGCACAGAGAAACCATGCCAGTGAATGAAGTGCAACACTGTCACTGCCATAATGTATTCACTAGACAAACCTGCTACAGATGCAATGGCAACCACAGTAGTAACATGTGTCGTTTTAAGAGCAGCGAATGTTATTTCTGTGGAAAGAAGGGACACATTCAGAAAGCCTGTAGAAATAAGCATTCTGGCAAAGAGAAACAAATTCCTCAAAAGTGGAAGAACAAAGGTGGTAAAGCCAACACAGCAAATCATGAGGTGAAGGCAAGTGCACAGAGAACGGTGCATAGTGTCGAACAAGTTTGTGACAACTTGGAAAACTTTGATGTGTTTTGTGTCAACAACCAAAAGGACGTCAAAGAAGACACTAAAGGTCCTATCACTATAGATGTGAAAATCAACGAGAAGAAGCTGTCCATGGAACTAGACACAGGTTCAGCAGTCTCAATAATATCGAGGAAAGATTTCGAGAAACTAGGTCTCAAAACGAAGATGCATAATCCAGGAATGAAGCTTTTCAAGATGTACACACACGAGACATTTGCCCCAATAGGCATTGTACATGTTGCTGTGAAGTATGGGAATCAGTCAGCAAAGCTACCATTGTACGTGGTACAGCTGGATGGACCACCGCTTTTAGGTAGGGACTGGTTGAGAGTGATTCATTTGGATTGGACTGTTATCAAAGCAGTACGTATGGCGAACGATCCAAGAAGGAAGCCAGAAGATGGACTACAAGAGCTGTTAGACAAACATCGCGATTTGTTTAGACCTACACTAGGCACAATGAAGAACATCACTGCGTCTCTTCATGTGACGCCGAACAGCGTACCAGTGTTCATGAAGGCACGCCCTGTTCCATATGCAATGCGTGATCGAGTAGAAGCCGAACTTGATCGACTTGAAACCGACGGTATAATAACAAGGGTGGATTATAGCGAATGGGCGACACCAATTGTACCGGTAGTGAAGGCTGACCAGAACATCAGAATTTGTGGCGACTTCAAGGTCACAGTCAATCCTGTATTACAGATTGACCAGTACCCACTACCTAGAGCAGAAGACATATTTGCTAGCCTAGCTGGAGGACAAGAATTCAACAAAATTGATTTAGCCAATGCTTATCAACAAATGCTAGTCACTCCTGAAAGTTGCAAATTTCTGACAATAAACACAAGTAAGGGACTGTACCAGTACAATCGCTTAACGTACGGTACAGCATTTGCTCCTGCACAGTTCCAGCGAGCAATGGAGCAAATTCTGAAAGGCATTGATAATGTGCAGTGTTTCCTCGATGATATCCTGGTGACAGGTAAAACAAGACAAGAACATTTGGCAACATTGGATGAAGTGTTCCACAGTTAAGCGACTGTGGATTACGTGTTCGCGAGTCTAAGTGCGAATTATTGGAAGACAGTGTAGAATACTTGGGTCACGTAATTGACAAAGATGGTTTGCACATGTCGTCAAAGAAGGTTGAAGCAATAATCAACGCTCCCGTGCCAACCAATGTGAGTCAACTACAAGCGTTCTTGCGACTTGTTAACTACTATGCAAAGTTTATCCAGAATCTGTCACAAATGATCAAGCCGTTGAATGTGCTAACGCAAAAAGATGTCAACTGGAAATGGAGTGCACAGTGCCAGGAAGCATTTCAGCGAGCGAAAGATGCGATTGCGTCAGACAAGGTGTTAACGCACTACGATCCAAAGCTTCTGCTGAAGATGGAAGGTGATGCATCCTACTACGGAGTTGGATGTGTTCTGAGTCACGTGATGCCAGATGGTACAGAACGACCTCTAGCGTTTGCATCACGCACACTGAGCAAAGCGGAACAAAATTACGCACAGTTGGAAAAAGAAGCGTTGAGTTTGATATTTGGTGTGAAAAGATTCCACCAATATCTGTATGGGAGACAGTTTACATTGGTAACTGATCATAAACCACTGACAACAATTCTGCATCCGGCGAAGTCAACTCCAACCATGACTGCAGCACGACTACAAAGATGGGCGATAATCCTGGCAGCATACGATTACATAATCGAGTATCGAAGCACAAGAGAGCATGCAAATGCTGATGGCCTCTCTCGTTTGCCACTGAACGTTGTGCCGGCTGAATGTCATAGCATCACTGATGTAGTAAACGACAGTCAGTTTGAGAATCTTCCAGTCCCTAGTGCTCAAATCGAACGTGAAACAAGGACAGATCCAGTGTTGTCCAAAGTGTACCAGTACACCCAGGGTGGTTGGCCCGACGAGACACCTGATGAGAAACTGTTACCATTCTTCAGGAGGAGAAATGAGATATCATTACATCATGGCTGCCTGATGTGAGGGTCTACGAGTAGTGATTCCACTCAAGTTGCAAGCTCGAATGCTTGAAGAAGTGCATGCAGGACATGTCGGTGTAGTAAAGATGAAAGCCTTGGCTAGAAGCTACATTTGGTGGCCTGGACTTGACAACCAAATTGAACAAACTGCCAAGGAGTGTGCGAGTTGTCAAATAG
The DNA here is from genome assembly GCA_020002185.1 of Paraescarpia echinospica. Taxonomy (NCBI): domain Eukaryota; kingdom Metazoa; phylum Annelida; class Polychaeta; order Sabellida; family Siboglinidae; genus Paraescarpia; species Paraescarpia echinospica. The sequence goes on from CM034537.1 coordinate 65,317,235, forward strand.
TGCAAAATAACCCAAAGCTTGCACCACTACATCCATGGATGTATCCGTCGAAGCCGTGGGAAAGAATACATGTCGATTTTGCGGGACCATTTATGAATCACATGTTCCTAGTAGTAGTCGATGCGCATTCCAAATGGCCCGAAATAGTGACAATGCAAAGCACTACAGCAGAAAAGACGATAGATGTACTACGCGAACTGTTTTCACGTTACGGAGTTCCTTCAACCTTGGTATCGGATAACGGACCACAATTCGTTGCGGAGAATTTTGAAAATTTTCTCAAGATGAATGGCGTGATGCACATCCGGGCTGCACCATATCATCCATCAACAAATGGTCTGGCAGAACGTTTCGTACAAACACTAAAACATGGCTTGAAAGCAGCGAAGCAAGACAACAGAAGCTTACAACAGAAGTTAGCCAACTTCCTGTTAGCCTACAGGAGAACCCCTCACTCTACTACGGGAATGACACCAGCAATGCTGTTTCTGGGAAGAAATATTCGTAGTCGACTCGATCTGGTTAAACCAGACTTACACAGAAAAGTGCAGTCTGCAGGATATAAGGCCTGTGCTCGAAGTAGTAATGCCAGTGTGAGGCAACTGCAGAATGGTCAGAAAGCACTTGCTCGAAATTACAGGGGAGGAGACAAGTGGATTCCTTGCGAAGTGATTGGGCAGAGCGGACCATTGTCATATACGGTACAGATGAGTGATGGTGTCACTTGGCGTCGACATATCGATCAATTGTTGGATCTAAGTGGCGATACAACACCACTACCGCACCCAGTTGAAACACAAATAAGGGAAGTTCCAGTGTTGGATGCTGCAATCGCAGTACCAAGTGTGCCTGGATCTACACAACGTAATGGCACAACACCAACAGCAATTGGTCGAACCATAACCGATCGAAACGGTTCTCCAGCCAGAAGTGTGAATCAGGGAAGACGTTATCCCTTACGTGAACGCAAGGCGACAAAGATATTTGACTTGTGAAAATTTGCAGATGCTAAGATTGTCGTGATAGACCTACAGAATCACGGTCTGACATCTTGCATAGGCGCATGGCAGTCTACCCGTGCTACCTAATTAAGTTCATGTTAACTAATTTAGTTATTACTATCTGATCATATTGAATAATGGAGAGACATTATTGTGACCATACTTGGAAGTATGAATGGACACATTTAGTTTGATTGTTAATTGTATCGGTAAAGATGTCTTATGTTTAAAATAAAAGTGGAGAAGTGTTAGGTATTAATGCTTAGTTATAGATATGCGGTTACGCAGTATTGTATTATTAAATGACAATAAATGTCTATGTGTCCTTCCGGACCTGAAGCACATGGTTGTTTGTGGTATTCATAATGTAGTCGTTATAAAGACACGATAGCAGTGTGAAGTCCACAGTGCACAGGAAGAAGACGCACACTGACCAATACCTGAACTTTGCGTCCCAGCACCCCAAACATCAGAAGTTGGGAGTTGTCAGAACCCTTATGAGCAGGTGTGAGACAATAACTTCGGAGGAGGGGGACAAGAAAGAAGAGGTGGAACACTTGAGAGGAGCTCTAAGAGTATGTGGCTATCCGTCGTGGGCCTTGAAAAAGGTGACAGATAGCAGTAAGAAGAAAAAGACTAAGGACAAAAACTATCGGAGCCAACTAGTCATCCCATACATAGAGGGGGTCTCGGAGAGAGTACATCGAGTACTGAAGAAGTATGGAGTAGCAACAGCCATGCGTCCCCACACCACCCTCAGGCACCTGTTGGTACATGCCAAGGACAAAGTACAGCTAGAAGAACAGGGTGAACTGGTATACCAAATACCGTGCAAGAATTGTGGTGCTGAGTACATTGGGGAGACAGGAAGACTACTCAAAACAAGACTGGAGGAACACAGAAAGGACGTAGACAACACGAAAAATGAGAAATACACAATGATGCGGATAAAAGCGTCATTCAGCGTCATCGGTACTGATGAAGTTGACGAAAGCCTCTACCAGGTAAATTAAACATCTTGGATATGAAAAATGAAAGTTTCTTATTTTTTATAGCAAAAGTAAATAACGATCTGGTACATCAGAGCTCTCACAGAATATATGTGGGTTAAGATATCATACCATAGCAACAGGAAAGCATCAAGCGCAGCTTACGCACAAGGATAAATCTACCCCATACTTAAACTGCTGCCCACTATCACAGCCCCAGGATCAACTCCCAGAACCAACAGTGGAAAGGATCCAAGAAAACTCCAAAAGCCACGGACTAGAGCTGGATTGTCAAAGACAAGAACCATGTTCCAAAGATGACTGACCTCCCAGCAGCACGAGCCCATTTGCTGTCGGTCATCCGTTGTGTGGGGCAGATCGTTCGCTTGTGAAGATCAGGGATAAGATCGGCGGCACGCATTCTGGTGGTTGCAGAGGCCTATCCTGGATTTGAATGCTCTGGAGCTGGTTGGGCAAAGGTTTACTTGGCCTGAAGGTGCCTGAGACGCAGATTCTTTCCTCCGGCTACGCTTCTCCCCGTCTGCTTCTCTTCTAGAAAGCTCAAAGTTCTGGGCAGCTCTTGTGGTAGTCGCTCGGAATAGTTGTTTCTGACTGTTGCTAGCTGTTCCCAACCTTTGTGGTTTTGCCAGGGTGAGTTGCCGCTTCAGCTGGTCCTTCTAGCGCATGTGAGAAGCCTTCTATCTCGGTTGCCCTGACGAAGCTCACCATAAAATACAACTTATGGCATTCTGATGTCATCCATGCGCGAGACGTGGCCTGCCCAACGGAGCTGTCTGAGCATCAACATGGTTTCGATGCTCCGGATGTTTGCCTTTTCCAGGACCTCTTTATTTGAGATATAGTCCTGCCAATGCAGTCCCGTGATGGAGTGCCGACATAGCTGGTGGAACCGTTCAAGCAGTTGTACTTGCTTTATGTAGCTAAGGACATAAACTGTGTTGAATTAAACAAGTTTATGACTATATATATATATAAGCAAAATTCGGTTGATCGCAAAACTACTCCCAATGGCGGCTAAAATTCGGGTTTCATTGTGTTTAGAAAAGGATTTTCATGTTATTACTGTAAGTAGAATTAAACTTGATTTATATCGTTGTATCAATCTATCCATACCCCTTCCAATGGTGTACATCATGTGTATAAATTGCGCAAAGAATATAGAATACTCGGCTTAAATAACGCTTTTCCTTATATTTTACTATGATAAAAGTGACCGGCACTGACTTTCGACCACTTGTCATTATCATCAGAAATGAAAATGTTCCACCACGTGAATCTCTGTGGACTTTTTATCTAATAATGCAGACATATAGTGCTAACTATAAAACACCATAATGATTGCTGTTCCAGTTTATTTGCGGCTAAACCATAGATTGACTGGACTAGGCCGAAAATCGGGGTACACGTAAATTGCGATAATTTACAAATGTGCTTAGAATACGATTCTGACCTTAATATTCATTGCAATGACACTTATTAGGTACCAATACACAGCTAAATGCATTGCCTTTCCAATGATATATATAATCTTTATAGCATTCTCACAGAAAATAAGTTATATAACATGAATTACATGTACCCCCCTAAATTTCAGTGAAACCTACGACCACTTGGCAATATGTGAAAATGACAATGTTCCACCAAGTGGATTTTTATTAACTTTTTTGGTAACATAAACATACAGTAGAACCTAAAAATGCCATGAAAGCTACTATTGCAATTTGTTTGAAGTTGAACCGTAGATTGACTGGACTATATGTATGTCTGACTGTACACACACATGTTAGAATAAATGCACGCATACACGTAAGCACGCACGACGCACACCACAAATATACACACATATACGCACGCGCACGGACGCACGCACACGCACGCACACACACACACACAAATACACACATACACAGACTTGTGGTGTAGTATCCAAGTTGGAGCAGTGCTGTCTGACCCGATTGTCGACGTTGCAGTCTGACGAGGAGATCGAACACGACTTCATGGACACGGTGGCCGACCTGCTGCACCGCCTCGAGGAGTCAGACGCCCAGATGGACAACGACGGCAAGGTGTCGAGGGTGACGTTCGAGGCCGCCGTCGCTGAAGTGTTCCCGCACAAGTCTCCCGAGAGAGTGACCACAATCGTCGAGGCGGCGATCAACCAGCTCAACGTCTCCGGCACGGACCGCTTGCTCTACAAGAGACTCTTCGCCGAGGTCTGTTCACGCACTCTCCAGTGATCACATATCACCTCTTCTTCTTAGGATTTGCTCACTACTTTGTATTATGGCGGGGGATGTTGCGCTGATTTAGGTATATTGAGTAGTCTATATCACGTGAGGCTTACGCATATATCATTGGTGTGTGTGTGTGTGTGTGTGGTGTGTGTGTGTGTGTGGTGTGTGGTGTGTGGTGTGTGTGTGTGTGTGTGTGTGTGTGTGTGTATTCTGATTTCAACTGCATATCAACTAGTATCTAGCCGACCGTGTGGAAGAGATCAATCCATTCGCGCCAGAATCAGAAGATTCTCAGTTACTCAGACCCTTCGTCGTTGTATGTGAAGTGTATTCGTGTGCGCTGTGTGTTTAGAACGACGAGTTGGGTATGATGGAGCTGAGGAAACAGTTCCGACTGGAGCGTTTCGAGTACGTTAACGACATCACCAACAACCTTGGAGACGCCGTGTACGTACCCAATACCTGGTGCTGTGAGAGCGATATTCCGTTTCAACATGGTTACTCAATGACCGGTGTAGCAATTTCAACCACCGTGGGAGACATTACAGTAGTGTTTTCAATAAATTATTTAAGTTGAAAACATTCTAGAGTGTTTTAAAATTAATTTCAAGACCCTCATCTGTCCAAGTTCAAAACACTACTTAATGTTTCGTCACTCATTCTTTGCACAAGTCCTACCAATCCCAGTCTGCTCCCAACTAGTTTTATTGTTACATATTTATTAAATTTTTTATTTTCTCTAAATATTATTTGAACCCAGTTGTTCTCTGCTGCCTGTACATACGCTTCACGTGCCTCTCAGTTGTTCTCTGCTGCCTGTACATACGCTTCACGTGCCTCTCAGTTGTTCTCTGCTGCCTGTACATATGCTTCACATGCCTCTCAGTTGTTCTCTGCTGCCTGTACATACGCTTCACGTGCCTCTCAGTCAGTGGCGGTGTTCAGAAGCACACACACAAGCGGGTAGCACGTCAGCCCCCAACACGTTCAGCCATTTCTCCAACTTTCTTGTCCAACATATTACGATCCACCCAGCTCCGTGTTGGCGCTCCTGGTTACCCGTCCTCTGTATCATTATAACGCATCAGACAGACAAGTTTGGTGTTTCAGAAACATTGACATCGGTCAGCTGCGTGACGCGGTGCTGGCTGCGGACCCTGAGATCAGTCCCGACCAGGTGGAAGACTACATCTGCTGGGCCTTCCAGATCGAGACGGCCGACGACCCCACCAAGCCGATACTCGTTGACGAGCTGGCCGAGCGACTGCGCCACGGCAGTCTGCGGCGGTGCGGCCCGCCGAAGTCCTAGGGGAGTGTGCTTGTCTCACGTCGTCCCCATTGATGGCGTTGAGCTCGTAATGTTTGCTTTACAACGTCGACCTCTCTCGGATAGTCCGTAGAACGCTGGCGCCTCTTCTCCCGTTAACCATATCATCAACAACACTTGGGCAGTCCTTCGAGCGGCGAAGGCCCTTTTGTCATCAACCCTCCAAAACTTGCACAGTCCACCAAGCACCAGCGCCCCTTCAGCCACCCCGACCAACTCCAGCACTTGGATGCAACCGTCTGCGTTTGTTCACGGTATGGGACAGTTCGCAAAAACAGAATCTCTATTCGAATCCTAAATATGATGCAGTTGTCCTGTGTATAACTTACTTCCACAACCCGGACGTATTAGTCCCTGGGTCCCAGAGAATGCCGAGGACATCAACCGTTGTAGGTCGACCCAACGAAACGGGGTGCGGTGTATCTGGCTTCCGGACTAATCCTCTATTGTTTCTCCTTACCCGTCATTGATCCCGTGTCGCTGCCATCCCCACTACGTCACTACAACCCCCGTCTCTCGCACTTCTTCTCCACCCCACCCCTTAGTATTGCTAAATCTCTCTTCAGTCTTCCCACCCCAGTAGTCTTCCCTCTCCAGTCGCCTTCCCCATCTCCTCCCTCCCTCCGTATGACTTATTAGATCAGCCACGATTGGTTTATTCATACAAACCGTTAAGTACCTGTACCTAGGCCGACCTAAGGATGAAGCAACAAATGTGACTGGTTAGGCCAGCTGGTGGAAGAAACTTTAAATTCACGTTTTCAGCTGGCGGATCAAAGTTAAATTTACGTTTTATAGTGGTTCCATTAAGTATAGACATAGTAGACCAATATATCACAATGTACGTTAACCGCAGCGCTGTATAACGCCACGAGCGATCGTTTAGATATGACATAATACTGTCCTACATACCAGCTTGGAGGCAGTGTCAGGTTATCGTCGTAAGAGCCTGGTACTATTAACTGTGGGGTTAACATTTATTCAGTTATGTCTGAACGTAAACATTCGCTAATTGCTGTCGACGACAGGTAAGAAATAAACATAGTCTCTTTAAAATGCAGCATAGATAGAGAATGTTCAAGTTATATCCTGCATAAGCAAAGAATAATATCCAAATGCTTTCCACCGATATCTTATCTGATTCTATGTTCAACTTTCTCAGACAGTAATAAACTGTTTGCGTGTTTCAAGAGCTAAGTCCGACATCTTTCCAAGATTCCCAAGATGCACGATTTCCCATTCCATACCGAGCAGTCAGAAAAAAAACAGACTGTTCTGGCTCATTGTGGATCTGTGCTCATCCATGACCACTTTCATTCTGGAAAAGATCTCATTTTGCTTCAGCTAAACAAGTTAGATATATGCAAAGCAATACCACCACATTTGGGGAAAGCATTCCTGAGATTTAATATATCGTCATCTCCGGTGAGACGTCATGGTCTAAGTCAGAGTTTCTGCAACTAGTCCACCGAACTGGATCGGTTCGTTCCCTTGATGGCAATCAGATGGATTATGATCGTATGAGGTGCTCTTTTATGGGGCCTGGTACGAATGTAACACTTGTATCCCAGGTTTAACCATTTTTTCCATTTGGTTAATCCATTGCACCACATGGTTAATCCATTCCACCACATGGTTAGTCCATTGTATCACACGGTTAATCCGTCAGGATGGCCAATAATTTGACGTGTGAGCACGGACCTTGATTATATGAACTGAGACCAGAGTATTCTATCCTGGTCGTACTTTGACGTATTCAATAATGGGCGCGGTTGCACTTAGTACTACATGTATACTTCCGAGCGATGACGACATTGTTAACGTATTATAGAGGATCACTAGAGTTGGTAACGTAAATTATTATCTTCCATGTATTGCGTTTTCTACAAATGGCATACACACAAACACAGCATACACACAGCGTACACACAACACACGCACACACAAATAAATACAAAAACGCTGTATACGGACTATGGACCATGTCAAATGTAACACGAATATGAATGACCAACAGGCAACAATATGTATCTGCATATATCATGCTAATGTTATGTACTTATATACGTACACTGCCAGCATACGGGGACTCACGAGGGATCGAGGTTGTATGGAAATATGTCTTAAATTGACGATTACGACACACCAAAAATACCGTTTGTAATAATAATTGTTATAAAAAGTAGATTATATCATCACTCACAGAGGCAGGCATCACTGTGTCACAGAGGCAGGCACCGCTGTGTCACAGAGGCTGACATCATTGTGTCACAAAGATCAAAATAATATATATACAATGTAAATGTATTATGACATATATTGCTATATTTATCAAAAATAAAGCGGGGAACCATTTCTGTTGATCATTTATATTATCAATCTGCCAAGAATGAAATAAGCAGGATTTCCGATTTGTTGCATGTCCCACAAATAATCAGACTAACACTGTAATTTATATGTCATAACTGTTTTACGTGCGTGTGTTCATGCGGGCGCGCATGTGTGTGCATGCGGGTGCACATGTGTGTATGTGCGTGCATGCTGCATGCATGCATGTATGAGTTGTTATTCACTGTTCATTCATGTAAGTACGATACAATAATACCAAACTGTATACTATAACATACTAACCAGTGTTCGACCTTTTCCTCAGAAACGTGCTGGTGAATGAATGATTTTATTGTCTTGATGATAATAAGCATAATACACACATAGTATCATATATCATCAATGACAATGGGGATAAGTATAATCTTGCTTGCAATCCCTTATTTAAATAAATGTGTTAATATCTAACGCAACATGCAGTAATGCAGAAAAAAGAATAACAAATATCATATAATGACGACTATATAGTATGACATGACACAACAACAGAACTATTATTAATATGTATATTAGAACATTAATGAATTCATTACAATTTAGTTAGTGTTTAACAATCAAGAATAAGTGCTTTGAGCCTTTTTTAAATACTTGTAGAGATATAGTCTTCGAGATGATTCTTTGTCACTATATCATTCCGATATTTAGAACAAGTATATGCCAATGCATATTGTTTACGGTTTGTATAACAGAATGGTGTTTTGTAAACGGTTTTCTGCCTCGTGTCATGGCAATGTGGATGTACATTTAACATAATCATATCATTGAATGTCTGGTAACAAACCCCTATTGTATTTGTACATGGACTCACAACATAAGTACTTGCATAGTTGATAGATATCCATAACCCCTATTGTATTTGTACCTGGACTCACAACATAAGTACTTGCATAGTTGATAGATATCCATAACTCCTATTGTATTTGTACATGGACTCACTACATAAGTACTTGCATAGTTGATAGATATCCATAACCCTTGTTGTATATGTACCTGGACTCACAACATAAGTACTTGCATAGTTGATAGATATCCACAATTTGATGATGTTTAAATAAAGGCGGAGTGTGGTTTCTGTCCCCCGCTTGCCTAATTGTGTGTATTAATCTCCGTATTAATCTTTTCTGTAATACATGAATTTTAGATAAGTAGATCTTCAGGGGTCTTCCCCATATCATATTACAATAGGTAAAGTACGGGTAAATAAAAGTATAATACAATCGTTTTTGAGATTGCTTGGTCAGTTTATTTTTTATCTTATTAAGTAATACCGGTTTGCCGGATGGGAATTTAAAAAAGTTACTGGTCCAGATTTTAACAAATTACACTAAATCGGCTCAAACAACAATACAATAATATTGACTAAATGGACAGTTGCATTGTCTGCTGATAATAATTTATTATAAACAGCCCTGTATATATATGTATGTAAATATATAAATGTCAGATAGGTGCTATGCTCATCATATGTAGGGGAGACCAGAGCACTATGGACCATTTGGTTCCAATTCATACCGTAGCCAAAACTAATTAAATCGACTTAATCAAATGAATAATATGTGTTTTAAATTCAAGCATATCTCAAGTTGTTTGAAATATATATAAAAAATGTCAAGAACAGTGAAAACAAGAAATTGTTTTCATAACAAATATGGGGCACCATGCTCAGTGGTAGGGCCCCTATGTTCATATGTTTGTAATTCTGTACTGTGGACTGTTTTATACATCAGTCTAAAAGGGCTTGTTATCTCTGTATAACTTAATAAGTTGTATAATTTGGTTATTATGATATGATTCAGCAAAAAACATGACATGCATGAAGGTGACAGGGGAGAAAGTGACCGTAGTGAAGGAGGTAGCCGGGGAAAAGGGACGGGAGAGGAGAGAAGAAAATGTGATGGGAGGAAAGATGAAGGGACAAAAGGAAGTGAGAGTAAATGTGCTAGAAGAGAAGATGACAGGAGGAAAGGGGACAGGAAAGAAGGGAATGGAAGAGAATGTGACAGGAGAGAAGACGGCAAGAGGAAAAGACAACAACCAGACATATGCAAACCGGAGGATCTACTCCGAGGCAGTGAATGAGGGGGCAAGGAGAAAAGAGAGTGTTTATAGGCGATTCAATTCTGAGAAAAACAGACAAGACTATATGCGAGGGGAAGGACGTTGTTGTATGGCTACCGGGGGCTAGGATAGAGCATGTGACCGAAAGGGTAGAGAAGGTATTGGGGCATGGCAAGGGAGGGTCTATACTAGCACACGTAGGGACAAACGTTCAGAAGTACAGACATCTAGTAAGGAAGCTAAAGAAGACAAGAGTGGAACAGGTCGTTCTCTCAGGAATTTTGCCAGTAATGGGAGGAAGGGGGGCATCATACAGAAACTGTAAGAGGATGGCGATCAATGCTCTAGTTGAGCAGATGTGTGAAGAAGAGGGCGTGGGATTCATAGATTTATGGGGGTACTTTGTTGGGAGAGAAGACATGTACATGAGAGATGGCCTCCATCTAAGTGGAAAGGGGGCAGCAGTATTCTCAGTGAATCTGCTCAGATCTGTTGACAGTGGGACAGGTTGCATCTATTTAAACTAAATTCGCAGGGGGGACTCGCAGAGAAGCCTGAAACTGGAGGCATAGATAAAGACAGCAAAAATAATTCAGCAAAGAACAGTCTGGAAAACTGTTCTGAAGCTGGATATAAATGTGTTTGTTTAAATGCAAGGAGTATAGTAAACAAAAGAAATGAACTAAACATTATGGTAGAAGATATTGACCCTCACATAACAGGTGTAACCGAATCATGGGCAACCACCGATGTATCAGATGCCGAATTGGGACTGACAGGATATGTAATGTTTAGGAAAGATAGAATAGGAAGAAGGGGAAGTGGAGTTATTTTATATATTAAAGAATCTATCCAGGCTTATGAAATAAAATTAGAAAGAGAAGCAGATTGCGAAGAAGCTGTTTGGTGTAACATAGTTACAGGAAACTCAACGTTAATGGTTGGATTAGTTTATTGAAGTCCAAACATAAGCATAGAAGAGAATGAAAAAATACAAAATGCTATAAGGGATGTGAGCAAACGGGACTGTGTTATTATGGGGGATTTCAACCATAGGCATATAAAATGGAAATCTCTACAGAGTATGGGTAGTGATGACCACAAGTTTTTAGTTTTAGTACAACATAGTTTCCTTTCTCAACATGTGCTAGAACCAACCAGGGGAGATAATTTGTTACACATAGTTTTGTCCTCACAGAATGAATTAGTTGACAATGTCAGGATATGTGAGCCACTGGGGAATACTGATCACACCCAGATACATTTTTCCATCAAAGTAAAATCAGAAAGGAATAGTAAAAAGCAGTAGAGGAGAAATTTCCACAAAGGAAAATATAACGACATAAGGAAATATTTAGCAAAGATAGACTGGAATAACACACTGAAGAATAAGACATCAACAGAATGCTGGAATATCTTGGAGTGAAATTGAATGCATCATCGTCAAATTTGTTCCCTTAAAAAAACACGGGAAATGGTCCAAAAAGAAACACTTATCAAAAGAAGCCATTAGAAAAATTAAGTATAAACAAATGATGTGGAAGTCATATAGACGTACTGGAAATGACGAAGACTACAACATTTATAAAGAAGCACTAAACCAAGCTACAGCTGAAATTAGAAATTCAAAGAGAAGCTATGAACATAAATTAGCTAGTAATATAAAACATGACACCAAGAGTTTTTATGCGTATGTTCGAAGCAAACAGAAAGTTCAGGATAAGGTTGGTCCTCTAGAAGATAGGGCTGGAAATATAATATCAGAAGGATTCTTAATGGCAGAAGACCTGAATGAGTATTTTAGTTCAGTGTTTACCATAGAAGACACTCGTTCATTGCCAGTACCAGAGGCTAAGTTCAAGGGGGCAGAATCAGACTATTTAAGACAGTTAATGGTAACCCCAGAAATGGTAGCTAAGAAAATTAGGGCTATGAAGGATAATAAATCACCTGGAGTGGATGGTATTCCACCCAAACTACTATTGGAAATTGTAGAACAAATTAGCATACCGCTTGCAACAGTTTTCAACTTGTCATTAGAAGAGGGAGTGGTTCCTTTAGAATGGAAAGAAGCAAACATTATACCGTTATTTAAAAAAGGTTCGAGAAACAAGTCAAATAATTATAGACCAGTTAGTTTAACATCGGTGATTTGTAAATTATTAGAAAGACTAATTAAAGATCACATGGTGGATTTTCTTGTTAAACATAACTTGATAAACCCATCTCAACATGGGTTTCTAAAAGCGAGGTCATGCTTAACAAATATGTTATGTTTTTTGGAAGATATCACTAAGTGGGTAGATGATGGATCACCAGTAGATATCATCTACTTAGATTTTCAAAAAGCTTTCGACAAAGTGCCACATCAGAGATTACTGCTTAAACTAAAAGCCCATGGCATAGGAAATGGTATAATTAACTGGATAGAAAAATGGCTGATTGACAGAAGACAACGGGTAGTTGTTGATGGGGAGGCTTCAAACTGGAAATCAGTTTTGAGTGGGGTTCCACAGGGATCAGTACTGGGACCTATATTATTCTTAATATATATAAACGATTTGGACGATGATATAGCTAGCAAGGTGTTGAAATTTGCAGATGATACAAAAGTGTTTAGAAGGATTGAAAGTGATGGTGATAGACAGCATTTATAAGATGATCTTGACAGGTTGATCAAATGGTCTGAAAAGTGGCAAATGTTGTTCAATTTTGGGAAATGTAAATGCCTCCACACAGGACATGGGAACGAATATGTAGAATATACAATGGGGGGAACTGTACTAAGTACTACTGTAAAAGAAAAAGACTTAGGGCTGACAATTAGTGCTGACATGAAGGTTTCAGAGCAGTGTGGAATTGCAGCTTCAAAAGGAAATCAAATCCTTGGATTGATTAGGCGAAATATAGCATATAAAGAAAAGAACTAATAATACCGCTGTACAAAACAATAGTTAGGCCTCATTTAGAATATTGTATACAAGCGTGGAGGCCATACCGCAAGAAGGACATAGATATGCTAGAAAGAGTACAGAGGAGAGCGACTAAAATGATACCAAAACTAAGGGATCTTAGTTATGAAAAACGCCTAAAAGAATGTGGTTTAACAACACTAGAGACCAGGAGATTGAGAGGAGATCAGATAGAAGTGTTTAAAATATTGAATGGTTATGAAAATATTGATAGAAATATGTTTTTTTTCAGTTAAGAAAGATAGAAAGACTAGAGGACATGAAGTTACATTAGTAAAGGAGTAGTGTAGATTAGACGTGAGAAAGTTCTCATTTTCACAAAGGACTGAGTGAATGGAACAGATTATCCGATGATTGTGTGGGTGCTAGTAGTGTGAATGTTTAAAAATAAAATCGACACATACCTCAGAGTTGCCATCTAGAGTTAATTCTCTGGATGGCAATCTTGTTAAAATCTTGTTAAATGATTCATGGTTTACAACTGAAGTTGGTAGAGTCATGCAAATTGTGAAGTACACTATCAGTCATCATAATTACCTTTGAATTATCATAGTTTCTTTTCGGTTTCTTTTTTACTATAAAAATCACTATAACATGCGCACTTAACCGTCACGTTTCACCATAAAAACATTCGAGCTAGTAAAATGCATTTCCGTACACAGTTTTTGTTGGAAACTGCAACTTCTGGTGACCAGGTTTGACAATAAGCCGATCTACACTGATGTACAATGTTGTAATTTCCCTGTAACAGTAGGCGGCCACACAGACCAGAAACTCAAAGTTACTGATCTGACGGCAAAGGAGGTCGTCAGTGACCACCGGGTCAGCATATTTGTCCAACGCTGATACTAACTGTTAAACTGCTTGAGATGTAGGAGGTGATATCCACTGCTAATGACCTATTTGATGACTCGGCTAGCGAGGTGACCTTAAATTCGATGATAATAAATAAAGTGGTGTACAAATTACAAATGCAACATCCAGTGCAATAATGTATTTTATCAGAAATTAGATTCTACAAAGTTGCACTGCTATATTAGTGCATACAGTCTCTATAATGCAGGTCAAAAACACACAGTATACACACAAAACCCCAGTAAATTACACAGATAGACTTGTGCCTGTTGGCCATGGTAACAAAACTATTACAGAATAACACGGCAGCAAAAAAAAATAGGTCTGTAAAAGCAAAGCTGCACATTGCACAAAACATTGTTGGAGCCCGCAAACATAGCTTTTAGTCAATCTGAGTAACAAATGGGCAGTCTTAGTCAAATAGACAGTTGCACTACTAATTGAATCAGCAACTGTGTGGACTGTCATAGTCAGCTGCCACCATCAAGTGTAGTGCAGAACACAATCACCAACTGTGTGGACTGCCATAGTCAGCTGCCACCATCAACTGTAGTGCAGAACACAATCACCAACTGTGTGGACTGCCATAGTCAGCTGCCACCATCAAGTGTAGTGCAGAACACAATCACCAACTGTGTGGACTGCCATAGTCAGCTGCCACCATCAACTGTAGTGCAGAACACAATCACCAACTGTGTGGACTGCCATAGTCAGCTGCCACCATCAAGTGTAGTGCAGAACACAATCACCAACTGTGTGGACTGCCATAGTCAGCTGCCACCATCAACTGTAGTGCAGAACACAATCACCAATTGAAAAACAGTTATGTCACTCCAATATGACAACTATGATGAGAAAATCCACTTTCATAGGCAGTGCTGTCTATTTACATTATTCCTAATTACCACATGTATTCCTTGCCACAGACTAGTTTATTTCAAAATAAATAAAGATCATATTTACTTAAGGACACAGGCTCCTCATGAAATGTTACAATTATAAAAAATTCTAACAATCATTATGCAATGAAGCAGATTGGCTGAATAAAAGATAAAAACTGTTGATAAAACAAATTCTTAATATTATGTTACACATTTTATTTCTTTTACATACAAATGCTAAGTAATTTTGATCAAAAGTATTACTTGTTATCAGCAAAACTACTTCACTGCACAATTTAACATATTATTTATTAAAATAAATGTGTAAACTGGAAATTTAAAAATTTTCTGGGGGACATTCCACAAAAGCAGCTTCAAAAGGGAATCAAATCCTTGGATTGATTAGGTGAAATATAGCATATAAAGAAAAAGAACTAATAACACCGCTGTACAAAACAATAGTTAGGCCTCATTTAGAATATTGTATACAAACGTGGAGGCCATACCGCAAGAAGGACATAGATATGCTAGAAAGAGTACAGAGGAGAGCGACTAAAATGATACCAAAACTGAGGGATCTTAGTTATGAAAAACACCTAAAAGAATGTAGTTTAACAACACTAGAGACCAGGAGATTGAGAGGAGATCAGATAGAAGTGTTTAAAATATTGAATGGTTATGAAAATATTGATAGAAATATGCTTTTTTCAGTTAAGAAAGATAGAGAGACTAGAGGACATAAGTAAAGGAGCAGTGTAGATTAGACGTAAGAAAGTTCTCATTTTCACAAAGGACTGTGAATGAATGGAACAGATTATCTGATGATTGTGTGGGTGCTAGTAGTGTGAATACGTTTAAAAATAAAATCGACACATACCTCAGAAGGGCTGGATATATGTAGATAAAAGGGTTGGACTCTCGATAAGCCAAAGGGCTTCCTTGTCCACCAGCCATCTAGAGTTAATTCTCTGGATGGCAATCTTGTTAAATCTTGTTAAAACCATCCCATCAGCTTTTTTCAAGATTGCCTGATTATAATTGTTACCGTCACGCAAATTGAATATTATGCCACATGTGACTTTCTTTCATATAGATATGACACTGAAAAATTAGGTCAAGATAGATAGGATGAGCAGTCTTTAAGATACGACAGTTAATTAAAATGTGACATTTCACAAGGAATGTCACTCCGGCGAAAGACATAACATGCTTCCAGCTTACCAATTCTAGCCTTATATCACATTATCCAAATGCACAACTGGTGGTGCTTGGGCAAGTTTATCTACAAGTTTCATTGTCACAAATGATTTAAACAGGTACGCTGGATTATCACATCTGACAGTTATGGAGTAAACCTTGGAGTGAGATATTTTGAAGTTAGTTTACATTGGCCTTTGATGAAAACCGGCAAAGATTGGCCAACTATTAACTACATAGCTACTACATTAATTATGTTATTAATTATGTTATTCAGCCGCATTTTGATATACCCACTGTGTACATGATTAATATAACTGTATCACAGACTTTGTATTGCTATGTATTTATACAAGTAGAAAATAGAAGCCATATGATTGCACTGCATAAATTACACTTACATAAGATGTCTGCATCATGGCACACAAATGATGGTAGCTATTACATTAAATAATAATAAATAAGTTGTATAGAAACAAAATCTTCATGGTTTTAATGCACAGGTAAAAACTGATCAGAGATCATGTGCAGTTTAGGTAAAATACATTCATTAGGCCACCAATAGAAGAATAATCGGTTAGACCTCTTTGAAACAGCACCCATGAAATGTGGAGAGATCTCCTACTATTAACGTGCTGCCTTGGAGGATCTGTCGTGATGGTCCTGTCTCTAGTGTCGGTGCCACTTGCGAGAGACGTGCAGGGAGAAGTTGGTGAAGACGCGACTGACACTGAGGAGGGCAAAGAGGACGAGGATGGTTACCATGACGATGACATAGTGACTGATGCTGGTGCCGATGTCAAGCCAGCTTCCGTAGTCCTTGACGAGGAAGAAGAAATGCTGCAAGAAGACGAGACACGGATTAAGGTGGCCAACTGGATCAGAAAGACAACAGTTACAATGAATAGAGACGGGGGGGTACCGACTGAGTCACATGTGGACAGCCTGCTCGCCACACCATCTGGCGACCAGAGGAAGACTAGTTCCCGGTGAAGGCCGACAAAGGCAATTTAAATATTGATTGTGAGTCAAAAATGTCTAGTTGTGTACTAAAACAATTGTGTTATTTAATTAAGATTTTGTTATCCAAATACTAAAATTAAATTACTGAGCAATTCAATAGCACACACACACACATTATATAGATATATATAATGTGTGTGTGTGCTATTGAGTTGCTCAGTAATTTAATTATAGTATTTGGATAACAACATCTTAATTAAATAACAATTATATATATATATGGAACCTGCAAGGGACTTTGAACATTACTGAAATTATGAATAACCAAATAGAGGAATCAAGCACTGATGCTAAATTGTTGTTCGTAAAGATGTACCCAGCATTTGTAGTAAAATAAATGTTACAGTGGAGAATAATCACTCTACAGAGTAGAACTAATTCAATAGCATTGTAATGTAACAGGCTCAAAGAGACATTGTAGTTATGGATATGACACAATTCAACTTAAGATAACACCCACCAGTGCCATGTAATCGGACATGAGGAGCACCAGCAAAAAAAGACTCTGGGTCGGCACATTGATTGACAGGTGAATCGCATTGAACGCACATGTGACAAGAAGAAAAGGCACAATGATCTGAAACAGAACGGGAATCTCTTAGTGAACCAAGGAAGTGTAGAGTGGTCCTGGGAACTTATGAACCCATTATCTTGTGAACCACAATGATAACACATGCTATACTTTGTTACATTCAGCCAGGTTCAAATAAGTACAATAAAATATGTGATAAAATTCCAAAAACACACTGTTTTAAAAAGCATCTTTGGATGTGTTAAAAAGAAATTGATCTGATTCAAAAACATACATCTTATTAACTCCTCATCTTCCATCTATTCTGGCAAAATATCTTGAATTTTTTAATGCAAAAATCTATTGCGCCTCTTGCATTTGCAGGTTTTTAAAATCATCTTTTTAAA
This sequence comes from Paraescarpia echinospica, assembly GCA_020002185.1. Lineage (NCBI taxonomy): Eukaryota > Metazoa > Annelida > Polychaeta > Sabellida > Siboglinidae > Paraescarpia > Paraescarpia echinospica. The sequence continues at coordinate 65,335,099 of CM034537.1, forward strand.
AAGGCCATCACACTGTATGATAACAGGCAATAACTGAATGTTTAGAAATATTGGGAGTGATTACTTTCTACCAGGCATGTGTCAATTAAACAGTTACTTTAGTTTAACTAATAAGATTAGATAAATTTAATTTAATTAATTAACTCTTCCAAGACGGGTTAATTGAATTGATAGATTCCCAATTGACTCAATTAAGTTATCTGTCATCCTTACTGCCAAGGTGTTTCTCCCCATTTCCCGCAGCCTGCAGTCACTAGACAGAGACAGAGGAGGTTGAGGGTGAATGGGAAGGAGACAACCCACCTTCCACATCATAAGGGCGCCCATCGTGAATGGACTGAAGACAGTGAGAAAACACAGCACAGACGCCGGATCGAAACTGCAGTGAGAACAAAACAATTAGAATGTCTTGAAGGATGACTCACTGCTTGGAGAATGTCTCCATTGCATGACTAACAATAAATCAATCAATCAGCCAATCAATAAATCATTTCTTGTATTTCAAAGTGAGAAATACAAACTATGACAGTAAGAAAGGAACAGAACAGGTGGTTTGACAATACTGTATGTGACCCTCACCCCTGTAGCGCAGGGAGCACAGAGGAAGAACAAGACAAACAATATAAGGCATATATACAATAACAACAAACTGAACAAGACAAACAATATAAGGCATATATACAATAACAACAAACTTAACAAGAACAAGACAAACAATATAAGGCATATATACAATAACAACAAATTTAACAAGAACAAGACAAACAATATAAGGCATATATACAATAACAACAAATTTAACAAGACAAACAATATAAGGCATATATACAATAACAACAAACTTAACAAGAACAAGACAGAGGAGACAACCAGTACACTTACACTCAAGGAGAACACAACAAGTAGAATGTCTTGAAGGAAGATACCTTTCATAATCACAATTCTTTACTTGGATAATGTCACTTGCATGTCATCAATTAATCAGTCAATCAATCAATCAATAAATCAAACAACCAATGAGTAATATAAAATAAGGTAAATACACAGTATACAATAACATAAATTGCAACCAAGATTGAGGAAACGACCAAAACATTTACACCCAAACACTGGACTCCATTATAAGATAATGCTACCACTCAATGTGTGCACCCACTGAATGTCTCGAGGCCAACATCTCACCTGTTAATGCTGGCGATGTTCCCAGTACCAAAGAACGCAGTCAACAGCAGATAAACCTGTGTGATTGTGTCAAGGCTACTTGTGACGCCTGTGTTCTTCAGTCCTTACTGCTGAGCTCAGACCATTCACCTACGATGCTACATCTATCCCACCCCCCTGTCACTTCCACCTTTTTTAATTCCACAGCCTATGAGCTTTAAAATGACACCTCATTTGTTGAAATATCTTCAGTAGTTTTTAATTTATTTATAAAACTGAAGCAAACGTTCAAAAAGCAACATTTTGAGAAATTAGGTCACTTTGACAGATACTGTGTATTGTTTTTAATATATGGATTAGTAAGTGCAGGTATTTAATTAGGTTTGGATTGTTGCCGAAAACAAACAGGACATTGAAGGATAAAATAATAAGTTACGCATTTTTGCCAAATTCACCAAATTTATGGGACATGACCTGGACAGCTATTTTGGACTCGTGTGCAGAGTAGGTCTGTGCCACTTAATACCCGGTTCACTGGGGCGGCTGACATTTGACCTTTCCAGAAGATGCGGCAAAGGATACAAAGATGTAGGCACACTGGATGTCATTGAACTCCAACTTGCGACAGTCAGCCACCAAACTGAGACTGTCAGAGAACCATAGTGTCGACAACTGAAAGACAACCACACAACTGAACCAAACCTGGCACTGGACAGTACAAAGTATGACTTACCCTGCCCAGGGAGAACATTCTTGGTTCCTAAACCATCTCAGCTTAGTACATTTTCACCACTGATATTTTATGTCATCTCAATCTGTCCTGCTTTACATGTCCATCATCATTCCCCTCCTACACTCAGTCCACCTTCCCGTCATGATTCCCCTTCCTGAATTTTTCGTGTAATTCCCAACATGAGCAGCTTTCTCCATAACCTTTCCAAAATGTTTTCTGATATATTTGGCACAGCATTACAGTTTTTCTGTTATTGATGTATTGACTTTAATATTAGAAGTTCTTTTGGATTGCTGAAAATCCTAAATTCCAATGCACTGACTGGTGGGGGCACGTGAGGCCCTCAGCCAATGTGAAATATTCTGATTTTGTATTCGTAAAAATGTTCATCAAGTTGGAGAATAATTAAATAACAAACTTTTCTTATTACACAACTAGGAAATTCGATGCGAGTCGAATTTCCTAGTTGTGTAATAAGAAAATGTTGTTATATAATTATATCTTTGTACTTTATAAACTTGTGAGAGCATCCCTAACACGAAAACAAAGTAGTGACCAATACTGACCCTCTGGAGTTTGCGTGTCTGAAGCCCATGCTCCAACTGGACCCAGATGACCAGTAGGGTGGACAAGGCGAGGTAGAACAAACCCTCATGACTGGGGTGACAGGGTCAAGGCAACAACACGGTCTAGCTTGGTGGGTGTGTACTTAGGACCTAGTATCAGTGTTATAACCACTAGCAATAATACGGGGGAATCATTTGGTAGTTCACATGGTCAGAAACCAAGCAATTACATCCTCAGTTCGATATATAATGTGACAAAGGGTGTTACATATACACAGTCGCAGGGGATGGTTTTACTGGAAGTTTGATGGAGATTACCTAACTTTGAACAGTTTGGTTGCTATGATGTTTTCTACATTTGTTCCAGGTTATGTAAACTCTCCCCAAACAGACAATACAAGTGTAACAATCATCAAATGTCCAGTATGAACCCTTAACCCAATGTGAATTTTTTTTAAGTGAATGCGTTATAGGTCGTTCCAAGACCTCATAGATGAGTTATTGTAATTTTACAAAGACCCTAACTTTGTTAAACCTAACCAAGAAATTGCACTCAACTATCCAGCAATGATATACTGATAAAAAAATGTATGTTCATTTAAATAAACGCTAGGCACAATTACGTATAACAAAAGGGCACTTACTAAGACTGGGCTGTCTAAAAAACAGTACACAATGTGTGTAATATTAAGTAGAATGACAACACTTTTCAACAAGGTTACAAATTGCAAGCATAACACGTTATAAATGCTGGCCATGTAGAGGTGGAAGGATACGCTGTGCTGAGGAGCAAGAAGGGCGGGAGGAATGACACGGCTATACTCAGGAGTCGAGTGTACATGTGGGACGAGCTCACTAGAGGCAGCACCAGTGACGACGCTGCAACAGACGTATCGACTCAATAACAAGATATATTTGTTTCATGCTGACCAATCACGACCGCTCTCTCAGGCACCTCACATATATGTAATCCTAACTTAGAAAAACATTAATACCAAAAATAATTATCCTAAGATGTAGTCCGCAAAAAAATCATTGGAACAGTCCTGTCATATTTAATATGTATAAGGTTAAGAAAGCATTCATTACATGCAATAAAATGTAAAAATAAATAAATAAATATATCAGTATAACAAGATATATTAGAGTGTCTGCAAGCGCCCTGATCTCGAAACCTAACCCGATCGTGCCAAGCTGTTGAATTGTTGAACAATCGAACTGTGCGTATGGCATCATTGGGATAGGGAAGGGTTTTCGAGATCGGGGTGCTTGCGGACACTCTCTAATCTATAAACAACTAAATCTTTCAATATCAGTAATGTTAGAAAATGATAAGATTCACTGAATATTAACAACATTAGTAATAATAACTGTCATAGACATTTCTCAGCATTGCTCCAGTTATCTCAGCCATTCACACCTGAAACCATTGAAGTGAGAGAACAATGCTTGTGCTACATACTACAGCTAAACTAGAGCACTTGACACAGTTCTGTGTTGACAAAACACATGGCACACCTGTCTGCTTACTAGTTGTTTCCAGCACTCGGCAACGTTCTATTAACTGACTAGTCTATATATATTGTGGTTACAATGTTATGGTCTTATGATGTCTCGTTCAATTAGTCAGCCTTTTTCAGAACATTATCGCCAAGCCGACCTTTCTATGCTGGCACTGAGGGTGGTCAATGCCAGGGTGCTTGTCGTCCTCAGTGGTTTTTAATGTCCCAAACTGAAATGGGACCGACACTAATGTGAACTCTGAGTCACGAGGGATACAGTCCCCAATGTTGAGAGCCAGGTTTTTACACTAAATATATCTTGCCTGCCCGGTCCGTGTTTTGAACTCAGAGCACTGGCATGCCAGACGGATGTGCTAACCACTACACTATCTTCTCCCACTCACCCAGTATGGCCCAGCTGGCGACCTGACTGACCGCTGACAGTCCCTGCTTGGCCTGGCGACTGACCGCGGTCCACCACGTGATGAAAACAGCCAGCAGCAGCACAAACAGCTGGAACAATACATAGGGGTTAGTGACCAAGGGATCATCTCAGAACATCGATGTCTGATATCAGACAAAATTACTTTCACTCGGGAGAGGTAGTTTCATCTGGTGTCGGAGACCAGATCAAAGTAATTTTGTGTGATATCGGACATCGATGTTCTGTTCCCTACGTGGTCAGCACATCACAGTTGTCAACATCCGAGATGACATCACTTCGTGTGCTGGCACAAAAGATGGGCTTTACATTAATAGTATATATACATAGATATATTTGTTAATCATGTTTGTTTAATGTTTTTTTATAGTAAAGATAGATTCAAATGCAACAATGACATTGTGGCCAGTTTCCCTACATAAAATGCCATCAGTGACACTACAGTGTAAACGGATCAAACCGTATCAGAGTAAACTGTGATATGGATGAAAACATGTTAAAACTGGAAATTGGATGGTAAAATGTAAAACATTACATTTAAGCAAATAGGACACAATCACCTGAAGAAATGTGTGTAAATGCCACTGTGGGAGTGGCATCTCTGATGCTGTATGTTTGCTGTGAGTCATTATTTCTGGCCTGGAACAGACAGATTATTTTCAGAGACATATTGGAATAAGCAGAAACATTAGTGACCAGGTAACAGAAACAAGCACCTAAGGAAACGTTGCGAAATTCACATCATTTTCTCTTGGCAGATGTGATGTGAGTAACAAGTGTTTTGCCTATGGCATTCCACAAAATGTACCAGGACATGTTTTAAAAGTAAAATTAATGAATATATAAATAAATATAATAAATAACTAAAATATTCAAATCATTAAAAAAATTGTAAAACAATTAATAAAAATTCAATTAAAGTGATACTAAAAGGTAATAAATAAGTAAATAAATAATTAAGATGTAATTTCCACTGATTCCTATGTAGCACTCTCACGTTGTAAGTTCCTGCCTCAACTGTCACCACTGTCCGTGGTCGAATGCGCAGAGAGCATCAATGTTAGAGGCAATGTAGTTCATATCTGAAGCACCGCAGAGCCATCTCCAACACCATCCGCAGGGTTGTCTGCAGTCAACCCCCTGAATGATATGACGCCTGACTCCACGAAATAGCTGTCGATTGTTAAGATTAAGTGTCTACTTAGAAAGTCGATATGAGAGAATGAAGCGTGACTGCTCACCTTGTGAAGAGAAAGAGAGCAAGGGTAAAGGCAAGAACTCCGGCCAGGTAACTGCAAGAACAATAAAGGTGCAACAATACGCGAGTTGTATTAGAGTCACAGAGACAATAGAGGGGTTTGGAGAGAACACTGGCATGACTGTTAAACAACTCAGCACTACAAGATATCCTGTGCATGGCAAAATTTCTGTCATTCTATATGAAAGAGACCCACATTGTTTCAGGATGATAATAATATGTGGGTGTCATACAAGAGATGGCATCAAGAATGAAATCTGCATTACATACGTATGTGCTCAGACCTTGTACGGAGGATTCCAAGACTCTAAATTACCAACTGCATGCCCCACAGAGTGCCGCATTTAATTATCCAATTTATGAAGTAACTTTCAAATGACACAGGTAATTACAGAGGTATGAGAAATTGCGATGCTGTACTCACACCAAGTTGTAGTTGGGTTGTCTGCCTACGACAGGCAGCAGGGGAAAGACAGCCAGGAGAAGACAACTGAGCATCCACCTCAGGACCAGCGGCTGCAACACGGGGCGACTTACTTTGTTTATGTGTGGATGCATGCACAAATCAATGAATTTTTTTATAAAACGCAATTAGTTTCTTCATTCATGAATCCATTCTGGCAATGAGAGGCCACAACCTGTGTTATCACATTCCCTATTGCACGACTGATGTTTTAAGCACTCCTTCCAAGTTGGTATCTGCCTCTGTAACCAGCTGCCTTAATGCATTGTCACATCCCCAACTCTAGACACCTTCAAGAGAAGGTTGGCCACTCTGGATGTCTAGGCACTTTGCACTTTTATCTCTGTCAGACAGCACTGTTTTTATACACAATTTAACTGTTTTTTTATTATGTTAACCTGCATACATCCATATTGTATATCATTACCAACTTCATCCACATGGTATATATCACAACCGTGCAACAATGCTGCAGAGTGGGATTATGCACATATATGGAGAACAGTTACCCTGTTTGACTGCCTGAGATGGGTGGAGAGTGGCCAGAGTCCAATACCAAGCAGACCAACGGACAGCAGTTGACGCCAGAAGAAACCAAGAATCTGCGAACAGAGACAACACAGAGTTCTCCCTTGTGTCTCACTACACAGCAACACAAGGACATTTTCAGAAGTTCGTAAGAAAGAGGAGTTTATTATTCCCCACCTGCATATGAGGGTGGATGTGGTGAAAGGACACTGTTGACGTGGTTCAACATATAAAGTTGCTACGTTCATCTTGCGTTCAAATACAAAATAATCATCTATATCATAAAACAATTATGGTTCTGTTTGTATATTTTTTTTAAATTCATCCAGAGTGGGTGGATCTCAGAGGTCACATACATATAACTGCCTTTCTTCCCCTGGCAATGCCAGGTAACTTGGCTAGTTTTGACTAAGATCTTGGATTGTAATAAACATCATCAACTCACAATGATCTCGAGACCACACACACCCATCAGCACAGCCATGACAGTCCGTGTCACGTAGCCATGGTCCACTACGTAATAGTACAGGTCCACAAACACATCAGCCCTGCAAAGTGACAAAGATTCACTTACATATCTGGATTGTTCAAAGTCAAGCAGATTAATCTATTTATTATATACTAAGCCGTTTTAGGTATACATATGTTTGTTCATTGACCTGTTTCGAGATTATCAATTTTGTGACTGCATATGTGTGAACATGGAATTGTGGGGAGAATTTCGTTCAAAATGTAAATGTAAACAGCGAAAGGTATAGCAAAAATTGTTCGTTTGCATTGTGATTGGACAGCCTATTTAGTTAAAGTAATTTCACGTTGCTTGTGCTATATCAAACTCACTTTCACCACATTTATCACAGTTGTTCTTGGTATTGTTTGTTTAAATTAAATTTTGGGTTATGCAGTTTAAATTTAATTTTGTGTTATGCAGTTGAACGCATTTTTTTGTCAGGACAATGCATGCATTCATCGCGAATGAGAATAGAAAACAAGAATGGCTACCCACAAAATTAACATGTGCCAGTCATACTAGAGTTTTGTAAGACAGTGATTTATCTGCCACATGGTAGATTACCTCTGAAGGACCTTGTGCCAGATGACAACTAGAACCAGAGGGTAGAAGTAGTGGGTGATAAACGAACGACCAAAATGTATGTAGTGTTGGTAACCAAGCGTGCTGCTGGTGGCACGTAGGAGGTATGTGTGTGCAGCTCGCCAAATTTCAGATATGTTCTTCACATTGGAGTAATAAAATTCGCAAGTTTTATCATCGCTTATGGTAACTCGCCAGTTCCATTCGCCAGGTGGCGCTACAGTGCCTAGACTAAATGCTCGTCCAGAAGATCGGATAAAATGCTTAAATTGTGTAACTCCTGAGTGAAATACAGACTAAACATTTTTAATAATGCACACACAAACCATATATATGTACCATCAACGGCCAAACTATCTACCAACACATTATATTACATACATTATTACATATATTACATCGTTCGTCAACTTCGTGGCCGTGCGCCTTTTAGTCAAACACTTGTGCCAGATGACAACTAGAGGCAGATGGTAGAAGTAGTTGGGGATAATAGGGGTAGTTATGGTAGAGTAATTACCTCTGAAGGACCTTGTGACAGATGACAACTAGAAGCCAACGGGTTTGACTAAAAGGCACACGACCACGCACGACCATGAAGTTGATGAACGACCACGTAATATAATGTGTTGGTAGACAGTTTGGTCGTTGATGGCATATATATGGTATGTGTGCATTATTTAAAAAATTTGAGTCCGTATTTCACCCAGGAGTTACACAATTTAGGCATTTTATCAAATTTTCCGGACGAGCATTTAGTCTTGGCACAGTAGCACCACCACGTGAATGGAACCAGCGAGTTACCACAAGCGATGATAAAAGTTACAAATTTTGTTACACTACATACATTTTGGTCGTGCGTGGTCGTTCGTGATCGTGCGCCTTTTAGTAATACCGTATTTCAGGCAGACGGTAGATTACCTCTGAAGGACCTTGTGCCAGATGACGACAGGAAGCAGGCAGTAGAGGTAGTGCATCGAGGCCTGAGACTGAACTGAAAAACAGCATACAACAAGTCAAGATGTCAATGTCTTCATCTCACCTTTCTCGCCTTCTCACACCTTTAGAGACCATCTCCAACTCTCTCTGGATTGGTCTTCACCATCATATTCCCATACTGGCGGTTTTCTATCATTTCTGGGGCCAAATTATACAGTTTGACATCCTCCCTGATAAGTCAAAGTCTTCATATTTGGAAGATTTAAAGAACTATAAGGCAAGTTCTCAAAAAGAGAATCGGTAATTGTAAATTTCATACTTTCAGAATTTATTATATACATATCAAGGCAAACAAAACTAAAACGTGTCACGATTGTGATAAATACTGTTAATGTTGCATGTCGGTAAGGAAAACTGACTATGCTTAACATAAAATATACATTTCGCAGCTGTTAGCTACTGGGTCTGTATTTACAAAAAACCCAAACACGTAATAGAATGTGTTTTTACTTAAACGTTGTAATGAACACTTACATTGTTATTAACAATACATTTATCTATTATGGATGTGTGGACAAAGTGTAACATTAACAATATTTGTTATTGTAATCTGTAGCTGCTCTGAAATTATACAGGGGGGTGCAAATAACCCAAAATATTTTTCAAATCCTCTGAAATTCTTACAGAGAAAGGGAGAGAAGCAGAAAACTCACTGTACAGCAGTGACACCACAATGATCCCCAGGAGAGTGAAGGCGAGACGGATGCCCTTCTCGGAGCGCCAGAAGCCCCGTTGTTGGAGGTCAAGATTGTGTCGAGGTCGTATGATGAGTGTGTGTTGGAGAATGAGAGTAACAAGGAAGCTGATCCAGCCGATGAACGCCATTGCGATGCAGAACCTGAAAGAAACAATGTATCTATTTCTACATCTTAGCTTTTAAAATTGTTACTGGGTCACCACTGCTATTCTTTCACAATTTTAGTGGTCACATAAAATTATTAGACACTTTCTTAAAGTTTTTATAATCTCATGTGTGCACATGTACTCACCAAAAACCAACCAAGTTAAAAATAATAATTATTATTATTATATTTCACGTTAGATACAAACTTCTGATGTCAGACACCATTGCTGTTTGAGAATTACTCTACTACATGTCTTTGGATAACTCATAATTTAATCATTTTAAATGTCAAAAAGCATATGGCAAATGCAGTGACTCTGAGAGATGGGATTCTTCTGGATGACTGTCGCTTCTTTGTTAGCTGCTACATAGACTTGCCGTGTTCTTTGACTTACCCAAAGAAGAGTCTGTCGTAAGTGTGGTAATAGGTGAGACCACGAAGTGCCAACTCTATCATCTCAAGCGACTGAGAAATCTACAGAGAAAGAAACCAACACACAAACTGTGACATGTAGCAGTCTCTCATCTTGGATATCATTTGTTCAGCTAAGTTTTCATCTTTGTATGTATAATGTTTATCAGATATCTGCCAATTTTATTTTTGAACATATTCACACTGCTACCATTAACACTATCATTAGATAGTTTGTTCCTGTCGTTTGCTGTCCTCTGTGAGAATGACAACTTTCCCATATCCAACCTACTCTGTTCCTAGATTGATGCTGCTTTGTACCCACTAATTCTACCTTCTTCTTTAAGAAACTATTTCTATCGATATCTTCATAACCATTCAATACTTTAAACCTTGTAATTGGTCTCCTCGTATTCTCTTAATCTCTAACATTGTCTAACCACATTCTGTCCTTCGATCAGTTCAAGAATCAGTGCTCAAGAATGAATGCTCTATAGTGAATGAAGCAAGGATTAAGGAGTCATGCTCTATAGTTGCGAGTGAAGCAATGACTAAGGAACCATGCTCAATAGATGTGAGTGAAGCAAGGAATAAGGAGCCATGCTCTATAGTTGTGAGTGAAGCAAGGACTAAGGAGTCATGCTCTATAGTTGTGAGTAAAGCAAGGACTAAGGAGTCATGCTCTATAGTTGCGAGTGAAGCAAGGACTAAGGAGTCATGCTCTATAGTTGTGAATGAAGCAAGGATTAAGGAGTCATGCTCTATAGTTGCGAGTGAAGCAAGGACTAAGGAGCCATGCTCAATAGATGTGAGTGAAGCAAGGAATAAGGAGCCATGCTCTATAGTTGTGAGTGAAGCAAGGACTAAGGAGTCATGCTCTATAGTTGTGAGTAAAGCAAGGACTAAGGAGTCATGCTCTATAGTTGCGAGTGAAGCAAGGACTAAGGAGCCATACTCAATAGATGTGAGTGAAGCAAGGAATAAGGAGCCATGCTCTATAGTTGTGAGTGAAGCAAGGACTAAGGAGTCATGCTCTATAGTTGTGAGTAAAGCAAGGACTAAGGAGTCATGCTCTATAGTTGCGAGTGAAACAAGGACTAAGGAGCCATGCTCAATAGATGTGAGTGAAGCAAGGACTAAGGAGCCATGCTCTATAGTTGTGAGTGAAGCAAGGACTAAGGAGTCATTCTCTATAGTTGTGAGTGAAGCAAGGACTATGGAGCCATGCTCTATAGTTGCGAGTGAAGCAAGGACTAAGGAGTCATGCTCTATAGATGTGAGTGAAGCAAGGACTAAGGAGTCGTGCTCTATAGTTGCGAGTGAAGCAAGGACTAAGGAGCCATGCTCTATAGTTGTGAGTGAAGCAAGGACTAAGGAGCCATGCTCTATAGTTGTGAGTGAAGCAAGGACTAAGGAGCCATGTTCTATAGTTGTGAGTGAAGCAAGGACTAAGGAGTCATGCTCTATAGTTGTGAGTGAAGCAAGGACTAAGGAGTCATGCTCTATAGATGTGAGTGAAGCAAGGACTAAGGAGCCATGTTCTATAGTTGTGAGTGAAGCAATGTCTGAGGAGTCATGCTCAATATTTATGAGTGAAGCAAGGACTGAGGAGTCATGCTCTATCGATGTGAGTGAAGCAAGGACTAAGGAGTCATGCTCTATAGTTGTGAGTGAAGCAAGGACTAAAGAGTCATGCTATATAGCTGTGAGTGAAGCAAAGACTAAGGAGTCATGCTGCAAAGTTGTAAATGAAGCAAGGACAAAGGGTCATGCTCTATAGTGTGAGTGAAGCAAGGATTAAGGAGTCATGCTCTATAGATGTGAGTGAAGCAGACTCACAGCCTCATTGTAGTGTCGTCCCAGGATCAGTCTACGGGTCTGCCGCAGTTTGTCTGCCTGTCAACATACACCTGTCTCAATGCAGCCACACAATGTCAACACACATATGTCTCACTGCAGCCACACAATTTCAACATACATCTGTCTCAATGCAGCCACACAATGTTAACATACACCTGTCTCACTGCAGCCACACAATGTCAACATACACCTCTCTCACTGCAGTCGTAGAATGTCAACAAACACCTGTCTCATTGCGGCCACACAATGTCAAAAAACACCTCTCACTGAAGCCACACAATGTCAACACACACCTGTCTCACTGCAGCTACACAATGTCAACATACACCTGTCTTACTGTAGCTACACAATGTCAACATTACACCTGCCTCACAGCAGCCACACAATGTCAACATACACATGTCTCACTGCAGTCACACAATGTCAACATATGCATGTTTCATTGCTACTGCTGCCACGTAATGTCAACATACACCTGTCTCACTGCAGCTACACAATGTCAACATACACCTGTCTCACTGCAGCTACACAAAGTCAACACACACCTGTCTCACTGCAGCCACACAATGTCAACATACACCTGTCTCACTGCAGCTACACAATGTCAACATACACCTGTCTCACAGCAGCCACACAATGTCGACAAACACATCTCACTGCAGCCATACAATATCAACATACACCTGTCTCACAGCAGCCACACAATGTCAACAAACACATCTCACTGCAGCCATACAATATCAACACACACCTGTCTCACTGCAGCCACACAATGTAAACATATACCTGTCTCACTGCAGCTACAAAATGTCAACATACACCTGTCTCACTGCAGCTACACAATGTCAACATTACACCTGCCTCACAGCAGCCACACAATGTTAACATACACCTGTTTCACTGCTGCCACACAATGTTAACATACACCTGTCTCACTGCAGCCACACAATGTTAACATACACCTGTCTCACTGCAGCCACACAATGTCAACAAACACATCTCACTGCAGCCATACAATATCAACACACACCTGTCACACTGCAGCCACACAATGTTAACATATACCTGTCTCACTGCAGCCACACAATGTTAACATACACCTGTCTCACTGCAGCCACACAATGTTAACATACACCTGTCTCACTGCAGCCACACAATGTTAACATATACCTGTCTCACTGCAGCTACACAAAGTCAACACACACCTGTCTCACTGCAGCCACACAATGTCAACATACACCTGTCTCACTGCAGCTACACAATATCAACATTACACCTGCCTCACAGCAGCCACACAATGTCAACATACACCTGTCTCACTGCAGCTACACAATATCAACATTACACCTGCCTCACAGCAGCCACACAATGTCAACATACACCTGTCTCACTGCAGCTACACAATATCAACATTACACCTGTCTCACTGCAGCCACACAATGTCAACATACACCTGTCTCACTGCAGCTACACAATATCAACATTACACCTGCCTCACAGCAGCCACACAATGTCAACATGTCTCATTGCAGCAACAGAATGCTGGCATCACACTTAGAGTGCAGTACAACATAATAATAAATAATACACTTTATTTAGACATTCATTTTGACAGTTAGACTGGGTGGTTCAGGGATTTTTTTACAATTTGTCAAAATTGCTAAGACCTGAGTAGTGATTAATACAGGTACTAACACTATAAGTAATAAAATGTAATGTTTAAAAGTTGTGACATCTTGATAAAATACAACTGTACTAAACAACAATATTCATCCTGTATACAGTACATAAGATGTCATTCATTATAAACATGTTGTTATATATTACGGGTAGCTTTAGCCAAAGAGAACAAGAGTGTAAAGTTACAACTTAATAGAAAATAATCATATACCAAATAGTTTCCCATTTTTCATATTTCACTGTGAAATTTACCCTTTTTTCTTAATTATATTTCAGGCGTTTTAGCTGTCTAAGGCTGACCACCATTAAGATGAAAGTTGCAATAAACTAACTGAAAAAATAATGTATATTTGACTGTGAAATACAAAGAGAGAAATTATTTGGAATCAAATACTGTTTGTAACCTTACCTGTATAGATGGAGTGAGTGGTCTGAAAAAAACACAGATATTATGAATCATCTGAAGGAACCATTAATAACTTATATGTTAATTTCTACATATAACTGGACATACATAGCTGTAGTATTTCTCAACCAAACTTCATGTTTTGGCCTTGTGACCAGTAAAAACAAAAGAACTTCTGGTCTAGCAAAGTTCACTGAAGTCGGGCTGCTGGATCAGACAGGTACATGTGCTGCAGGATTACAACTATTAGCCCAAGACTTAGCCATATAATGAAGCCTAGTCAGAGAAGTAACAGCTGACAGTAACAGCTGACAGTAAGAACATATTCACTCTCTAAGGACTATAAATGAATGGAACGGATTATCTGCTGATTGCATAAATGTTAGGAGCACAAGTTTTAAAAAAAAATTGATGAATATCTAAAAATGACATATTTTACATAGATAAAATAACTGGATTCTCAATAAGCTAAAGGCTTTCTTTTCAACTTGTCATTAATGGTGTATGTTCAGGATGTTCTATATAATAGTTGATGCTACAACAAGGTTGTTGATGAGACTATAAATGTTTACCGAGAATCATATAATCAGTGAAGCATCAATAATTTTCCAACAAGTGGACAGTTGACTAAAGAATATTCCACAGCTGAATGTGCATGCGTATAATAACTAGGTAATATCAATAAGATGTAGACTTACTTGAAAGGAGTGAAGAAGATTGATAGAGTTGTGCTACGTTTCTGATGCATCTTTACCTGTAGCAGACACATGTAATTTTAAATAAATAAAACATTAAATCACAACATGATTGGGTTTTTGTTCTTCTGAGGACATACATTGTAATGAGAATGTGAGCCGACATTGTAAAAATACACCCATATATAAGTGACACATTGTAGTTTGTATGATTTATAAGACCAAGGAAGACACATTTCACACAGAAACACAGGCTGCAGGGATAGGCGGAATCATACTCAGTGGTTGTAGGCAACTATTAGGTAATCATAATTGTACTCTCTTGCATTGGCCAAAAAGGCAAAGTAACCATAATAATGTTTACAATTATTCTGGTTGTCCTTGTCCCAACTACAATGCAGATTTGCATCAATTCCATGAACAAAATTTTATTTGTTTACATCTATTCCAGTTACATGTTATCTTACGGCCGGTAACTACCATGATGTACACACAATGGCTAAGCCATTAATGTAATAAGGTTTGTAATTATGATTACACGCAAACCTAATCATAGTCGATTAATTACACTAATTTTCCAAGTAGTAATCATATTCGTGATCATACTCATACATAGTAAGAGTAATCATAATTGATTACTTTTGTGATGAAGTCACCCCATCCCTGCAAGACTCACCACAAATTGAGCAAGAATCTCCTCGGCATTGGCGTAGATGGCTTCGGCCTTAAACTGGTCAGTGGTGTTGAGGAAGTCCAATGGCAAGGTCCCCTGTGACATCACAACTCACACTTACAACTGCGCCATATTGGGTAACAATTCAATGACATTTTTATAGATGTTTATTCTACGCTAAGTTGCCAAGCGAAGTTATTATATGGGTTATGAAATATAATATTATTTACTGTTCTCACATAACTGTTTAGCACTAATGCTTCTGTGTTTCTTTGTTCATTCAAAATGGCTGCCAGTTTTTCAGTTGTCTTTTCTAAATACAAATGATAAAGGTGACTACTTTTTGTTCCAGCCAATCAAATGTATGACTGTTGCACATACACGCCATCACTCTCTCAAAGTTCAAAGTTCGAATAAAGTAAAAGTCAACCTGGTTCGCTGTGTGTGGTGGAAATGATCGCAAATAACACTGGATAACTGCAGATAGCGTATTTTAATATTTATATACACATATTGGACGTTTACTGAAAATATGTTTAAAGGGACCATAGGAGACATATGTGTCAACTGCGGCCTATTTTGTAATATACACGATTTCATCTGTTGCATGACCCAACCTGTGATATTCATTATATATCGTGCTGCCGCCTAGCGACCAGTGATGTACTAGGAACTGTCAATATCCGGGGAACTACTCAGCCATGACATGTAACGAAACGTGAATAAACAGTGTTCAAGTTCCATCCATAAAATCGTATTGAATTCACGGCCATCGACACTACAACTGGCGACGAGGATGTTACGAACACAACAGGGAACATACTCATCAGTGATGTTCCACAAAACCTTTCGCATGTAAGCGCATTCGATACCTTTATGGTGCTTCCCTAACTAGCATGGCATGTTGAGTGACGATAGCGGCAGCGGCATGTCTGCGCTAGACAGGGAGCGTACTGTGTCAAGCACAACTCCCATGCAGTTCACACCCTAGCATGGCATTACCAAGTTTCCCGCCGTTCGACCTACACCTAGATGGGAATATCGGGCCTAGGTGGAAAAAATGGACTGAAAGATATGAACGTTTGTTAGTGGCCATGGACATAACGGCACCAAAACGACAGCGTGCACTCTTCCTTCACTATGCAGGCCCGGATGTAGACGAAGTGTATGACGTTGCTGTCAAAGTCCTAACCGACTATTTTACTCCAAGAGTAAACATCGCATTTGAAGTATACAATTTTAGACAATGCAGACAACAAGACAGGGAGCCAATTGATGCATAAGTAACAAGACTCCGGCAGCTGGCACGGTCCTGCCACTTCACAGACGTCGAGGGAGAGATTGCCAACCAAGTCATCTTAGCCGGAAATTCACAGAATCTGCGGAGACGGGCCCTACGACAGGATATGATGCTGACAGATTTAATTGCAGCTGCACGTGCTCTAGAACTAAGTGAACACCAAGCAGGGCAGGTGGAAAAAGTGTCAACTGTAAATGCCATCACTCCCGCTACCCAGCGAGGGAGAAGTCGCCATCACTCACAGTCACAGAACAACTACGAAGGCCAAATACGTCATCCATCAAGGCGCCGACACGATCACTCTAGGATCAGCCACAATAGACCTCGTGACAAGTCGACAGCCTCAAAGAATGGAAACAGTTGCTTTTTTGTGGTGGGGCTACAAAGCATAGGAAGGGTGATTCCCGGTGCCCTGCCATGGGAAAAGAATGCTCAGCATGCGGCATAGTAGGCCATTTTGGGAAAGTATGCCAAAACAGTAAACGCAAGCAATATTCACGGGCAAATGCCATACACTACTCCCAAACTGCACGAACTGCTACCATCCAGAATAGTGGCATCGATTACTCCGAAGATGATTACATCTACACCATTCTGCAATGCCAACCTCTGCGAGACAAGGTTGCTATTGCGAAAAGCAACAAGAACAAGCTACCCCTATGCACCATCAAGCTGAAAACAGTGCCAATAGAATTCATGATAGATTCAGGCGCGTCAGTTAACATCCTTGATGAACCAACCTATCAACAATTGTCTGAATCGCACCCTGACATGCCGTCCCTACAGCCTCCAGAAACTCAGATCTACCCATACGGGTCACAAAACCCGCTACCACTGAAAGGCATGTTGACTGTCGAAGTGCACTACAAGACCAAGTCGAGCGTCGCTAGGTTCTACGTAGTATCCGGGAATGGAGGAAATCTGCTAAGTTTCGAGACTGCTGAGGAGATAGACATACTACACATAACTAGGGAAATCAGTTCAACGCCATCCTTGGCACAAATTGTCAATAGCTTCCCAGCTCTGTTTCAAGAGGGCATAGGCAAAGTATGTGGGAAACCTGTCAAACTACACATCAATCCTGATGTAATTCCAAAGCAACAGCGCCACCGTCGCATTCCTTTCCACATCCAGAAGGATATCGAGAGAGAAATAGAGAGATTGGAACAGCTCGACATCATTGAGAAAGGTGACGGCCCTACTCCGTGGGTAAGCCACATCGTAGCTGTGCCCAAGAAGAACGGAGAAGTACACATCTGTGTGGACATGAGGGAAGCGAATCAAGCGATCGTACGGGAGAAACATCCTATGCCAACCATTGACGAGTTGATAACTGACCTCAATGGCTCCACAGTATTCAGCACTCTGGATTTGACCAACGCCTACCACCAACTCGAGCTAGATACTGAAAGTAGGTACATAACAACTTTCAGTACCCACATCGGGCTGCACAGGTACAAACGCCTGATGTTTGGCGTGAATGCGGCATCTGAAATTTTTCAGAACGCTATAAGTCAACTCCTGCATGACCTCAAGGGTTGCAAGAACTTCTCAGATGACATCATCGTCCACGGGAAGGACCAAGCCGAACATGATGCTAATCTACATGCCGTGCTGAGGCGACTACAGGAACACGGCCTGCACTTGAACAAAGCAAAATGCAAGTTTGCACAAGACCATGTCACTTTCTATGGTCATGTGTTCGGAAGAGATGGTCTAGCAGCAGATCCCAAGAAGATCGAAGCTCTGGTGAATGCCACACCACCACAAAACTTCTCCGAGGTGAAGTCACTATTGGGAATGGCCCAATATTTGTCACGGTTCATCTGTAACTATGCCTCTATCACGAGTCCTCTCCGAGAATTGACCCGATCAGACACTCCATGGATGTTGGACCAACGCCACGAACAAGCTTTTCAGAATTTGCAACAAGCCCTAGCCAGCACCCAAGTGATGGAGTACTTCGACACCAGGAAGCCATCCGAAATCATTGTCGATGCCAGCCCTACAGGCTTAGGGGCCATACTCACTCATGACTGTAGAGCGATCAGCTATGCCAGCAAGGCCCTATCGGACGTTGAGTCACGACATTCTCAGACAGAGAGAGAAATGCTTGCCGTTGTATGGGGAATCGAACATTTCCATCTGTATGTATACGGATCGACATTCACAGTGAGAACAGACCACAAACCGCTCCTAGGAATCTTCAAAGGCTCGAAACCCGCATCAGCAAGGATTGAGAGGTGGCGACTGCGGCTAACCCCATATGATCTAGATCTGGTATACAAGCCCGGACGTGATGACAACAATCCAGCCGACTTCCTCAGTCGACACCCATCCACGACTTCAACACCAGACAGAAGCATTGCTGAAGAATATGTGCACTACGTCTGCGTGAACGCAATACCCAAAGCTATGTCACTGAATGAACTCCATGACGCAACTGCACAGGACAGAACTATGAACAAACTACAAGAGGCAATCAGGACACAAATGTGGGAAGATGAATTCGTCAGGCCGTACAAACAAATCCGGTCAGAATTTGCATTAAAGAAAGTCGACAAACCCTGAACCACTCAAGATGTCCAGTCTACCGCCAGCTCCATGGTGCGACGTGTCTGTTGATTTTGCTGGCCCACTGACATCGGGTGATATGTTACTAGTGGTAACAGATGACTACAGTCGTTTCCCCGAAGTGGAGATCATCAAATCTACTTCAGCTAAGACCATAATACCGAAGCTTGACAAAATTTTCTCAAGACAAGGCATCCCACAGACTGTGCGGACTGACAAAGGTCCACCATTTCAAGGTGAAGATTTCCGAAACTTCAGCAAGGACCTAGGGTTCACACATCGATGCATAACACCACTGTGGCCACAAGCCAATGGTGAGGTGGAACGTTTCATGAACACTCTACTAAAGGCAATCCGAACTGCACACATAGAGCAGAAAAACTGGAAACAAGAGATGTACCGGTTTTTGCGCCAATATCGTGCAACACCACACTGCACCACCGGCATCGCTCCTGCTGAAGCTCTGTACAATCGCCGTTTCCGCACACAGCTCCCACAGCTACCTGCTGACAGTGTTCCTCCGCTCCTGAACACACGTTTCAAAATGCAGCAGAACGACGAACACAGAAAACGACAAATGAAACAATATGTCGACAAACGACGAAATGCAAGACAAACAAGCATCGAGAAAGGAGACACAGTGTTGGTACGCCAGCGTCATGCGACCAAGCTCACCCCATACTTCGACCCTGAACCGTTTAAGGTGGAAAGTAGAAAAGGGAATATGATAACCGCAAGCAGACACTTGTGTACAATCACACGAAACATTTCACACTTCAAACGAATCGATCCCGTAGACACACTCACTAGCGAAGACACATCTGATGATATCGACACGGCTATGATTGATCACGATGATGAGCTTCACAAAGAAACGACAACTGGTGGAGAATCTTCGAAGGCAACACTTAAACCATGTTTACACTACCCAGACGCTCGCCCACAACGCTTTCACAAGATGCCAGTCCGCTTCAAGGACTATATTGGACTTCCTAAAGTGAAGTAATCTGAATGCAGAGTAGGAAAATCCAATGGTAAAGATTGGATAGCCGGGGTGACATGCTAGTAACCTCTCCCCCTAGTATACTCAGTTTAACAACTGGTGTATTTTGCATAGTTTAACTGTCAGTTTTGAATGTCCGTGTTATAAGAATTACAGTATTAATCAATGAATAATTTATGTTTACTGTGGACTCTCCTTTCGAAGATGGTTTTAATTTACCTTGCGAGTTGATAACTATTATCAACAAGGACTTTACGAACTGTGACATACACTAATGTTATTTGAAAGTCATGAAGAACTTTCACAGCTTACGTTTTATTATGAAATGACTAAATCATAGTAAGTTTTATTTGTCATTGGACTGTAATTGTGACTGAATGTCGTACTATCATATCTCATTTTTGAAATAATTCTGCATGTTGGTAGTGCAACTTTATCAAGAAGGAGAGGAATGTGATATTCACTATATATCGTGCTGCCGCCTAGCGACTAGTGATGTACTAGGAACTGTCAATATCCGGGGAACTACTCAGCCATGACATGTAACGAAACGTGAATAAACAGTGTTCAAGTTCCATCCATAAAATCGTATTGAATTCATGGCAATCGACACTACACAACCCATATGCCCATATAAGTTGAACTTGTAAAACTGTGTATTCCAAATGGTCATGACCATCCAAAATGGCTGCCAGTAATTAGTGCTGAGTCACAATGTCTGTATGTCGTGCACATCTGCAGACCTACCACAGAGTTGAGAGGGAATGGAACTCCAACGAGGGAGGCCATGAGGGCAGCAACGTCAGCCTGTCAACAGAATACCAACATGATAAATGTCAGAATTGAAAAACCAAACGTAAAACAGAAAACAAGCTTATTTTCCTTTTTCTTATTAAATGTGCTGTCTATGAAACATAAATCAATTTAATTACAAAACAAAAAAAACATCTTCCATTTTTGTAAATTTATGAAACATGAGGTGAACTATTGTTACTCAAAATCCACAAATAAAATAGTTTGTATACAATAGCTGTCATCCATTATTGCAATTTACAATATATTTCTTCACCCTTGATCTACTGCGTTGCTTGGCTATAAAAATGTATTACCATAAAATATGAAAACATTGCAGAGGCTAATAAAATTAATCCTTTAGATTCCACAGTACCTGGTTGACATCAGTTCGTTTCAAGTCACTTAGGTACCATTCTGCAAGCCAAATCATTCCAATACGTATGTAAACTATGTGGATCATTGCAACGTCATATCCCAGTTAAAATGGGTCACCATCAAGAAGTTTATCAGCAAGTTTTTAACATATTTTAAAAGATTCCAATAAATTCTAGGTTATGGCAAATTACCCATTTGGCCTCCTTGCTTTCTTGATTTGTCTGAAGCATACCTGACACTATATTTATATTATAACAAACAATACTGGTCATGCTAAATCCATCAATTTGAAGTAATTGGACTCTCCCTATCAGGAATCCTCCTAGTCCTCAAGTAAAAACCTCTTATGATGAACATCTTTGAAATTGCCGTTCTGGCCTGCACTGTGTAATGTAGAGGAACATTGGACACAAGGAATAGCATGCACAAGCCCAAACGTGTTCCTGACAGTAAAGTCCACAGTAGGCCATTTTCATCTTTAAGAATCTATTGTTCATATTCTGCAGCAACAACAAAATTTGGTTACACATTCTGCTTTCATTTCTTACAAGTTCTCCCAGACATTAACAAGCATTATCTTGTTACATACAATATTTACATTACCATACAATAGTTACATTACGGATGTTTTAAAAGTGTCTTTTCTAAAACTTTCATTCTTGTGTCTAAGAAAGTTGGTAAGTGTTAAGGTTTATTGAAGCATTTCAGCTGTTGCTGTGATTTTATCTGGTGCATTTCTACTTCAGATGAGTATTTTGTTGACAACACTTTTCCATTGATCTGCTCTCTCTGATTCTCTATCAAATATACGAAGGCTGCATGTCTCTCTAACATGGCAATTACTAATATCAAAGTAATATATTCTGCCCCACCCCAACAGAGTGCATGGGGAAAACAAAGAATATCATGGTAAGATTTTTGCATAGCAGAAAATAATGGGTGAACTTTAGATGAGAAACTTGAAAGCCTACCTTTCTCGTAGCCATCTGGGTAGGGGTGATTGTCAGGGGGTTGTGGGCCCCTCACCCCAGCCCCCCATGCTATGAGGGGGGTGAGGGTTTCACTGGTGTGCCCTGCACCATGGGAGCCTGCAAACAATATTCAATCTGATGAACCAATTTGTAGGCTTCAATCTGAATAACTGCTAAAATTTAAGTGTACATATTTGTTTAGATAATAGTTAGAATTTTTTTTTTTCTTATTACACGTATCGTATTCATTCTATTAAGCATACATGCCCTAATTAGCGACACCACTTTTTTAGCAGCATCCGACGCAGTGACAGTGATGTTAATGCCAAACTTGACTGTTGAATCCATCATTGTGTTTTAATTTCTACCAATATCACACTAGATTAAAAGCTTGGTGATGAAACAACATCGAAAGGTCCACTTAAATTATCAGATTTTTACACTGTTCTGGTATCCTGTTGCTCGTATGTGAAATGCATAAATCGCTTGCTTGTCTGCTGAGATGGCTGTACTCAGGAACCACAGGAACCAAAGAAAATGGGTGCACACCTGTACGCTTATTGGAACACAAAGTTTGACATATTTCCATGTCTCAAATATTTGCTAAGCGTACTGTACGCTTAATAGAAGGAACAGGGTATATCAAATCATCAGAGTAAATACCATTCAGTGCAGACAATATTATATTCTTGTGGATGACCATGGTTTATGTAGTTCTAAATGGAACTGGAAAACGACTACAGGCATTTATCTTCACCAGCAACCCAGTAAGCCAAACACTGGAAAAACTAGCAGCTTTAATGAACATGTGTAATTTTGCTACAATCTAATGTAATGACGTCATACATCAAGTTCATAAATGGAGAGATCATAAAAGCCCAAAAGCACACAATTGATACAAAAACAACCATACATACACCCATGCATGCACGCACACACACACACATAACTATAACAACAATCTGCGACATAAAACTGGAAGATGACCTACCCCAGTTTGTCATGCCATGATCCGAGGTTGCAATGTATGCTGTCTGACCATCGTCATCAAAGAAGTCCTCGATGAGTCCATGAATCTCCCGGATCCCAGCATCGGCTATCACAATGTTCTCCAGATACTCACTAGAGACAGGAATGTACAAAAGTCAAATATGCATCCTCAAATAACAATTATAAATATTAACAGTGCTGTAATTCAAAACGAATTACAAATTCTGTGTAATGATATTATTAAATACAGAAGAAGTAACCATGACTACATACTTATAATAACAACCTAACAAAATCCTGAATTGTATACTACCAGTACTAATTTTACTTATTCACCTGAATTTAATGTTTCTTCTTATCAGAAACTTTCTTATCAGAAACTGTTGATTACACTGTTAAAAGGTACTGTACATCAATTAGGAATTATTGAATACTGTTCATTACTCAATAATGTTAAATGTAGATAGACTTACAAGATGAAATTTATTTAAGTGATATTTACATTTATAGATAGTGAAAAGATCCGAAAAAGGCTCAAAATCAAATCTGCAATCATTGGTACTTAAAGTCAGCTTGGCAACAAGGTAATACATCCTGTGAATCAAACTGACAAGAGTTTCAAATGCAACTTCTTTAAATGACCGTACTGTGAATATGGTTTGTGTGCATGTCCATTGGTGTCGATTCCTAGGAGGTGAAGAAATAGGATGACCTTGTCCTGCGTGAACATCTCCCTCAAGGTCATATTGTGTTTTGCTTCAGCAAGAAATTCCTGAAAAAATCACAACTTGAAATAATGTCCTCATGTTCACGGTTCTGTATTACAACACTGATGTAAGAAATGTTATTGCAAACTAATACACTTCTGACAAATAAAAAGAATTTAATTTTCAGTTATGGCAGTATTTTACAGCAGCACAAGGCAATATGTACTTAGCCACATTGCCAGTTTGATACAAAAACAAAGTTGCCTAAATAACTGTTAAATTATCAATAGTAATAATAATAATAATAACATTATATAGTGCCATTTATTCACTAAGTACTTTATGGAATTATACTAGTTTACACTGCACAGTTATTCAAAGTAGATATCAAAGTTATATTTAAGATTTATAATTAAAACAAAAAATTATAAATTAGGAAATTAAACGTTTGTTGAAATGTTTATAAGTCTAAACTGTAAAATAACAACTTTTAAGACTTCAGCTAGGGGCTGCCACTGACACACCTTCACTCTATCAAACACCCAAGTGTCAAGTTTCCAGGAGTCTGCTCCCCCAAAGTCCTCTGCATCAGAAGAATAGCTGTGTGCATGAACGTGGCCATCTTGTGTGGCTTTTGCAAACATCGGCAAGATATCGGGACTTCCCCAAGACCACGTGTGGCGGCTCTCATTGAAGACCGAGTCAAACTCCACTGGGTTCTCTTTCCAACCTACAATAGAGTCCTCTTTACTGACTTTACCGGTGCTCCACATTACTTAAGTCATATTAGCACATCTAGAAAAAACAAACTTAAGATATTGAACTCAAAACAGCCCTATCTAGGGCTAACATAGGTGTGCTTTATTTTCAGTTTTCCACCTTTACGTGTTCCAATATTGGTTACACGTTTACCCCCAAAGGCTTATAGTGTCTCTTCCTAAAGACACAGGCAACATAGCATTTCAAATTTAGTGAAAAGTTGTACATTGAGTTAATGATGAGTAGCAGCAGACACAGAAAAGAGGAGGATAAGTTTACTTGTGCCATCAGCAAATCTTACATTATTCACACTGACAAATAGTATTAAAAAAAAACAGAAATATGTTATTATATATATATGTATATATATTTATTATTATATATATATATATATATATACTGATTTATGTAAACACAAAAACAATCAATAAACAATGTGCAAAACAATAGATACTGCATTAAAAAAGTTTGCTGTGGGATGGGAGAACACTACTAAGGCAAAAACCTGTTGCTATGCTACACCCAAACTGACAACTGCAATGAATGTTTCCCTAGATTTTTAAAAAAAAAATTTTTTTTCAATATATTGTTTGATATGTAGAATTTTGTTTAGTTGAAACACCTACCTTTGGCTACAGCACTGACGTCCTCATAGAATCCAGCAATGAGGGCCACATGACCAGGGCGGGACTCGGTCGGCACGTGTGTGTGCGAAATACCCCAAGCTCCTTTCTCTTTTACAATGTTCCTGCAATGACAAAAAATATAGCACGGTATTTTACAAATCTGACACCACGTGCATAGGCCTCCTAAATAAGTGCTCTGATATGTTTGTCCACACTTAAGTTTGTCAGATACTAGCACTGTAATGATACACTATGCCATGACATGATATGCATCATGACCTTTGTGGTATGATAAAGTTATAGGCTTGTCGGCACAGGGCAGGCCTGGTATATTTGTTGTAAAAATCTGTTTCTTAACATTGGGGACTGTGTATCCCTCGTGACTCGGAGATCTTGTTAATGTCAGACCAGTCTTAATTTGGGACATAATAGAACCACTGAAGTGACTGAAGATGACATGCAACCTGGCAGTGACCACCCTCGGTGTCGGCATAAAAGATTGGAAAATTTGGCAATAAATTTATTTTAAGTAATCTAATGTTCTGAAAAGGGCTAACTAGTTGACTGAGACATATGACCACAACATTGTAACCACAATACATCCAGACTAGTTGGTTAATAGAACATTGCCGAGCACTGAAAACCACAACTAACAACTAAGCCTGTGAATATGTATACCTCAGAAATGGCGCCCTGCTCTGTAGCTGGTCATCCACCTCCAACAGTTTGTCTGCGCGACACCCATCTAACACAAACAGGACAAGTCTGCGGGCAGGTGGGGGCATTGCTGTGGCATGGGGCGTCATACCATGGACGAGGGGCGACGTGAAGTAGATGTCAAAGATGGAGTAGAAGAAGATGAGGTGGACAGCAAGGCCACCGATGACCAGTGTCCAGTTCATGTCTGCAACAACACCAGCCGATATGGTGAATATTTTGTTGTGCCTTAATGTGGCCTCATGTCGTTTGCAAGCAACACCTTGAATACATGTTGCAAAGAAGACTACGACTGAACTGTGCAGTCACCAGAATTGCTCAAATATCAAAACCATACATTTAATTTTAAAGGTTTAAAAAATGTTACTCCCCAAAGGCTGAATGATCCCCTGCCCTGGAGGGTTGGACACAGTGACCCTGCTCCAAATTAAACACATGCACTGCCTCTAAGGCTAAGGCTATCCCTACCCCTTTTTTGGCCTTACCCCAGCCCAGAGCCCAGGGCCGGGGAGAGTATCCAGTCAGTGAGGAGTACCTGGAAGGCCAGTTAAGTAAAATCTTGCCACATAAAGCAAATGTACCTAAGTGATTATAATGGTGATATACAACATTTAGTTCAGGGTTGGTTTTCTGCCGGGCAGAAAAGTATTTCTGCCGTACCCAGGGCAGAAATAGGGGAGAAAGGTATTTCTGCTGGGCAGAAACAGTTTCTGTCTGGCAGAAAAGGCATCAACCAGGGAATACATGTTATTGATAGGAAAGTGCAACTTTTTTTAGAATGTGTTGTCAATATCTTTCTGTACCTGTCTATGTGCAATCTCAGTAAAAGTACGAGTACATTCACATGAGTACAAGTACACTTGTATAATAACATATTTTGGTCTATGCCTTGCAGTGCTTGCGTTTCCCTGGTGATTCCCTGGTTATAATACAGTGGATACGAGTATTGTGTTAGATGTATGCTTATTATCTTGTAATATAAACAAGTCACCGATCTAGTGTGCACAGTAACCAATCACTTCCATTCATTTGTGTTCATTTTGTTGTGCCCATGTGGCATGTTTACAGGACTTGTTACCTGACAACACATGTAGCATTCCTTTCTTCAGAATTTCTCTTATCTCTGCTCTCTCAATCCCAGTGGACCCATTTTTATTTCCAGCCTAGAACAGTGTTTCCCCTGGTATATGACAAGCGAGGCGGGCCACCTTGCCCAAAATATGCCAAAATTGCCACCTCGTAGCTATTTCGTACGCCCATTTTTTTTCGTTCTTTCGCGATATATTCAGCATCGACGAGCGGTGCGAAATGACACCACAAAGTCACTTATATTCCTGCAAAATCGCACATTTGCAGCAACATCATTTAGTTGTCTTAACGTCGCTCAGAGCGGTTAGGATTTAATAGGCCTTGAGCCAGGACCCAAAATGTGGGCAACCGGTACATTTTTAGGGACGAATGCTCATAGTGATTTTTGGCTAGGCCTACATCCCTAGATATGCAAAATTGGTGATAGCATTGCAGCACTCCCAGCTTTCTGTGAGAAATCACTCTTTTTCATACTATCCCCATATTCGCGACAAAACGTTTTCTATTAAATTGCTAATATTGCCCATACACAAACTACTACAGAATGTTTATTATACATCCCAGTAAAACAAAAATTGGACACCATATGGTGTAAATGTCATGCATTCCAAACATATCAAAATTATTTTCATATCTTGAGAATTCTGGATGTTGTGGTATTTTAACTACCACATCTCAAAATGCAATCCACGGCATTCAGGTTTTCAACAAAAAATCACTTAAAATTCTGGCTAATAACCACATGTATCCTTATTCGATGTTCTTATTGCACCAGAATGTTGGCTTACATCCCTAGATATGGAAAATATGTGATAGCATTGCAGTACATATATTCTTTTGTGTGAAATTACTCATTTTTAATCTTTTCCCCATTTCCGCGAAAACTATTTTTCTATGGAAATTGCTGAAGGCGTGGTCACACATAAACCATTATACAATAGTTATTATACATCTTATGGGTCTGATACTTGTACATAATACGGCTGAAGTGTGAACTGTCATATACTTGTGAAAATTGATTTAATACCTTGAGAAATGTGGGTTTTATGGCATTTTATCTAACACATCCCAAGATGCAATCCACGCCATTCAGGCATTCAACAAAAGAAATCACTTAAATATCTGGCTAGTAACCTCATGTATCCACATTCAAGGTTCTTGTTGCAACAGAATGGTCACTGGACTTCAGTTTTTTATTATGTAGGCACAGTCTGTACATTTTATTGCAGTTATATGTATTATCATGACATTGAAATTTGCAGTTGTTGTCACTGAGATAAAATTACATTTTCTTATGTTAGCCACCTAAAAGTCTGACTAACACTAACCTACTTACAATGGACTTGTTGTAGACATTCAAATTATACAGGTACACAGTATTGACTTGTAGCTGTAGTGGTGCACACTATGCACTGTGAACATTTCCCATGCTTAATTCATTATGTCCCTAGTTGAGGTTGGAGACAGTGTTTAGTAATCACAGCCATCACCCAGTTCATCCTCAGCTACACTTTCATCCTTGTCAGCACTAGACACCTGATTGTCACAGTCTGCACATGTCAGTAGATCCGAGTCCATTTGACAAACAGACACACTTTGGCAGTTCACACTTCCTGGGACAACTGCATGCTAGTAGATCCAACACGGCCTCGGGTGCTGGCTGACCTTCCATCCAGTGTACAGCCAGTTGTTCAGTCCCATCTTCTCTTTTCAACTTCCAGTCTCTGCCAACTGGGGTCGGAGTCTTTGGGTCCTGCTCCAAACATCTTCTCCATATTGCAGCCTGGTAGTTTGCGCGTTGTGCATGTTTCAACAAACAGTCTCTGCAATGACAATGTCACATCCAGTGTGTGCGTGCAATCCAGTGAGAGCTTTACAAATATCTCTGCCAACAGTAGCTGCTATTTTTCCAATATGAAGGATTCTTGTTCGGGTTACAGTACATTTCTGGAACAACATGGCTCTAGTGTTCTCTTTGAGTGCCAGGCACATGATGAATATATCTGTGTTTTCTGAGCTGATTACAACGGCCTCATAGTCCTCTCTGGCAGCATGGGCTGCATGTAGCAGTAAGCATCCATCGGCTTCCTATTGCGTACACTGTAGAGATGGAACCTCCTCACTGCCTTCAGGAGTAATCTTGTAGCATTTGTCTTCAACTGTAGGAAAGAGCACTTTGTCCTGTAGCTGCTCTGTGTATTCGGCCTTCTTCCATTCGTTGACCAGGAAAGTGATCAGACTGGTCTTATTATTGACTTAGCTCAGAAAGCTCCTCCACTGTCTAACAACGTGTGAGGCTGTAATACTCTGTAGCCTATGTCCATGCGCTTCCCCTCTTGCTGATCGTTTACTGTTCTTGATAGACAGTTCCTTGTATGTGTCAAACAAAGGACCCAAAGACTCCGACCCCAGCTGGCAGAGACTGGAAGTTGAAAAGAGAAGATGGGACTGAGCAACTGGCTGTACACTGGATGGAAGGTCAGCCAGCACCCGAGGCCGTGTTGGATCTACTAGCATGCAGTTGTCCCAGGAAGTGTGAACTGCCAAAGTGTGTCTGTTTGTCAAATGGACTCGGATCTACTGACATGTGCAGACTGTGACAATCAGGTGTCTAGTGCTGACAAGGATGAAAGTGTAGCTGAGGATGAACTGGGTGATGGCTGTGATTACTAAACACTGTCTCCAACCTCAACTAGGGACATATTGAATTATCAGACCCATAAGATGTATAATAACTATTGTATAATGGTTTATGTGTGACCACCCCTTCAGCAATTTCCATAGAAAAATAGTTTTCGGAGAAATGAGCAAAGGATAAAAAAAGTGATTTCACACAAAAGAATGTTTGTACTGCAATGCTGTCACATATTTTCCATATCTAGGTATGTAAGCCAACATTCTGGTGCAATAAGAACCTTGAATGAGGATATATATTGTTATTATCCAGTATTTTAAGTGATTTTTTGTTGAAAACCTGAATGTCGTTGATTGCATTTTGAGATGTGGTAGATAAAATACCACAACATCCAGAATTCTCAAGGAATGAAAATAATGTTGATAAGTTTGGAAAGCATGACATTTAAACCACATGTTGTCCAATTTTCATTCTAGTGAGATGTGTAGTAAATACTCCATAGTAGTTTGTGTATGGGCCCCCATTAACAATTTCATAGAAAACTTGTTGTCGCGGATATGGGGATAGTGTGAAAAAGAGTGATTTCTCACAGAAAGCTGGGAGTGCTGCAATGCTATCACCTATTTTCCATCTCTAGGGATGTAGGCCTAGCCAAAAATCACTATGAGCATTCGTCACTAAAAATGTACCAACAAACCCTCTGGCTCATGGCCTATAACTCCATTGGACAACGTGAAAGATATCACTTGTCAGTTGTCCAACCACAGAATATTCCTGCGGGATCCCCAGTGTCTCTAATGGTAACACCTTGCAGAGTTTCGACATACCACAAATCTAGACATTCATGTAAAATGGTGCTCAAACAGCAACTTGCATTTTGGTTTATGACGGTGGTTGGATAGAAAACCGTGCAGGCTGATGGCACTACGTCACTAGTCGGCACTTGTGTCAAATCCGGACTCTTTTGAAGCCCAAATAAAAACCGTGCATCCTATTCACTAGTCGGCACTTATATTGAATCCGGACCTTGTTGAAGCTCAAATAGCGACTCGGTTTGTGCTAGTCTATGCCGCTGCGGCCATGTGTTACCGCAGTGCGCGTAAAATGAGAGATATAGCAGCTTATGTTGATACAAACCGGGGTGCTATTTATGCCTCAAATGGGCGTAAGACGCAATATTCTTAAACGTAAATATGCCTAGGATAATGTTGAATGATGGAATTATCTCACTGAGGAATCAAAGTTAAGCAAAACTCAAGTTATAACAGCGAAATCAAAGTGAGTCTGGATTCGATGCAAATGCCCACAAGTCTATTCAACTAATGTTCTATGCCGGTTTTTTTTAGCAAAATAAGGAATGTGATTCGTAAGATATCTTTGTGCTAAATATATAATACATATTCCGACAAAGTTGTGCAAACAAACTTTTGGGAAAGTTGATTTGAGTGCAGTACTTAAGAATATAAACCACCAAAGTTCACCTCATAAAAGACGTCTACTGCCCAAAGCCGTGAATACTAACGGGTTATCATTAACTTAGGTTAGAAAATGATGTTTGCACAGAAATTGGATATACTAGACAACTTATACTGTTTTATAAAAAGAACACAATTTAAAAAACATTCTTGCGATTAATAGAAACATACTTTTGTGGCATTCCAGAAATGACTATTTAATTAATTGTATAGCATTCTAGCAACAAATAAAATATAATCTTTTGAACATAAACCACCAATTTACCATAATACTATATTATAATAATTTAAAGGTGACGATGAAAGAGTCTTCAGATGATATCACTGGATGCTTCCCAGAGAAGTCGAGATGGTATTCGACTGAACAGGTCTGCCAGGGAGTAAAGTGTAAAGCGCATTGAGCAGTCCTGCACTATATAAGAACTTACCGTTTACTTTTTTACTGTCTCTGTCAGCAAGGTAACAAGGCTTAGGGTTAGTGCAAGAAAAACATAACCATAACCAAGTACCAGTGGTCAAGTGGAAACCACACCTCTACCGAGTACCAGTAATAAAATGGAAACCACACCTCAACACGATGAAACAGTCATGATTACTGACTTTTATCAATCATGATTACTACATTTACAAGTAGTGTCTTGTTGTTTTATATCTTCCCCTCTATATTCAAGAGTAAAGGTTAAAACATACCTCAGAATACACCATTTTAAAGCTAGTTTTAAAAAAATCTCAGGGGGAGCATGCCCCCGGACTCCCCTAGCAACATTTCATGCCTTCGGCGCTTACATAGCCCATCCCTGCCACCTGGCCCAGGGGAAACACTGCTAGAAGTTGGCTGGCAATTAAAACTAATTATCATCTGGTCATATTATGGTCAGTGGAAAGCTTAGTTTTGAAGCACCTGGTTACTGTATCCAACTAACCAGGCTAGCTGCTAGAGCTTGCTAGTATTTGAGTGGTTGGGGGGAGCTGATAAGATTGTCTAGCTGTCAGTGCTTTGATAACTTGTTAGGGTTGGCACCATAACTGATGACACAGTAATGCCTACTAATGGTGTAAGAAGGAAACAGGAATGTTGATATTATTGATAGTAAAATAAATATGTATAAAAATAGGACTATTTTGGCGGTTTCTGCCCAAAAAATAGGGGAGAAAAGTATTTCTGCCGTACCCAGGGCAGAAATAGGGGAGAAAGGTATTTCTGCTGGGCAGAAACAGTTTCTGTCTGGCAGAAAAGGCATCAACCAGGGAATACATGTTATTGATCGGAAAGTGCAACTTTTTTTTGAATGTGTTGTCAATATCTTTCTGTACCTGTCTATGTGCAATCTCAGTAAAAGTACGAGTACATTCACATGAGTACAAGTACACTTGTATAATAACATATTTTGGTCTATGCCTTGCAGTGCTTGCGTTTCCCTGGTGATTCCCTGGTTATAATACAGTGGATACGAGTATTGTGTTAGATGTATGCTTATTATCTTGTAATATAAACAAGTCACCGATCTAGTGTGCACAGTAACCAATCACTTCCATTCATTTGTGTTCATTTTGTTGTGCCCATGTGGCATGTTTACAGGACTTGTTACCTGACAACACATGTAGCATTCTTTTCTTCAGAATTTCTCTTATCTCTGCTCTCTCAATCCCAGTGGACCCATTTTTATTTCCAGCCTAGAACAGTGTTTCCCCTGGTATATGACAAGCGAGGCGGGCCACCTTGCCCAAAATATGCCAAAATTGCCACCTCGTAGCTATTTCGTACGCCCATTTTTTTTCGTTCTTTCGCGATATATTCAGCATCGACGAGCGGTGCGAAATGACACCACAAAGTCACTTATATTCCTGCAAAATCGCACATTTGCAGCAACATCATTTAGTTGTCTTAACGTCGCTCAGAGCGGTTAGGATTTAATAGGCCTTGAGCCAGGACCCAAAATGTGGGCAACCGGTACATTTTTAGGGACGAATGCTCATAGTGATTTTTGGCTAGGCCTACATCCCTAGATATGCAAAATTGGTGATAGCATTGCAGCACTCCCAGCTTTCTGTGAGAAATCACTCTTTTTCATACTATCCCCATATTCGCGACAAAACGTTTTCTATTAAATTGCTAATATTGCCCATACACAAACTACTACAGAATGTTTATTATACATCCCAGTAAAACAAAAATTGGACACCATATGGTGTAAATGTCATGCATTCCAAACATATCAAAATTATTTTCATATCTTGAGAATTCTGGATGTTGTGGTATTTTAACTACCACATCTCAAAATGCAATCCACGGCATTCAGGTTTTCAACAAAAAATCACTTAAAATTCTGGCTAATAACCACATGTATCCTTATTCGATGTTCTTATTGCACCAGAATGTTGGCTTACATCCCTAGATATGGAAAATATGTGATAGCATTGCAGTACATATATTCTTTTGTGTGAAATTACTCATTTTTAATCTTTTCCCCATTTCCGCGAAAACTATTTTTCTATGGAAATTGCTGAAGGGGTGGTCACACATAAACCATTATACAATAGTTATTATACATCTTATGGGTCTGATACTTGTACATAATACGGCTGAAGTGTGAACTGTCATATACTTGTGAAAATTGATTTAATACCTTGAGAAATGTGGGTTTTATGGCATTTTATCTAACACATCCCAAGATGCAATCCACGCCATTCAGGCATTCAACAAAAGAAATCACTTAAATATCTGGCTAGTAACCTCATGTATCCACATTCAAGGTTCTTGTTGCAATAGAACGGTCACTGGACTTCAGTTTTTATTATGTAGGCACAGTCTGTACATTTTATTGCAGTTATATGTATTATCATGACATTGAAATTTGCAGTTGTTGTCACCGAGATAAAATTACATTTTCTTATGTTAGCCATCTAAAAGTCTGACTAACACTAACCTACATACAATGGACTTGTTGTAGACATTCAAATTATACAGGTACACAGTATTGACTTGTAGCTGTAGTGATGCACACTATGCACTGTGAACATTTCCCATGCTTAATTCATTATGTCCCTAGTTGAGGTTGGAGACAGTGTTTAGTAATCACAGCCATCACCCAGTTCATCCTCAGCTACACTTTCATCCTTGTCAGCACTAGACACCTGATTGTCACAGTCTGCACATGTCAGTAGATCTGAGTCCATTTGACAAACAGACACACTTTGGCAGTTCACACTTCCTGGGACAACTGCATGCTAGTAGATCCAACACGGCCTCGGGTGCTGGCTGACCTTCCATCCAGTGTACAGCCAGTTGTTCAGTCCCATCTTCTCTTTTCAACTTCCAGTCTCTGCCAACTGGGGTCGGAGTCTTTGGGTCCTGCTCCAAACATCTTCTCCATATTGCAGCCTGGTAGTTTGTACGTTGTGCATGTTTCAAAAAACAGTCTCTGCAATGACAGTGTCACATCCAGTGTGTGCGTGCAATCCAGTGAGAGCTTTACAAATATCTCTGCCAACAGTAGCTGCTATTTTTCCAATATGAAGGATTCTTGTTCGGGTTACAGTACATTTCTGGAACAACGTGGCTCTAGTGTTCTCTTTGAGTGCCAGGCACATGATGAATATATCTGTGTTTTCTGAGCTGATTACAACGGCCTCATAGTCCTCTCTGGCAGCATGGGCTGCATGTAGCAGTAAGCATCCATCGGCTTCCTATTGCGTACACTGTAGAGATGGAACCTCCTCACTGCCTTCAGGAGTAATCTTGTAGCATTTGTCTTCAACTGTAGGAAAGAGCACTTTGTCCTGTAGCTGCTCTGTGTATTCGGCCTTCTTCCATTCGTTGACCAGGAAAGTGATCAGACTGGTCTTATTATTGACTTAGCTCAGAAAGCTCCTCCACTGTCTAACAACGTGTGAGGCTGTAATACTCTGTAGCCTATGTCCATGCGCTTCCCCTCTTACTGATCGTTTACTGTTCTTGATAGACAGTTCCTTGTATGTGTCAAACAAAGGACCCAAAGACTCCAACCCCAGCTGGCAGAGACTGGAAGTTGAAAAGAGAAGATGGGACTGAGCAACTGGCTGTACACTGGATGGAAGGTCAGCCAGCACCCGAGGCCGTATTGGATCTACTAGCATGCAGTTGTCCCAGGAAGTGTTAACTGCCAAAGTGTGTCTGTTTGTCAAATGGACTCGGATCTACTGACATGTGCAGACTGTGACAATCAGGTGTCTAGTGCTGACAAGGATGAAAGTGTAGCTGAGGATGAACTGGGTGATGGCTGTGATTACTAAACACTGTCTCCAACCTCAACTAGGGACATATTGAATTATCAGACCCATAAGATGTATAATAACTATTGTATAATGGTTTATGTGTGACCACCCCTTCAGCAATTTCCATAGAAAAATAGTTTTCGGAGAAATGAGCAAAGGATAAAAAAAGTGATTTCACACAAAAGAATGTTTGTACTGCAATGCTGTCACATATTTTCCATATCTAGGTATGTAAGCCAACATTCTGGTGCAATAAGAACCTTGAATGAGGATATATATTGTTATTATCCAGTATTTTAAGTGATTTTTTGTTGAAAACCTGAATGTCGTTGATTGCATTTTGAGATGTGGTAGATAAAATACCACAACATCCAGAATTCTCAAGGAATGAAAATAATGTTGATAAGTTTGGAAAGCATGACATTTAAACCACATGTTGTCCAATTTTCATTCTAGTGAGATGTGTAGTAAATACTCCATAGTAGTTTGTGTATGGGCCCCCATTAACAATTTCATAGAAAACTTGTTGTCGCGGATATGGGGATAGTGTGAAAAAGAGTGATTTCTCACAGAAAGCTGGGAGTGCTGCAATGCTATCACCTATTTTCCATCTCTAGGGATGTAGGCCTAGCCAAAAATCACTATGAGCATTCGTCACTAAAAATGTACCAACAAACCCTCTGGCTCATGGCCTATAACTCCATTGGACAACGTGAAAGATATCACTTGTCAGTTGTCCAACCACAGAATATTCCTGCGGGATCCCCAGTGTCTCTAATGGTGACACCTTGCAGAGTTTCGACATACTACAAATCTAGACATTCATGTAAAATGGCGCTCAAACAGCAACTTGCATTTTGGTTTATGACGGTGGTTGGATAGAAAACCGTGCAGGCTGATGGCACTACGTCACTAGTCGGCACTTGTGTCAAATCCGGACTCTTTTGAAGCCCAAATAAAAACCGTGCATCCTATTCACTAGTCGGCACTTATATTGAATCCGGACCTTGTTGAAGCTCAAATAGCGACTCGGTTTGTGCTAGTCTATGCCGCTGCGGCCATGTGTTACCGCACAGCGCGCGTAAAATGAGAGATATAGCAGCTTATGTTGATACAAACCGGGGTGCTATTTACGCCTCAAATGGGCATAAGACGCAATATTCTTAAACGTAAATATGCCTAGGATAATGTTGAATGATGGAATTATCTCACTGAGGAATCAAAGTTAAGCAAAACTCAAGTTATAACAGCGAAATCAAAGTGAGTCCGGATTCGACGCAAATGCCCACAAGTCTATTCAACTAATGTTCTATGCCGGTTTTTTTTAGCAAAATAAGGAATGTGATTCGTAAGATATCTTTGTGCTAAATATATAATACATATTCCGACAAAGTTGTGCAAACAAACTTTTGGGAAAGTTGATTTGAGTGCAGTACTTAAGAATATAAACCACCAAAGTTCACCTCATAAAAGACGTCTACTGCCCAAAGCCGTGAATACTAACGGGGTATCATTAACTTAGGTTAGAAAATGATGTTTGCACAGAAATTGGATATACTAGACAACTTATACTGTTTTATAAAAAGAACACAATTTAAAAAACATTCTTGCGATTAATAGAAACATACTTTTGTGGCATTCCAGAAATGACTATTTAATTAATTGTATAGCATTCTAGCAACAAATAAAATATAATCTTTTGAACATAAACCACCAATTTACCATAATACTATATTATAATAATTTAAAGGTGACGATGAAAGAGTCTTCAGATGATATCACTGGATGCTTCCCAGAGAAGTCGAGATGGTATTCGACTGAACAGGTCTGCCAGGGAGTAAAGTGTAAAGCGCATTGAGCAGTCCTGCACTATATAAGAACTTACTGTTTACTTTTTTACTGTCTCTGTCAGCAAGGTAACAAGGCTTAGGGTTAGTGCAAGAAAAACATAACCATAACCAAGTACCAGTGGTCAAGTGGAAACCACACCTCTACCGAGTACCAGTAATAAAATGGAAACCACACCTCAACACGATGAAACAGTCATGATTACTGACTTTTATCAATCATGATTACTACATTTACAAGTAGTGTCTTGTTGTTTTATATCTTCCCCTCTATATTCAAGAGTAAAGGTTAAAACATACCTCAGAATACACCATTTTAAAGCTAGTTTAAAAAAAATCTCAGGGGGAGCATGCCCCCGGACTCCCCTAGCAACATTTCATGCCTTCGGCGCTCACATAGCCCATCCCTGCCACCTGGCCCAGGGGAAACACTGCTAGAAGTTGGCTGGCAATTAAAACTAATTATCATCTGGTCATATTATGGTCAATGGAAAGCTTAGTTTTGAAGCACCTGGTTACTGTATCCAACTAACCAGGCTAGCTGCTAGAGCTTGCTAGTATTTGAGTGGTTGGGGGGAGCTGATAAGATTGTCTAGCTGTCAGTGCTTTGATAACTTGTTAGGGTTGGCACCATAACTGATGACACAGTAATGGTGTAAGAAGGAAACAGGAATGTTGATATTATTGATAGTAAAATAAATATGTATAAAAATAGGACTATTTTGGCGGTTTCTGCCCAAAAAATAGGGGAGAAAAGTATTTCTGCCGCACGGGTTCTACCATGAGGGCAGAAATGTGCCAACCCTGGTTTAGACTAGTTAATTCTCGACTTTTACGGTTGTTACCTGTTCAGCGTGACCGCAATAAAAACTGGTAGATTCTGACAGCTTCTGGGCCCTTTTAACACCAATTTAATGTCACGAAATTGGTCTAAACATTGAGCTAAATGCTAGTGGATTAAAAGATCAAACTGGAATATAAATAATGTTATTTGCGGTAACATTCCCGCCCGAAAACCACTATAAACAAATCAAACTTGCCGCACAACAACTGGCGATAATACAGTGTTGTGAGCATGCGACAGTTCCCCTTGCGATCAGTTCTTGTAACGTCTGTGGCGCCCTCTG
This sequence comes from Paraescarpia echinospica, assembly GCA_020002185.1. Classification (NCBI taxonomy): domain Eukaryota; kingdom Metazoa; phylum Annelida; class Polychaeta; order Sabellida; family Siboglinidae; genus Paraescarpia; species Paraescarpia echinospica. The sequence continues at coordinate 65,373,655 of CM034537.1, forward strand.
TCGAATAACTGCAATAAGCCAACACGCACGCACGCATGTATTTTTAAAGGTACGTTGTCGCGCTTACATTTATCCGGGCGATAAATAATATCGGGTGACGTTTCTGCGCGTGCGCGTATCTAAGGGAATGTTTCTGGCACCAGCTACGACTGTTGCGCTTTCATTTATACGGGGGTTCTGCATGTATGTTTATATATATATATAATATTATATATATATATATATTTATATATATATATATATATGTCTAAATACATACATAAATTATAAAATGTTAGCTTCCCACATACATAAACAATTTCTGTCGTAAAACAGTTTCCTCTCCACGCACACGTCACGTGACTTACTCTTATACTTGGTCACAAATCTGAAACAGCAAATTATAATTATGTACTCTAACTATAACGCTCGTATTACGACAACAAACGAAACAAATTTAACTACTGGATATTATTTATCACTACGTGATCTACTGGTGCCAAATAGTATGCCTTATACATGCATGCACATAAACATCACCCGGATAAAATTTAACGCCCGGATAAATGAAAGCGCGACAAAGTTCTTATATAACACGTACATTATCCAGTCCTCTGAACTGCTCAAAGCGCTTTTAACTTTTACTCTTTGACAGACCTGTTCAATCGAACACCATCTCGACTGCTCTGGTAAGCATTCAGCTGCGCTGCAATTAATGCGCGAAGACGATTAATTGGTACATGCACAAATATCACCATTGTATATAGCCAGGTACTCTTTCACGCAGCTGAGTGAACTGGAGTAACATAAAGTGAACGAACTTGCTCAAGATTCGACACGTACTGCAGCATAGGGTTCTAACCCGGGTTCTCTCGATTGAGAGTCCGACGCTCTAGACACTGCGCTCCACGACGACCACGCAAACAGCCGCTTTTCGCAATTATTGTAAATGCAGGCGTCTCTAATCTGTATACCCGCAAATAGGAAGTTGGATAGTTCTCACACCCCTGACCGCAAATTGGGACGAGTATAACCGATCGATTCAGTTAACTTCCGGCTGATATAATTACCACATCTGGCTGATACCGGTAACTGGAAACAAAACGGACAACTTAACTTTAACAAGACATTAGTTTGCATAATGAAAACCCCTATTGTGGTTTACAATGGGCGTACGCTTTGCCCAATATCCAGGGTGCGCTTTCCCAGCAAACTTAGCAGAATTGGTTCAATGCCGGCAATACAGGGAATGTAAGTACCACTAGTACTGTCAGGGGGCAGCAGTATTCTCAGAGAATCTGCTGCGATCTGTTGACAGTGGGACAGGTTGCATCTATTTAAACTAAATTCGCAGGGGGGACTCGCAGAGAAGCCTGAAACTGGAGGCATAGATAAAGGCAGCAAAAATAATTCAGCAAAGAACAATCTGGAAAACTGTTCTGAAGCTGGGTATAAATGTGTTTGTTTAAATGCAAGGAGTATAGTAAACAAAAGAAATGAACTAAACATTATGGTAGAAGATATTGGCCCTCACATAATAGGTATAACCGAATCATGGGCAACCACCGATATATCAGATGCCGAATTGGGACTGACAGGATATGTAATGTTTAGGAAAGATAGAATAGGAAGAAGGGGAGGTGGAGTTATTTTATATATTAAAGAATCTATCCAGGCTTATGAAATAAAATTAGACAGAGAAGCAGATTGCGAAGAAGCTGTTTGGTGTAACATAGTTACAGGAAACTCAACGTTAACGGTTGGATTAGTTTATCGAAGTCCAAACATAAGCATAGAAGAGAATGAAAAAATACAAAACGCTATAATGGAAGTGAGCAAACGGGACTGTGTTATTATGGGGGATTTTAACCATGGGCATATAAAATGGAAATCTCTACAGAGTATGGGTAGTGAGGACCACAAGTTTTTAGTTTTAGTACAAGATAGTTTCCTTTCTCAACATGTGCTAGAACCAACCAGGGGAGAGAATGTGTTAGACTTAGTTTTGTCCTCACAGAATGAATTAGTTGACAATGTTAAATTATGTGAGCCTCTGGGAAGTAGTGATCACAACCAGATACATTTTACCATCAAAGTAAAATCAGAAAGAAATAATAAAAAGCAGTTCAGGAGAAATTTCCACAAAGGAAGATATAAGGAAATGAGGAAATATTTAGCAAAGATAGACTGGAATAATACACTGAAGAATAAGACAGCAACAAAATGCTGGAATATCTTAAAGAATGAAATAGAGTGCATCGTAGATAAATTTGTTCCCTTCAAAAAACAAGGGAAACGGACCAGAAAGAAATACTTATCGAAAGAAGCCATTAGAAAAATTAAGTATAAACAAATGATGTGGAAGTCATATAGACGTACTGGAAATGACGAAGACTACAACATTTATAAAGAAGCACTAAACCAAGCTACAGCTGAAATTAGAAATTCAAAGAGAAGCTATGAACATAAATTAGCTTGTAATATAAAACATGACAGCAAGAGTTTTTATGCGTATGTTCGAAGCAAACAGAAAGTTCAGGATAAGGTCGGTCCTCTAGAAGATAGTGCTGGAAATATAATATCAGAAGGATTCTTAAGACCTAAATGAGTATTTTAGTTCAGTGTTTACTAGAGAAGACACTAGTTCACTGCCAGTACCAGAGGCTAAGTTCAAGGGGCAGAATCAGACTATTTAAGACAGTTAATTGTAACCCCAGAAATGGTAGCTAAGAAAATTAGGGCTATGAAGGAAAATAAATCACCTGGAGTGGATGGTATTCCACCCAAACTACTAGTGGAAATTGTAGGACAAATTAACATACCGCTTGCAACAGTTTTCAACTTGTCATTAGAAGAGGGAGTGGTTCCTTTAGAATGGAAAGAAGCAAACATTATACCGTTATTTAAAAAAGGTTCGAGAAACAAGTCAAATAATTATAGACCAGTTAGTTTAACATCGGTGATTTGTAAATTATTAGAAAGACTAATTAAAGATCACATGGTGGATTTTCTTGTTAAACATAACTTGATAAACCCATCTCAACATGGGTTTCTAAAAGCGAGGTCATGCTTAACAAATATGTTATGTTTTTGGAAGATATCACTAAGTGGGTAGATGATGGATCACCAGTAGATATCATCTACTTAGATTTTCAAAAAGCTTTCGACAAAGTGCCACATCAGAGATTACTGCTTAAACTAAAAGCCCATGGCGTAGGAAATGGTATAATTAACTGGATAGAAAAATGGCTGATTGACAGAAGACAACGGGTAGTTGTTGATGGGGAGGCTTTAAACTGGAAATTAGTTTTGAGTGGGGTTCCACAGGGATCAGTACTGGGACCTATATTATTCTTAATATATATAAACGATTTGGACGATGATATAGCTAGCAAGGTGTTGAAATTTGCAGATGATACAAAAGTGTTTAGAAGGATTAAAAGTGATGGGGATAGACAGCATTTACAAGATGATCTTGACAGGTTGATCAAATGGTCTGAAAAGTGGCAAATGTTGTTCAATTTTGGGAAATGTAAATGCCTTCACACAGGACATGGGAACGAATATGTAGAATATACAATGGGGGGAACTGTACTAAGTACTATTGTAAAAGAAAAAGACTTAGGGCTGACAATTAGTGCTGACATGAAGGTTTCAGAGCAGTGTGGAATTGCAGCTTCAAAGGGAAATCAAATCCTTGGATTGATTAGGCGAAATATAGCATATAAAGAAAAAGAACTAATAATACCGCTGTACAAAACAATAGTTAGGCCTCATTTAGAATATTGTATACAAGCGTGGAGGCCATACCGCAAGAAGGACATAGATATGCTAGAAAGAGTACAGAGGAGAGCGACTAAAATGATACCAAAACTGAGGGATCTTAGTTATGAAAAACGCCTAAAAGAATGTGGTTTAACAACACTAGAGACCAGGAGATTGAGAGGAGATCAGATAGAAGTGTTTAAAATATTGAATGGTTATGAAAATATTGATAGAAATATGTTTTTTTCAGTTAAGAAAGATAGAAAGACTAGAGAACATGAAGTTACATTAGTAAAGGAGCAGTGTAGATTAGACGTGAGAAAGTTCTCATTTTCACAAAGGACTGTGAATGAATGGAACAGATTATCTGATGATTGTGTGGGTGCTAGTAGTGTGAATATGTTTTAAAATAAAATCGACACATACCTCAGAAGGGCTGGATATACGTAGATAAAAGGGTTGGACTCTCGATAAGCCAAAGGGCTTCCTTGTCCACCTGCCATCTAGAGTTAATTCTCTGGATGGCAATCTTGTTAAATCTTGTTAAACTGTACCGCGAGTATTGAGCCAGTAGTGAGCCAGTGTAATGCACATACCACAATTAAATGTATTCTACCGACCTGATACTGGCCCAATACTAGCCAGTATATAGCATGCAGCGCCACACGTGAATGCAATTTTGGCTGTATGGACCCAGCAATGGGTCAATACTCAGCTTGACGGTACTTGTCCAGTAGTGTACAAAACATACTATGCCAGCAACGGGCCACTACTGTTCCAATATGGTGCCAGCATTGGGTCAGTCCAATATGCTGGTCCAATGTACAGCCTCTGTGCAAGACAGTATTGGATCGTTAGATATTTTATTGGGCCAGTACGCCGTTAGTTATTGGACCAGTACAGGCCCATTACATTCATGCTTTCTGGGTTTGCTTCACATCGAGGATGCCCTTTGCCAAATATATAAAATTTTATTTATCCAAACAAATATAATGTAATGGATATATAATTTATTAATTGTAAATATATTGTACGATAATATATTGTAATTATATATGTAAAAACAGATTGAGATCTGTCTGGATAAATACAATTTAGAAACATCGTTATATATAATGACCATATTTTAATTTTTGTGGCGAATAAATAATTACTACAAAAATAAAAAAGAATATTTACAAACGGTGTATTATAGTATAAAATGATTTTGTTTATATTACTTCGTGAAAACATAAACCAAAAAAGTGTATAGAAAATCAAAGGTTTGCATGCTGTCAGGATTGAATCGGCGTCGCCCGATTGTAAAAAAAATAACATGTAACCAACGCGCCTACCCACTGAGCTAGCGGGACCAACGGAAACTCTCTGACTGATTTAAGTTGTTATGATAAATTGTACAACTCCTTCATATATCGATATTCTAGTGATATTATGAGATTATACACGTTACTGTAGCTGGATACAATATATGTTTGCTATGTATGTTTATTGGTGTAGATTATCTCCCGTTGGTTGCATTCGATATAATTATTCTTCTGAAAACGAGCCCAAGCTCGGCGAAACCTAGTCGACTTGTAGGCCCATTCGCATTCGTTGTTTTGAATAAAATTCGATTCATGTGGAACCGTAAGATAACTGCTTGTTCCTCTATGATGACTAGTGTTTGCATTACGTCGGAATATTGCACAATAACTCGTTCTGACGCTCGTTTCGACCCAAAAGCTATCCTTGTAAACATGCTTTGAATGCATGGAAAGGGTCGGCCTGATGCGAGTGTGTGTCATAAGTGACGTCACGATACCACGTGATCCCCTAGCTCATTAATAATTCATTTTCCGCGGGAATCGC
>CM034537.1:65384246-65454457 GCA_020002185.1 Paraescarpia echinospica
TCGAATAGACGAATTCTTCTACGTGAAATACATAATAAACAACAACAGCCACATTCCGGGACTATCAATAATTTCTACAAAGGATGATGGTATATCATGAAAGACGTAGTTGGTGTGACTACCGTGCCATCTACACGATATTTACGTCTCTACGACGTTGACAGGTTTTCGAAACAACCCTAAGACTATTTCTGCTGGTATGCGGCATTGACAAACCCACGTCGGGTCATGCTGTCGAAGCTGGCCTGTTCCGACTCGCTGTCAAAGTCTTTGAACGCTCCGTACAGGTGGTCGAATTGTATCACTGACTCAGACGTCTTCCCCAACCATTGTTTTATTTCGGTCGATGTCGCGCCTGCCGCAGATCCTGGTTGCAGCTGCTGTATACCCGTCTTAGCCTTATGCGCTTTTCTCCGGATAGCCGTCTTGGAGACAGGTGACACTATCCGGTACACTTTTGACAGGGAATTTTTGACGGACTTAGGAACCATGGGGTTTTGCAAGAACACGTGCTCTCTGTAGCGACTGCCGAATGTGACATCGAAACTGGCTATGCGATAGAATGAGTTCAAAGCACAGTGCTTCTTTTCCGTTTCGTTTTCGCCGCAGTGGAATGTGGGTAGAATGACGACACGGTCAAGGATGAGACCGATGGCTAGCGCGTTGAGTAGAGCATGACGCTCTTGCATCAGGGTGATGTTACGAGTCTTGAACACGAGCGGGTTCTCGTATGTTAAGTATTTTGTGGACGGTTTGCTGTAATAACCATTTTCGTCTATCATCCACATGAGGTGTTCCTTGAAGCGGTAGATTTTTGCCTCTTTCGACACGATCCAGTTGTTGTGTATGACGACTATGTCAGAACTCACGTTGTCTTTGGCGAACGTCCGCCGTCCGTTTTGGAAATACTCTATGCCACTCGCAAACGAATTGCTTGGTAACCTAATGTAGCGGAATTTATTCACTTTTGATTTCCTCATCTGACCGACTATCCTATTCAACTGGCGCTGGTCGTCCAACGTTGGTTCGGTGATAGAGAGTTTCTTCATCTGCCTGTAGAGATAGATACCACGTTCTGTCGGCCGAACGTAGACAAAGCCGGCGTTATGTGTCATTCCACGTTCCATTAGGATGGCCATATCGCACCCCTTGTTGCACTGGATGTGTTTCAGCGGGTGTCTCACGTACACCATGTCGGTGTCGGTGTGGAGAACATTATAGCCGTGTTCGATCGCCTCCAAGATCACGTCGGTGCGGTAGTTCATCTTGCGGATGAAGCCGCTCTCGCCGTACGCGCTGTGCTCGTTCGCCTGGACGTCCTCGCGATGCACATAGCACGACAGACCAAGTCTCCCCCGCAGCTGCCGACAACACTTGCGGTCCGACGCCACGAACAGGATGTTGGTGATGCGGTGTGGTTTCAGCGATGTCTCGTAAAAGTTCTCAGCCATGTCGAGGAAGGCTGAGTCGGCGTAGGCGAGCAGGATGTCGTTGTTGGGCGAGGCGAGGCGGTGCACGGCCTGCAGGAACGTCTCGGTGTTGGCCGGCTCCGGTTGCTTGAACAACGTCTCGCAGAAGATGAAGGCAAGAACAAGAGCAAGGAACACTTTCGTCAGACCGATCACATTCCTTCGCAGTGTGTTGCGCACCAACTGACCGAAGAGTAAGCTTTGCGTGGTGATGCGGCACCTATGTCTGCACGCAAAACAGAAACGACATAAGAACAACGATATAACATATACAACACAACTACGCTCCTGTATCTACTAAGTAAGCTCCAAAAGACCCTCTTTTATTACCGTTCTATCTTAGCAAAGTATACATCTACTACATCAATTCATGCGTTATGTTTTAACAATATTATTTGACACCTGACGTTGGTATTTAACATAAACAACTATAATTACTCAATTGCAATCGCACTTTCCATCAAACATCCAATATTACTGTTATCGAATTCATTAAAATTGCATTATGAGATCATTTATCTTTGAAATACATATTTCCAGTGAATCGACATGCCTCAAACACGATATATGCCTTTATTCAACTCCATATGAACTGTTTTTCACATGATATGCAATTTTAAGATAAAATAGGAACATACTATCCCCGCATCACACGTTTATTATTCCCCTGGCCGAACCGGTAAACTTGTAAAAGTATAATTATTGAATAACTTATCAAATGCCAGAGTGACATATATGGCAGCACGTATGATCAAGTAAGTAAATTGTGTTCATATTGCACATATACTTTCTAAAAAAATAGTTTAAATGGTAGTATAACTCAGAATGTAATGGGTCGCTGGAATAACCTATTATCTGGAATAACCTATTATCTGGCGAGGAAAAGTATTAAACTCAACATGAAGCGGAGTTATTATCAAACGTACGCCATTGTCTCCGCAAGTTGTCTTCACTGCCTGGGTCAAATGTCCTGGACGCTAAAGGATCACTTCTGGAAGTAAAAACGAGACATTAATTTCTTTTTTAAATATCATATACACACTGAACAATACGACTGATAGATTACAAAAAAATGAATGGGATGCGCAGGAAATGTGATATACCGCAAATCAAGCGAAAGCCGCAAAACAGCATAACTATGTTTTATAAGACAATGCATACAAACATACTTAATGACTGCGTGAAATAAAACCTTTCTACTTGGAGCACTTTAACCTACATCGTGCCAGTTTGTGGTCAAATTAAAATATACGATGTTGATGGGGAAAATATTTCAACATGTCGAACACAATAATGTGATATTATACAGGTAACCATGGGCTTACTGTGCTTATTTAATCGTTAAAACGTTTTGGGCAGCAGCTCATGGTGCACACGCAGGGGATTTTGTAGACTGAGACAATTGGCTCTGCAAATCTACGACAGAGATTTTCCATTTCCCAGTGTGGAATTTTTTTCCATCGACTGTTGGTGTTTCTTAAATGCAAAGTAGAGTGAACGAAATTGCCGAAGTTTCGAAACGGCAGGTAGTGGATTCGAACCCAGATCCTTTCGATTGGTAATCCCGCGCCCAAGCCGCTACACCAGTGCGCAAGATGTCACACCGGGCGTTTATTGGGTGGGTTGACCATAAGAAACAATACATTATATTTTATGTACATTGCACCCGATTTCCCCCATAACAATTAGAAACTGTGCGATATATTATATAAACAGACTTGATAAATTATACTGTCTATAATTGTATGTCTGTTCGTCCGTCCGTCCGCCGTCCGTCCGTCCGTCCGCCCACCCACGATAACAGATCTTCAGAGTTTGTGTGGTCGCGATGCAACATCTTGTTTTCAAGTAAGTTACTGCTGTCACAATTGCACAAGTTAATCCAAACATAGGGAATACCTTTGTTTTACGGTAAAACTTTACTTACCATGTGCGTAGCTCTGTCATATTTGTTGTTTTGCAAACGACATTATTATAAACGAGATTAACATGTTTTTCTGACACCTACGTGAAAATGCCTTGCCCACATAGACTCTGGCTACGCCTTGTATCTCACCTACGCGTGAGCAACGCTTTGAATGCCGACGCCAGGCTTGCGTTTGATATTAGAGGCTTTATGTCTTCACTATGTATCATATGTCCAACAGTGGCCGGGTCCACATTGTGTAGACGCAACTGCTCTGGCTTCGTGTCATTCGAGTGAGTTTACCGTATGAAAATATCAGATGGATTGGTTCTGGTTCCCCGACGTATCCTACTGAAAACTCGACCATGTATGTAAATAAAAGGGTAGCCTCTTGTAATTTGACATATTCTGAGTCACCATGAACCATGGGGATCTATTCAGCTCCCTCCCAAGACTTCGCCAAGGGGGGTGGAGTTGGGTGGTTTTGTTGAGCCTCAAAGGGGTGTGCAGTTGGAGGAGTTTTGTTGAGCCTCAAAGGGGGTGTGCAGTTGAAGGAGTTTTGTTGAGCCTCAAAGGGGGTGTGCAGTTGAAGGAGTTTTGTTGAGCCTCAGGGGGTGTGCAGTTGGAGGAGTTTTGTTGAGCCTCAAAGGGGTGTGCAGTTGAAGGAGTTTTGTTGAGCCTCAAAGGGATGTGCAGTTGAAGGAGTTTTGTTGAGCCTCAAAGGGGTGTGCAGTTGGAGGAGTTTTGTTGAGCCTCAGAGGGGTGTGCAGTTGAAGGAGTTTTGTTGAGCTTCAAAGGGGTGTGCAGTTGGAGGAGTTTTGTTGAGCCTCAAAGGGGTGTGCAGTTGGAGGAGTTTCGTTCTGGTGCGCTTCAGTGCCCCTAATATTCACTAGATCTATGTTCCGACGCCTAGATGCGAACCAAAGAGCCCGTAACTAGCATTCTACGACGATACTTGAAGTGCGCGGTAAAGACAAATACACACATTTATAAACAAAAATGCGTTATCTAAATCAGCAATTGAATAAGAATAATTACATTAGTCCCTATTTCGCCGCAGTACATCTGCTGTACATAGGCCTACAAGAAACTGATAGATATTTAGTATTTTGTTGACACACATATACACACGTACATGTCGACAACGACTACATTGGAGTATCCGTGAACGCAGCCACTGACTAGGTTCGTGTGAGATTGTAAATGGACCGCTGTGATACATGCCTATATAAGTATATGGACCCCCTGCGAAAAATGTTAACTGTTTGTGCTTTTAGTGATTTCAACATTATAGACATGGTTCACTGAGGTGTGTAAATACAATATGTACTATTCTGAAAAGCAAATATGTGCCAATAAAGTTGTCAAAACAATGTTAATAACCATAAAAGATATCGAAATGGTTGTTGTTGATTTATATAAGTAAGTTTGGACATATTTTACTTAGTTTTCTAATAAAACCACTTCTGTCTCAACCCACACACTAAAAGTCGTTTTTACGGGGGGGCTCCATAATTAGTCAACGCCGTGGTAAATGGACATCAGATCCATATATTACAGGGGTCCATTTTCATATCACACCGGCGCCCCATACCTCGTCACAGCCCGTCACAGCCGGTGTCGGGACCGGCGCCCCATACCTCGACACAACCCGTGACGGGGCCGGCGCCCCATACCTCGACAACCCGTGACGGGGCCGGCGTCCCACACCTCGTCACAGCCCGTGGCGAGGTCATGTCTAGTTAGACTTCCTGTTTGGTTACGAAGAAAAATGCAGTGTATTTTTTAGAAATGATTTTTTTTACAAAATTCATATGCTGTGACATAAGTGCATTTGAGTAAGCAGATTTTCATGTGTGATTGTAGAAGGTATTTACTATGAAATGGTGGATTTCTAGATGATTTGAATAAGCGGAAGGATATTTGGCAGCAATTTGCCTGTGTGACCTGTTTGCGGAATAATGCTTGCCGGCATTTGTAAATATTGACGGGTGTCACACATACAGGCATTTTAAGAGAGCTGAAAGTATGCAATTTTTGTTAAAATCTATCAGCATGTCAATGAGATAATGATAACATAAGGTGAGAAATTAAAAACATTTTGTAGGTCACGTTTTCTTATAATCAGACAAAACGTTAACATGGTCGCCAATGGGAAAACCATCTGAGTATTGACCTCTCACGGGGCCGGCGCCCCATACCTCGCAGACGCCTGCAGCTCGATGAAGCGAGAAGCATTCCGTTGTGTGGGACTTGCCCGACGGCCAGGGTGGCACAACAGTAAACACTCACCTGGCCTCTCCAGGCTACGTCCCTCGCCCTCTGTCCACTCGGGATGTGTTCATCTGTGTCAACTACGATCTCAGTCGTCGTGGTCACACATTTGTGAAACGGTGATATCAGTTGATAGAGAAAACGCGTTACGTTCGCAGTTGGGCACTAGCGATCGAGTAGTGCCGGGCACCATAGTATAGCGTCATTCATGGTCGAGTGGTCAACGTCAATAGTTCATGTCTAAAAGTGCTTACGTCGAGCCGCGTTGGCAGTCAATGGCACACCCAGTTCAAAGGCATTGTCAATCACGCCGCATGAATCGACGACAGCCAATTGTAAACAAATATTAAACAAATTGTCCTGACATCAAAATGAGGTGAACTTATTTTGAAAGGTATGCGGATGTACGTACATACGATACGTGTATTCGTAGGTACATACACACACGCACACACACACGCACGCACGCGTGCGCATACACACACACACACACATACATACATATATACATACATACACACAATATCTCTCTCTCTCCCTCCCTCCCTCCCTCCCCTCCCTCCCTCCTCCCACTCCCTCCCTCCCTCCCTCCCTCCCTCCCTCCCTCCTCCTCCCTCCTCCCTCCCCTCCCTCCTCCCCTCCCTCCTCCCTCCCTTCTCCCAGCTTCCTCCCTCCCTCCCTCCTCCCTCCTCCCTCCCTCCCCCTCTCTCTCTCTCTCTCTCTCTCTCTCTCTCGCTCTCTCTCTCTCTCTCTCTCTCTCCTCTCTCACACACACACACACACACACACGCGCGCGCGCGCGCACACACACGCATACGGACACACACACTCCGCCACAACAATCTCAGAAGACAATGTAGGCGTACGTGGCACATTAAAAATTACATAGAGGCGGTCAGCCAGCCACGAGACACCTGACCTGACCTGACCGGTCACTCCGCCACGGCGTAGAACAATGAGCGAATGTTTGCGCTAACAGCAACCGATTTCGCAAGTCATTCAGGGGCAACGCTCACACAAAACCCATCGTTCTGCCCTACTTCATTCTACCCTGTCACAAGCTCGTCTCTGGTTAGGGCGCCCCGAGACGGAACACAGTGCGAGGAGCGGCTCGAGGCAGACAGGGACGTCGGCGGTCAGTGGTAACTGGACGGGTACTGCCGAGGAGCAAACCCCGATGGCCAACTGAAGGCGGTCTTACTAAAACCAATCTGGACATATTGGGGTTTTCAGGAGTAGGAGTAGCGTTTTATGCTCTCTTCAACAGAAGAGGGACTTCTTACCCTATGGGGGCTCCTTGCCCCACCATACCTTACAGATAAGCGAATTACAGATAGGAACATTCTTAAAGATCTCTTTGACGAAATTGTTTGGTTACATGCTTTAGTAGATGCAGCTGTAGACATTATAAATACTAAGCATTCGAAGAGTTAAATGTGCTTTGTGGGGTGCTCCTTGGGCCGTTGCGCGTATACAGGGAGGTCCCAGAGGGAATCCCTGGAGTTGTTTCACAGACACAGATTCTCGATTCTGTATCTACCCAACAGTATCTTATCAATGAAAAAATGTCCGGGCTATCTTTGCAATTTCAAACTACATAACTTCAAGTTAAACTGAACAAGAAGGTGACGTGGCGTTATAACGATTATAGGCACGTTTCTACGCAAGAAACGTTTTATAATAATAATAATGTAACTTCTATTGCGCCTAAATCCTTGGAAACCAAGCTCAGTGGCACAGCAAGACAACATAATTGGTCAATCTCAAATTGACCAAAATCCATGAGCAGTATTCCAGTTGCCAACTTATGGGTATATTTATTAGACCCTAATTTATCTAGAGGCACTGTAGTAAGCATACCCGTTTACAAGAGTATCCGATGATGTATGAGCATGTCATCTTTAGGCGCTAACTCGCGTGTCCACGCGTGCACCGGCAGGACGTGATGCCTATCGGCAGGGATGCTATACCAGCCACCTGCTGCCCGCGAGATAAGCGTTCTTTGCGTGCACGGCGTACGGACAATGCAGCCCGGTTTATCGCCATCGTGCAATTTAACTTCAGATTACTACAGCTCGATGCAACTGCATTCAATCCCTTGCATGTAATTTGTAATGATTAGTGCTGTTATTGACGGGTCGGTCAGGGATCTGTGGTGAGCGGTCGGCGGTCATTTCGTCGTGGACGTTAGTTCATTGCTGGCGTCATCCACAATGTGGGCACACGTCAACACTCGACGTCTAGCGTTCGCATTTATTGGATTGGTCGCTTTTGCTGGAATTGGTATCTTTATGACAGGTAAAGTTTTGATATTGAATTCTCCCTCCCTCTCCTCTCCTCTCCTCTCTTCTTCTCTCATCTCCTCTCCTCTCTTCTCCTCTCCTCTCTTCTCCTCTCCTCTCCTCTTCTCTCCTCTCCACTCCTCTCCTCTCCTCTCTTCTCTTCTCTTCTCTTCTCCTCTCCTATCTTCTCCTCTCCTCTCTTCTACTCTCCTCTCATCTCTTCTCCCCTCATCTCCTCTCCTCTCTTCTCCTCTCTTCTCTTCTCCTCTCCTCTCTTCTCATCTCCACTCTTCTCCTCTCCTCCCCTCTCTTCTCTTCTCCTCTCGTCTCCTCTCCTCTCTTCTCCTCTCCACTCTTCTCCTCTCCTCCCCTCTCTTCTCTTCTCCTCTCCTCTATCCTCTCTCTCCTCTCTTCTCCTCTCCTCTCCTCTCCTCTCTTCTCCTCTCCTCTCCTCTCAACTCCTCTCTTCTCCTCTCCTCTTTTCTCCTCTCCCCTCCTCTCTTCTATTCTCCTCTCCTCTCTTCTCCTCTCATCTCCTCTCCTCCCTTCTCCTCTCTTCTCATATACACTCTTCTCCTCTCCCCTTTCTTCTATTCTCTTCTCCTCTCCTCTCCTCTCCTCTCTTCTCCTCTCCTCTCCTCCCCTCTTTTCTCTTCTCCTCTCCTCTCTTCTCATCGCTCTTCTCCTCTCCTTTTTCTTCTAGTATCTTCTCCTCTCTTCTCCTCTCCTCTCCTCTCCTCTCTTCTCTTCTCTTCTCCTCTCTTCTCTTCTCTTCTCTTCTCTTCTCCTCTCCTCTCTTCTCTTCTCTTCTCTTCTCCTCTCCTCTCTTCTCCTCTCCTCCCCTCTTTTCTTTTCTCCTTTCCTCTCTTCTCCTCTTCTCTCCTCTCTTCTCTTCTCTTCTCCTCTCTTCTCCTCTCCTCTCTTCTCCTCTCCTTTCCTCTCCTCTCTCTTCTCCTCTCCTCCCCTCTTTTCTCTTCTCCTCTCCTCTCTTCTCCTCTCCTCTCTTCCCCTCTCCTCTCTTCTCCTCTCTTCTCCTCTCCTCTTTTCTACTCTCCTCTCCTTTCTTCTCCTCTCTTCTCCTCTCCTCTCTCTCTCCTCTCTTCTCTTCTCCTCTCCTCTCTTCTCCATTCCCTCTCTCTGCCCCTTCTCTCTCAGTTTCTTGTCTCTTTGTTTCTCTCCATCCTTCACCATCTCTCTCGCTCTCTATATCCTAACTCCTCCTCCCCTCTCCCTATATCAGTTTCTCTCCATCCTTCCCGCCTCTCACTCTCTCTTTCGCCTTCCCCTTTCTCACGCCCCCTCATTCCCTCTCACTCCCTCCCCCTCCTCGTATCTTTCATGGCCCACTGTATCCATATCTCTGCTATCTAGTTTAAATTTATTAGTAGCACGCACTCAACTTACAATGTAAGAATTTTACATTGTCTAAACTCACTGTTTTTACAGTCATGCATAAAAACAGTTATGCGAGGTCATGTAGGTACTGTACTTATGAAACTATGGAGTAACTCAAATCGTCATAAACCATCGTGTCAATAAATGGATCGAGCGATGGCTTCCATAAAAAGTAAAGCCCCCCCCCCCGAAGGGCGTCAACCCATGTCACACCATCCTCACTGGGGTCCTTCCTCTGACAACTGAAGACGGACCGAACAAGGAAAACCTCCGTTTGTGTAACCATTTTTAATGCACAGCAATTGTATTGCTGGAGTTTAAAATAAAATATCAACGTCGAATTTACTGTTCCATTTGCTTCTGCATTCTCACAAGCTGTGGTTGCTGTAGACTAATGCTATTGTTGAAACTGACGTAATCAGTAGCGCTCTCTGGTGCGTGAGGATTGGCCACCGTCTAATGTACTAGACACTGATAACATCCACGCAGTTAGACAAAGTGTACGACCGAACAAAACGTCAGGGTTCCGGACACTGGTTGCAGAGAACAAATTCTTCAAGAATATATCGTTAATTCTTTGTATTATGTATTCCTATACATATCTTTCACAAAGTTGTGCCATTTAACAGAGGTTCTACACTGTATACTGTTGGCAAAACACATTGAGGTGGGCAATTGCAATATTGGTAGTGGCCGGCTTCTGTCTCGAGCGACAATGCTCGAATTTTAATGTGAACCATACCATACCCAGACATGTAGATATGCGGCTCAATCTGGTTATCTCGAAATTCTAATTTTCGTGCATTATCGTTTGATAAGGTGGACGTGCGTTTTGTCACACAAGGGCGTTTTGTCCCCTCCTACTCTATGTGTCACTCTATATGTCGACTGATCTAGACAGTCGTATAACCTTACACTTACACATACGCGTCAGGTGACTCTTGTTTTTTGTATGCACGTAGATGAAGTCATTCAAGTATGGCAAAGGAAACTTGGTACACTTGTGAGTATGTTGGCTTCTTTTGTGTCGACTTGACATGTTTAACGCAAACTTCCGGCTAAATACAAGTGCAGCTGCACGATCTATGGCATGCGTGCGTGCGTGCGGGAGGGAGGGCGTGCGTGCCTGCGTGCGTGTGTGCACGTGCGTGCGGGCGTGTGTACTTGTGAATGTGCATGGGTGTGTGGGTGCGTATGTGTGTGCGTGCGAGCGTTAGAGGTCCGACTAGATGTGATATGTGCCAGGGACGCGGCCGTGCGAGGACCTTGCGAGACCTGGCGGCGGTCACCCAGCAGCGGCGGGCGGCCCGGGTGAGGACAGTGTGCCGGTCGACGGCGGATTTACGGCCCGGGACTAGCGAGCTCACCGTGGCGCGACACATGCTCGTCGTCGAGTCGCATCAACTCCTCATATGCGCAATACCGAAAGTTGGAACCCGATTCTGGAAGAACTTCGTACAAAAGGTTTGAACAAAACCGTCTTCCATCACTCTCCACTCCAGCCCTCTCTCTATGCATCCCTGATCCCAACATTCCTTACAATATCTCACCCTTGCCCCACTGTCCCTTCCTCCCCAGTCTTGTCTCCCATTGGGTCCCGCTACTACACCTCCACGCTGCCTTCCAATCAACGCTGCAACTGGCCGTCAACAAACATATGACAGACCCGTAATAAAAGCGTGTTAAAAACGTGTTCCAAAACAGATTTCTTGAAAGCAAAATAAAATACGTTTTTCAAACGACACACAAAGACGAGAAGGAAGTTCCTCACTTTTTCTTTGGATATCTCCGTAGCGGTGCGACAAGAGAGATACGTCATCTGCAAAGTCTAGATCATCTAGAGTATCTGTGAAGGTCCACTTGATATCACACTCTCTGCTACTGTTGTTTTCATGACCCAGTCGATCCCAAGGCAGAAAAGGAAAGGGGATAATGTGCAACCTTGTTTCACACCGGTTTTTATTTTTAAATCTTCTGTCAGGTATTGGCCGCTGATGACCTCGGACCTATTGTTTCCATAAAACAGTTTGATTAGGCTCACAATCTTTGGAGGGATTCCATAATGCCGGAGAATACGCCAGAGATTTTCTGTAAATACTGTCGAATGCTTCTTCAAAATCGACGAACTTTGCATAAACTGGCTTGTTCCATTCTTGGCACTGTTCCAGGATCTGCCTTGGTGTAAAAATGTGATCTCCACTAAATCTTCCTTTCTTAAAGCCTACCTGTTCAATCACATGCTCGCGACACCGTGATTCTGTCATCAGGTGACCGGAAAGAAAGCAACGCAACTGATCAAGTACAGCGCCGACAAGAGGCGCAACATGTTGCAGACTTTCGGCAAGGCGCTGTTCGTTAGAAATCCGCTCGACAGACTTTGGTCTGCCTTTAACAGCAAGTTTGTCAACCAGAACCCAAAGTTCCTCCTGCAGTACCGTCGCACAATTCTCCGCCGCTTTCGACTACATCCTAGTGCAGCGGCTCTACAGTGCGGCAATGACGTCACCTTTGCGGAGTTCATCTCGTTCGTGACGGCAGGTGAAAACGGCAACAACGTACACTGGATGTCCTACGACCGTCTGTGCGGACCGTGTGAATTCAGGTATGATTTTATTGGCAAGCTGGAAACCTTCAAAACGGATATGACGTACTTGATGAGTCGTACAAACATCGCGACGAACATGAATGTGTCCACGATTATCGGCTCGAGTCTTGACGAGATGGTCAACGCCGCGCGCAGGACGCCGATTCTCAGATCGCAAACTATTCGAGGGGTGTCGCAAAACCTGGTGTCGGTTGTACTTGCTCGCTGCCTGCGCTGGGACACGTTCGCGTTGACCCGGTTTCGGTTCTGGAGAAACGTTGGTTTTATCGGCGGCGACAACAAAATGGCCGCTGAAACGACGACGCATTGTCGCGAAGAGTTTCTTGATGACAAGAACGACTGGAGCGGTTATGATTCCTGTCTCTGGAACGCAACAGTGCTAGACAATACATATATGTTGCTCAGTAAAATTAAGCAACGAAAAACGCTTGCCAAATGTCAGGCTTATGCAACTGTAGCTCATACTGTGATGACGAAGCTATACAGAATGTACAACTTGGATTTCAAGTTATTCGGTTATGCACAAGTAGTATAAATACACTGTAGTTGTAATGACGAGCATACACTGTATGTTATATTGTGTTACTGATGTAGGTACGGCCACGCACAAATGAACAATTATGTAAAGAAGTAAATTAGCATCAAATCTGTTTTGTCGTTGCGACGGTTTTGGTCGATTGGCGGAATTTGATGTTTGAAACATGCCGTTCATAGACACTCGACACCTAGTCACTGGTCGTGTGAACATGAAATTAATCATATTGTTATGGATACGTGGACTTATCAGTTACCATCTACAGCATTGACGATAAAAAAAGTTTGAGTCAGCTATGTTCAACTATACGGGCTAAAACGTTAACCACACTCCCTACATTCGAAGGGTCTGTCGTTGGTTGGTTTATGCCGTTAACCTTTCGCATGCTCGAGTTAACAACATCCCCTGCTTTCATATACATGTACTTGTCGAAAAGTAATATGAATTGAGAACTCTAATCACGATGTTGTAGCAAACATTATGTCCGACGCACTCAATGCAATTATTGGTTTCATATCCAGCAAAGAACTCACTCGTTCAACAATCCACCCTCCCACCCACTCACCTACTCACTCATTCCCTCCCTCGCTCACTCACTCACTCACCCACTCACCCACCCAATCACTCATTCCTTCGCTCACTCACTCACTAACTCACTCACTCACTCACTCACTCACTCACTCACTCACTCACTCACTCACTCACCCATTCACTCATTCACCCTCCCACCCACTCACTTATTCCCTCCCTGACTCACTCACCCGCTCACCCGCTCACCCGCTCACCCGCTCACCCACCCACTCAATCACTCACTCACTCCCCAGTCACTTATCCATTTACCGGGACGGTTTTTGCGAGTGTCATGTTATGTCCATTGTCAATTTGCGCCAACAAAGAACAAGAATTATAAATTTATAAACCTTTGCGGAAGTAAAAATAGTCTTGGACCATGAACCGAGTTGCCGTTACAAATGTGGCTGAGTTGTACTTTCTGTGTTTTATAATTCTTATTACAATGTGTTTCTTGCAAATAATTGAACAAGTGTGTGTAATAACAATATAACACAATATTAAGCTGTAATGTACTTACACAAACCACTGTAGAAACAAAACCTACTTCTTTGACTGTTTTAGTACGCACTCACTTTTGGCCGTGAACAATTGTCGGCACGTTACAGCAGTTTTGAAACTCAGTCGGTGGTTTAGCTAGTGAATTAAGCCGGCATGGTTGCACCACTATAGCGCTACTCTGAGAAAGCATCACGTCACTCTTCAAAGACTTCGCAGGCCCAAGGCACGGTTGCAATTTGGGTGGTGCGTTTTTTTCGGGGAAAACTGAACACTTTTGTGAATTTGTGTTAGGTGTAAAAGTGTCTACCGGAGCCTCAGAGTTCCTGTCTGTCGGACATTGCTCTGTTTGGAGATCGTTAATCTGCACTACTGGGCATGTGCGCATATGGAATCGTGGGGAAGCTTGCGTTAAAAATGTTACAGTAACTTGGGCATAAGGCCAACTTTTTGGGGGAATCGTCTCCTGTGTAAATCCTTTGACTGAAACTCTGTTATATTGGATGCATCACATAGTTCATTATCATAGCTCAATAATAACTGTTAAGATTTTTAACGTCCAATGTCACATAAATAAGTTATATATCCGTTTTATCGGAGATCTGTTTACTTATGTCATGCCGCAACACCGTGATGTTATTGGTACACTTCAGCATAGCGAACATTTACTGCATACCACATTCATAGATGTTTTGTAGTCTTCCAAAGAACGCTATCTTAAATCTAAATAAATCAGTCCTTTATTTAACATTTAATAGGTGCGTTTGATTTAACATATTTACTATAATATTCGTATGCTACAGATAGACCATTGCAACGAATTTACTTACAGTCATATTTATATATCTATGCCAGTTATAGTTCTCGCGACTCTGTTCGTTTTGCCCCTTCAGCTACGACATGGTCTTTTTGCCCCATATGTTTAATTAAATATTTAAAACATTATCATTTACACATTAGTTTATTTTAAACACGCATCTCCAACATTCAAAACGCACAGATAAAAGATTTGTCTGATGAGTAAATCCAACGCTTTGTTTCAGTTTGCTATGGTTACTACCTATTACGGCACTTTTGTGGTAAACAATTTTTTTAATAATTTGTAGAGTAAAAACGTTTTCTAAAAATGAGTGTGTGTCGTTTGCTTCGATCATATTTTAACCGAATTTTGCCGAAAGAACTAACACGCTGCTCCCTATAGCTATCTCGAAATTCTTATTTTTGAGCCGTATAACTAGATAGGGGTGGGCGCAATGGCCCAAATTGGACGTTATGTTCCGAGCTACTCTAGATCTAAACAGAAGAATGCATAGCAAACATTATTTATATGCATCGGTTTGTGAACCCAAGCTATCGTAGCCGCGGTGTAGCCCAGGGCGTAAACCATAAAGTATCCGCTAGGTGGCTGCTCCGGCACGGTCTGGCCTATCTTGTGCTTTCAACACCACTGGCCATTGCCTATATTTTATTGTGCGTGTGGTTGGAACCTGTATCCAGTTAGTTCTCAACTCATTCAGTTGTCATGATAAGAATAATTGAGATATCCATACGGTACCATCCATCGGACTTGAGGTAAACAATATGTGAATTCAACAGAAAGTACAGCGAATTAATTACGTCAT
This sequence comes from Paraescarpia echinospica, assembly GCA_020002185.1. Taxonomy (NCBI): domain Eukaryota; kingdom Metazoa; phylum Annelida; class Polychaeta; order Sabellida; family Siboglinidae; genus Paraescarpia; species Paraescarpia echinospica. The sequence continues at coordinate 65,399,403 of CM034537.1, forward strand.
ATTCTACCAACAATGGCGCGGTTTATGACTTTTCGAAGCTATGTTCAAAACGTTTCTTCCAAATAAAGCACAGACGTTAAGCGTATGATTGTAGTTGCAAATTGTTAGTTTATATTAACTCTTGGATGAATAATCCCCGAAAATTGCCTTTTTCCCTTTAAACGGAATTTCGCGCTATGCGGATGAACGGTGTTTTACCCAGGATACTTTACGTAGAGGCAAAATTAACCGATAACCGAAAAGGTCAATGGCATCGGTAGACGGTGTGTGTGGGGAGGTGCTGATAAAGATTTTGTGACGATCCAGAATTTTGCCCGAGTCGCAATAAATAATAGGATGCTGTCAGACATAACATCGAAAGACGGGGGGGGGTCATTTTTTATCAATCGTAACTATTTTCCCTCAAGCGGAACTATTCTGGGCCTGGTTAGTGGAACTGTTAATCTAAACACAGCTTCTCACAGGGTCCACCGGTGGGTAGACTTCAGCAATAAACTATGCGTTAACCACCGAACTCGAGAGTCGAATTGTGTTAACGTCAGGTGCACTTGCATAAAGCGTTTTGCTGGAACGCTCTAGGATAACTAAGAATGATCGCACAAATTCTGCAGGAGACTAATTCATATTCTTCAGGTATGAATTCGAATATATTTTCGAAATGCGAACGTTGCACCCTCTTGTATAGCTGTATCTGCACCTACCTTCGGCGAGAAAAAAAAATTTGTGAGGCGTTATGGCCGGTGGAACAATTTTTGTGAATGTCCTGAATTTACATGATTTATACAAGTGTGTATACAAACAACAACGACATAGTCAATTTTCGTTTTATTGAATCTCCAAAAGCGTGTGTGGACATAACACAACACACGGATACGAGCAAACTTAAACTGTGCCTAAATTCCTTTAAAGGCCACTCGATGTGTGAGTACCGTAAACGTGAAGAATAATTATTCTGTGCCAAGGAGCGACTTTCTCGGCACAGACGTCGAGAAGCGGCTTAGTCGGCTCATCAGGCGGTTGCTAACAAATGTAACGTCACTTGGAGACGGTTGCTTTGACGACCAATGACGTCGTAGTCTGTGCTACTATGGTTAGTAACGATAAATTACTCTAGTGAGTAACGATAAGTTACTCTGGTGATACAGAAGGCAGTCATTAATATCGGTGACCGCTGCTGATTTTCTCGGCTGTCTGTTGCTTGCCAAGACCTCTGCTCTAAGCGTACAACCTTTTGCTAGGGGTGCTTTCGTGGGGACTGACCGGGACTAACCGGGACTGACCGGGGGTAGCTGAGACTATGTGATTACAGAACCGGTAAGCAGTCAGCGGGGTCGGGGTTGTAGATCGAAAATAACGTCTTCTCCCTGCAGCAATACTCATTAAACAGAATGTAAGGGACGCCATCGCAGCAGCCACTGATACTTGGCGGCCAGGCGGCGAAGAAATACGGCGTCTTGTCCCCGCAGCAGCTGTCGTACTGACTTAGGTCGTAGACAACGCCGCCGCAACACTGCTGTTTCTCCGGGTGGTACTTGACGTCGCGGCATTCTAAACACAGTCACATCGAAAATACAGTTGATGCGTGCGTTTTCACAACGTTTCAGAAACTGTAAATTTGTTTTAAACAAAACCACACACGCACACGTACACACTCAAGCACACAAACACGCACGCACACACACACACAAACTCAGGCACGCAGGCACGCATGCAAACGCACGCACGCATCACAACATTGTTTACATAAAATAAATAGTGTTTTAAAATCTGGAACATTATCACCAATGTACTAATTAACTAATTCTGGGAATTAGTTCACTCCCTATACGAATTGATCAATAGATAAATATCGACAGTTGTAAAAAGCTGTTTTGTCTGTTAGCTTTCGGGTACCGCTAATCCCCACTGACGATGGCGTGCAATCACACAAGTAGGGCCATATGTATTTCAGAGGGCTGCTCGTCCTCGATGTGTCGTCTTCGGACCAAGGTGAGAGAGCCAAAGCGTAACCGACATCAGGGCAGTGACCATTTCCCAGTTTCTCCGCAACGTGACGTAGATTACGTCATATAGCCAAGAGAGGTGCAACAGTATGATGAGAAATTGATATCACTTTACTCCCGGACACTGGACAACCATTTATGGAGTGATCTGTTCGGTAGACCAATTGCAGAAACTCTCACAAGTTATCTAGAACGACAACATGTCAGGTGTTGATAGTGTGAACTCTTGGGGATGCTTTTTCCAACGTGCATTTATACATTTGAGTATTGGTAACTGTTTAGTAAATATTGCGGAGAACCATTTTTCAAGTTAAAGTTGATCAAGATGTGCACCGAGCCATAATGAGCCAAAACACACTAGTTCGTCGGACTATGCTCGGTGTGGAACGGGATATCACGTATCGCAGTAATCTTGACAAGATGTTTTTAGACTTTTGTGCTTTTAAAATGTTCACACAGATAATTAGAGTTTAAGAAAGTTCAACAGTTGTACAATGATACAACTAATTGTTCACACGATTACAACTCCAGGACCCTTAGTAACTAACTTGGGGGAACGTATGTGTAAGTCACTGTTCGTTTGCGCTAAAGAACCTGTATGCTGACGGTCTCTTTATCACGTTGGATTTTCTTACTGTTTTCTGCATTTAGACTAGTAGACTCATTACGACACTAATTTCACGACAGTCCTGTGTTCTGTTGAACTCTCGCTTTATTATCTGTTACCTGTTTGCTTCAGGTGTGTTTAAGTGTGTCTGCGTTGGTGCAGCTGTGACAGTGACTGTGGCACTCACCTGCTGTTTCGTACTTGTCGTCCGAGAGAGCGCACGCCGCCAGCAGGGCGAGTACACCGAGGAGTCGAAGGCTCGTCGACATCTCCTGCAGTCACACGAGGGAACACTAGTAGTACCAGGACACGCGGGCGCGCAGACACACCCACACACACACACCCACACACACCCACACACACCCACACACACCCACACACGCACACACCCACACACACACACACAAACACACACGCACACACACACACGCACACACACACACACACGCACAAACACACACACATACCATGCACACCACACGCACGCACGCACGCTCGCACAGAAACGCAAGCGCATGCACGCACGAATATCACACGCGCACCACACACACGCATGCACACATACACGCATGCAAGCCCGCACGCCTGCATTCGTGCGCACGCACACACACACGCACGCCACACGCACGCACACACACACCCACACACACAATTTGGTGATGGGCTACACACTCATCTATGCAGTACAATCTTTCCCCAGAATACAAGCAATACATTCAAGTGATCATATGAGTTACACAGTAAGTCTATGTATCGATGTTTGAATTAGGAGTGGTCCTTGTTATGCCAGCATCAGCATAACACAATATTAATTTATCGATTTGTCTATAGTCGTCTTTTTGTTATCTACACTCCTTACACCAAACTTTACTTTATAGGTGAAATATTAACAATTTGAAAATTGTATAATACGACGAACGATATCATCCAACCAGGTGTGGGACTACAATGTTGTATCGTCTACTGACAATGAATTAAGAACACGGATAATCTTGCACTAGAACACATAACACGAACCAACGGGATCCGGGCACATTATGTTCATATAAACTCGTCGCTGCTGTTTTTATCACACCTATGATCTTCGCCGTATTCGCCGGTATATATGTTTTTTTTGTCGCTAAAACTATCGCAACAGCTCTTGTTATCAGCAGACTTGACTATTGCAATTCCCTAATTTATAAAACTTCAACGTGTCCTAAATTGTTTCATTCGCTGTCATCTAAAAAATATGTTTTAATACTGCATATCCTTCTTAGTTTCTTAGCAATTCCATCCATCTTTTGACGACTTTTGCTCTGTACATGACAATGAGAACGCTTAATCCTTCGGTGTTGCTGCGCCACTGAGCTCAGGTTTTCTGAGGATATTAGCGCTAAAGAAGTCATTCCATTATTGTTGTTGTTGTTATTATGAATTGTACGAATTCACCGCCTATCGTCACGCATGCATCCCTACACCACCCCACATACTCCATCCCATCTACCCCACCCCGCTTACTCCTTCCCATCTACCCCACCCCGCTTACTCCATCCTATCTACCACAACCCGCTTACTCCATCCCATATACTCCACCCCGCTTACTCCATCCTATCTACCACAACCCGCTTACTCCATTCCATCTACCGCACCCCTCTTACTCCATCCTATCTACCCCACCCCGCTTACTCCATCCCATCTACCCCACCACCACTTACTCCACCCCATCTACCCAACCACCGCTTACTCCATCCCATCTACCCCACCACCGCTTACTCCATCCCATCTACCCCACCACCTCTTATTCCATCCCATCTACCCCACCACAACTTACTCCATCCCATCTACTTTACCATTGCTTATTCCATCCCATCCACCCCACCACCACTTACTCCATCCCATCTACCCTACCATTGCTTACTCCATCCCATCTACCCCACCACCGCTTGCTCCACCCCATCTACCCAATCACCGCTTACTCCATCCCATCTACCCCACCACTGCTTACTCCATCCCATCTACCCCACCATCGCTTACTCCATCGCATCTACCCCACCACCGCTTACTCCATCCCATCTACCCCACCACCACTTACTCCATCCCATCTACCCCACCAATGCTTACTCCATCCCATCTACCCCACCACCACATACTTCATCCCATCCACCCCACCACCACTTACTCCATCCCATCTACCCAACCACCGCTTACTGAATCCCATCTACCTCACCACCACTTATTCCATCGCATCTACCCCACCACCACTTACTCCACCCCATCTACCCAACCACCGCTTACTCCATCCCATCTACCCCACCATCGCTTACTCCATCGCATCTACCCCACCACCGCTTACTCCACCCCATCTACCCAACCACCGCTTACTCCATCCCATCTACCCCACCACTGCTTACTCCATCCCATCTACCCCACCATCGCTTACTCCATCCCATCTACCCCACCACCGCTTACTCCACCCCATCTACCCAACCACCGCTTACTCCATCCCATCTACCCCACCACTGCTTACTCCATCCCATCTACCCCCACCATCGCTTACTCCATCGCATCTACCCCACCACCGCTTACTCCACCCCATCTACCTCACCACCGCTTACTCCATCCCATCTACCCCACCACCGCTTACTCCATCCCATCTACCCAACCACCGCTTACTCCATCCCATCTACCCAACCACCGCTTACTCCACCCCATCTACCTCACCACCGCTTACTCCATCCCATCTACCCCACCACCACTTACTCCATCCCATCTACCCAACCACCGCTTACTCCATCCCATCTACGCAACCACCGCTTACTCCACCCCATCTACCCCACCACCACTTACTCCATCCCATCTACCCCACCACCACTTACTCCATCCCATCTACCCAACCACCGCTTACTCCATCCCATCTACGCAACCACCGCTTACTCCACCCGATCTACCTCACCACCGCTTACTCCATCCCATCTACCCCACCACCACTTACTCCATCCCATCTACCCCACCACCGCTTACTCCATCCCATCTACCCAACCACCGCTTATTCCATCCCATCTACCCAACCACCGCTTACTGAATCCCATCTACCCCACCACCGCTTACTCCATCCCATCAACCCCACCACCGCTTACTCCATCCCATCTACCCCACCACCGCTTACTCCATCCCATCTACCCCACCACCGCTTACTCCATCCCATCTACCCCATCTCCACCATCTAACCACCGCTTACTGAATCCCATCTATCCCACCACCGCTTACTCCATCCCATCTACCTCACCACCGCTTACTCCATCCCATCTACCCCACCACCGCTTATTCCATCCCATCTACCCCACCACCGCTTACTCCATCCCATCTACCCCACCACCGCTTACTCCATCCCATCTACCCCACCACCGCTTACTCCATCCCATCTACCCAACCACCGCTTACTCCATCCCATCTACCTCACCACTGCTTAATCCATCCTATCTACCCCACCACCGCTTACTCCACCCCATCTATCCCACCACCGCTTACTCCATCCCATCTACCCCACCACCGCTTACTCCATCGCCATGCCCGCTCATTCGTGCATGAGCGTGTCGGAAACTGGCCGGCTGTTATGTGTCTTTGAAGCGTAAATATAAATAAACCAAAATACAGTGTTCGTTTGTGTCTTTGCTATTGCATACATTTCTCTACTACAGTTTGTTGAGACGACTGGACGTATCAACCTGCACCTACCTGTCGTCTTTTCCGTGTGTTCGTCGTTTCGCTGCCAACAGCTGCTTTATAACGTTTCCCCAGTAGTTCGTAGACTCCTACGATTTATTGGCGAATGGAGTGAGAGAGACTTCCAAGTGTTAGGCCACTGTGCTCCGTGTGATTGGCGCGGAACTAGGGTGGCAAATGTCACACGTATACGCCCCGGCAGCGCCTTTGCGATTCACTTATGAAAAACTAACAGGCGCTTTAAGCCACGCCCCATTTGCTGATCATTGGTCCGTCTAAAAATAAAAATGCGCTCGTACGTACGTTTGTTTTTCATTGGGCGCCTCTCTCTCGCGTTTGTCTACAGCCTAGACTTGCAGAGTGTTGTTGAGCAGCCACTTCAGGGTCGCCAGGTCCAGTCTCTCCGTGTGGAGCACCGTAGAGAGTGCAGTGGCTGATAATGTGGTCTGTTGTTTGTTGGGCCGCACCGCATTCACTAGCAGCAGTTTCAGATAGTCCCCAACTGTATATATTAGCGTTGAAACGTCCAACTCCCGTTTGCAGGTGGTATAGCTTCGTCCAAGCCTTTCGCCGCGGGAGGTCGGAACCAGCACAGTGGTTAGATGGTTCTGGAATGAACCTATGTAGGGAGGTTGGTTTGGACAGCCAGTCCTCTCTCCATTTGGTTGATATCCAGTGAGTAGTTATGTAGGTGGTCCAGCGTAGGCAACATCCGTTGAGGAAGAGGAAAAGTAGTTCTCTGAAAAGTAGTTCCACTTCCTGCGCGGCGCGCAGGAAGTGGAACATCCGGATATTTCCCTATCTTTTAACATGGAACCGGAACTACTTTTCCTCTTCCTCAACGGATGTTGCCTACGCTGGACCACGTTAAAAGATAGGGAAATATCCGGATGTTCCACTTCCTGCGCGCCGCGCCATTTGGTAAGGAGTGTCACCTAAAAAATGTAAACGAAAACCAGTTTTCCCCTATCTTTTAACATGGAAAAAAAGCCGCCATTGTGGTGTAAACGAAACAATTTTCCCCATGTTAGAAGATAGGGATGTTTCCCCATGTTAAAAGATAGGAAGTTTTCCCCATGTTAGAAGATAGGGATGTTTCCCCATGTTAGAAGATAGGCTCGTTTAAAATAAATTATACCGAACAGCATTTGAATCTGTCACACACGAGATCTGCCTAGGTACGCGTAGATCGTAGAACATGATTAGTCAAACTGACGGCTATGTGCTCAGATATGCGTGACAAATCACTCAAACTGATCGCTATCTGCATAGGTACCCGTAGTAAATTAGTCTAAATGACAGCTATAATACTTAGGTACGCGTGACAAATCACTCAAACTGACCGCTATCTGTGTAGGTATGTGTCGTTCAAACTGGTCCAAATATTTGGAACTATTTGCGACGGTACACTTGGCACTGTTGAATGACCACGAATGTTTTCTGTTTATGCGGGAGACACTTTGTGACAACACTAATACCTTCATAGATTACCGTTTCTATCATTATTCCATACTATAGTGTTTAAATTCGTGCTTCTTCGGTAAAAACCTTTCAAACCTAATTCGATCGTAAAACTCATAACCTGGCATTGGTAACCGAAAACGGACACAAATAAACATTATGCTTGATTATAATCATATTTCTGTATCTTTTACAGTATGTCTATGACATTAAACATAAAAGTATAACCTATACGGCACGTTATGAATAATACTAAAAATCATAGCCTGGCATTGTCAATCGAAAATAGGTAATTTTCTTTTAAATCAATCAAACTGACGGGTATATGCTTAAGTATGAGTAGGAAAAATTTGTACTAGTTAGATTAGCAAACATTTGAAACATACGCGTATGTAAACAATGTCAATCAGTGACGTCGTTAAATTTGTACGCATGGTAAATTGGTTTACCTAGTGGTAATTCGGCTAGACATAATTTTGAACTTGCGCGTATGTATGTAATCCCATCAGTGACGTCATTAAATTGGTACGCGCAGTAATTAGGTCGTAATCATAGTGATTTGGTTAGCGAACATTTGGTTAGCCAATATTTTGAGCTTTCGCGCTTGTAAATAATCCCATTCAATGACGTCATTAAATTGGTACGCGAGGTAAATTGGGTGTAATAATAGTGATTTGGTTAGCCAACATTTGTAAGAACTATATCGAACCCATGCTATAATCAAACCGGTATAAACTGGTAACGAATGGTCTGTGTGTTGGAAGAACATCCGGGTATTTGTCCCGTATTAAAACATAGGAGCTAAATCCTACGTTGAAAGATAGGAATTTATCTGCTAAATTACTCCAACTGCCCACCATCTATGTAGCCGTAGATATGTGTAATAAATCGTTCAAACTGGTAGTATTTTGGTCAAGACATTTGACATGTAACATTATTTGGCATATGGCATTTGTACTTATCAGACTTATCTCAGTTGATTGCCCGTTTGCAAACTGGTTCCAAACTGTTTTGAAGTGTTTTGAAGTGTCTTGACTCATCGATGATGCTGCCCTTGTAGCTCTATTAACCTTTTGCACACCAAAGTCTGAAAATTTGATTGGCAATTCATCATTATTTATTTTATAAAACAGAGTTAAACGTACAATACGTCTCCGATCTGTTAATTGTGCCCAATTTAAGTCTTTTAACAATTCTGTCACACGTATTTCATATGAATACTTAGATTTTATCCATCTTGCTGCACGTCTTTGAATTACTTCAAGGCTGTGAATTTCTTTCATTAGGAATGGATCCCAGATTGTTGCAGCATATTCCATTCCAGCTCTTACTAATTAAATATATGCAATTGTTTTACATTTTTGTGAACAGCCCCTAAGATTTTTACGTAAAAATCCAAGTTTTTGATTACCTTTCTTAACCACTTCAGCAATGTGCTTAAATAATTTGATAAAATAACCCCCAAATATTTTGCATCACTGACCTCTTTCAAAATTTGCCCGCCCATGTGATAAAAACGATGTAAATGAAGACCAGAAGTTGTGCTCATTATATTGCATTTAGAAATATTAAATTTCATGCCCCAATCAACACTCCACTTAACAAGGCTGTCTAAATTTTTTTGCAATATTAGTTGATCTTCTAAAGACTGAACTGGTCTATAATTCAAACAATCATCAGCAGAGTCTCACTCTTGTACCTGGAGAAATAACACCTGCAAGATCATTACAGTATAATAAAAACAATAGATGCTACTTCTTCATCATCAGAAAATTCACCATTTACCAATACACGTTGAGTTCGACCCATTAAGAATGACTTTAACCAATTTTGAACATTTCCATTTATACCAAAATAATTCAACTTATTTAACAGTCTGTTGTGTGGTACAACATCAAAAGCTTTAGAAAAATCGAGAATAGCAATATCCACTTGTAGATTCTGATCATGTAATTTTGCAATGTCATTTGTTGTTAGTAACAGTTTAATTTCACAAGAATGTTTCTTTCTAAAACCATGCTGAAAGGGAGATAGAGACCAACAGTACTGTTTCACCATTTTATCATGCTAGCATTCTTAACTTACACGTATGTATATCATTTCGTTCAACGCCGTTATTTAATAACTAAATACGCGCGATAGCGATTCGTCGTCCTTGAACAGTATTTGACATCAAACTGACCGAGTAAAGAATTGGTTGCAAGCCTCTTTTTCGGAACAGTCTCGTAACAAAGTGAAGCGTTATGATGAACAGTATAGAAGTTAGACGCAGGTGTGAAGCTGTCCGACGTGACATCTGAACAGTTGTGTAATATCAATACTTGGTTGCAAGACTCCGTTTCGAAACAGTGGCGAAACACTATGAAACAAATGGTTCTGACAGTAATGGAGGATGACCTGTAAAGAACTTGTCTTGTACACGATTAAACTTTGCAAGACTCTGTATCAATGTTTAGTCTCTGGTTCTTGCAGTTGTGGAGCGTGACATGTAAATACGTTTGTGTTGTTCACGAATACACTGTGCAAACCTTATCTTGTGTCTTTTTTCATAGTGTAATGCAAATCACACGATGGGAACCTTACTCGTTGTCTTACACTTCACAAGTAAAGAGACTATCCGTGTGTCAATACCAAGGTCATCGATTTGCGTAAAACAAGTTCGTGTACGATATGCAAGACACAGGAACAGTACCACGGATCAAACTTAACCAAACTAAGCCGACAACTTCCACTAACCTTACTTAGATCAACGAGTTGCAAGAACCAAACTAGGTTTACCTCGTAAAATTCCACCGCTTCTACCACAATGGACAGGTTCACCTCGTGAAATTGAACCGCTTCCACTACAATGGACAGGTTCACCTCGTGAAATTCCGCTGCATTAGACAAATATAAAACGAGTTGCACGAATCAGACTTAGATCAACGAGTTGTACAAACCAAACTTAGACCGACGAGTTCCAAGAGCCATTCCGTTCTTTACATTTGAACAGTAAACACGTACATCATGAGCTTATGGACTAGTCTACCAGCTGCCAACAAGCCCACACCATTATCACAGGCGGCCTTCCATACTTGCAAACTTGCATTGACAAACGTTCAAACCAACGTACCAACACACTTGTAAACTTAAAAAGTTGCAAACTTGCACTGACAAATGTTCAAACCAACGTACCAACACACTTTTAAACTGACAAACTTGCAAAGTTGCACTAACAAACGTCCAAGCAAACGTACCAACACACTTTTATACCGACAAACTTGCAAACTTGCACTAAACAAACGTTCAAACAAACCTACCAACGCACTTTTAAACTTGCACTAACAAACGTCCAAACAAACGTATCAACACACTTTTAAACTAACAAACTTGCACTAAAAACGTCCAAACAAACGTACCAACACACTTTTAAACTAACAAACTTGCACTAACAAACGTCCAAACAAACGTATCAACACACTTTTAAACCAACAAACTTGCAAACTTGCACTAACAAACGTCCAAACAAACGTACCAACACACTTTTAAACTAATAAACTTGCACTAACAAACGTCCAAACAAACGTACCAACACACTTTTAAACTAACAAACTTGCACTAACAAACGTCCAAACAAACGTATCAACACACTTTTAAACTAACAAACTTGCAAACTTGCACTAACAAACGTCCAAACAAACGTACCAACACACTTTTAAACTAACAAACTTGCAAACTTGCACTAACAAACGTCCAAACAAACGTATCAACACACTTTTAAACTAACAAACTTGCACTAACAAACGTCCAAATAAACGTACCAACACACTTTTAAACTAACAAACTTGCACTAACAAACGTCCAAATAAACGTATCAACACACTTTTAAACTAACAAACTTGCACTAACAAACGTCCAAACAAACGTATCAACACACTTTTAAACTAACAAACTTGCACTAACAAACGTCCAAACAAACGTATCAACACACTTTTAAACTAACAAACTTGCACTAATAAACGTCCAAACAAACGTATCAACACACTTTTAAACTAACAAACTTGCACTAACAAACGTCCAAACAAACGTACCAACACTCTTTTAAACTAACAAACTTGCAAACTTGCACTAACAAACATCCAAACAAACGTACCAACACACTTTTAAACTAACAAACTTGCACTAACAAACGTCCAAATAAACGTACCAACACACTTTTAAACTAACAAACTTGCACTAACAAACGTCCAAATAAACGTATCAACACACTTTTAAACTAACAAACTTGCACTAACAAACGTCCAAACAAACGTATCAACACACTTTTAAACTAACAAACTTGCACTAACAAACGACCAAACAAACGTATCAACACACTTTTAAACTAACAAACTTGCACTAACAAACGTCCAAACAAACGTATCAACACACTTTTAAACTAACAAACTTGCACTAACAAACGTCCAAACAAACGTATCAACACACTTTTAAACTAACAAACTTGCACTAACAAACGTCCAAACAAACGTACCAACACACTTTTAAACTAACAAACTTGCACTAACAAACGTCCAAACAAACGTACCAACACTCTTTTAAACTAACAAACTTGCAAACTTGCACTAACAAACGTCCAAACAAACGTACCAACACACTTTTAAACTAACAAACTTGCACTAACAAACGTCCAAACAAACGTATTAACACACTTTTAAACTAACAAACTTGCACTAACAAACGTTCAAACAAACGTATCAACACACTTTTAAACTAACAAACTTGCACTAACAAACGTCCAAACAAACGTATCAACACACTTTTAAACTAACAAACTTGCACTAACAAACGTCCAAACAAACGTATCAACACACTTTTAAACTAACAAACTTGCACTAACAAACGTCCAAACAAACGTATCAACACACTTTTAAACTAACAAACTTGCACTAACAAACGTCCATATAAACGTACCAACACACTTTTAAACTGACAAACTTGCAAATTTACACTGACAAACGCCCAAACAAACGTAGCTTCATTGATCACTTCTGATAGTAACGCAACATCATCGGCAAATTCGAAATCGGTGATCACCTCAGGTTTAACACGTTTACTTTTCTTTCTTGTTATCTGGAATCCAAATTCCTCGCCGCAGTGAATAGTCAAGAACTATCACTAAGAGGTATGGCGCTAACGTGTCACCCTGTAGCACTCCCGCCGTGATATCAAAAATCCGGTGATTGTACTTTGGCACGTGTGTTCCTGTACATGTTGGAAATAGCTGTTACTAGCCGTTTAGAGATACCATAGGCTTCAAGAAACTTCATCATCTTGCCACGATGAACCGTATCAAATTCTTTTTCGGAAGTCTACGAATGTCATAATTGCAGGAAGGTGCTTTGCTCTAATTCCTTCTATTTACCTTCTCAGGGTTAGTATATGACCTACTGTTGTCCTTCCTGTCCGGAATCCTTTCTGATGTCTCTTAGGTGTATTCTGTTCGATATCATCCTGTTGAATGTCTTTGCCACGATGGAGCTCAGGCTAATGCTCCTGTAATTCCCTGCCATGTTTAAATCGCCATTCTTAGGTATTGGAATAATGTTCAGAACTGTCCACTGTAGCGGTAGTTTCCCTTCAATCAAAGCTTTGTTGCAAAGCTCTAATATGGTACTGTCCAGATCGCAGTGTTTTAGCACTTCAGGTGGTATACCATCTTCTACGCAGGTCTTTCCACCATTCATGGATTTCTTGGCCTTCTCATACTCGTCTCTTTCAAAAGGTCCTTCTTTGATGTTGATATTTGTGATTACAGGTTGGATCTCTTCATCCTCATCTTCTATGTCTGGTGGACTGCCTAGTAGTTTGTGGAAGTGATCGTACCAGTTTTCCATCCTTTGTTCTGCAGTTTTGCCCTTTAGTTGTCCTTTGCGAGCTGTCTTTCTACCACTTATCTGGTTTATAAGCTTCCAGATCTATTCGTGTCTTCCATTGATGTGTGCATTTTCGACTTTAGCAATGTGGTTGCAAGGTTCTTCCTTCTACACAGTGTTATAGGATGTCTCCATGTTCTTCTTGGCCTGCTCATATCTCAATATGTTGTCATGCAGCTACAGTGTTTTGCTGGTAGACTATATAGGCCTCTTCAACGTTCTCTCTGGCTGATATTACTCGTGGATAATCTTAGTATACTGTATTTTCTTTTTCTGTTTCTTACTGACAGGAATAATATTATCTGTCGCTGCTCTATTCTAAATAGAGAAATAAAACGCTCATTTCGCTCCGTTTCTATTTCATCTGTTAAATCCAGAATCTGAAATATGTTCCGTACATCACTTGTATACAGTTTTTCCAGGCCAGAGTCCTTGCACGCACTCCAGTCATACTTCACTTTGCGTGGTGGCGACATTTTCTTACGTTGACCGAATCGTACTGTAGCTGTGACAATGCAAAGGTACTGTATGGTTCACAGTTCATCACGCTATTTCTCCATTTTTTGTTGACCAGGATATAATCAAGCTGTCGTTGTCCTCCATGTTGATCCATAAATGTCCAGCGTTTTCCATTTCTCTTACGGTATCTGGTGTTTGTGACTTCAAGATTTTTCTCAGTGATAAGATCGATGAGGAAATCCCCATTACGGTTTGTATTGTTATCTTAAGGGTCTGTGTGGGTAAATTTGGCATCCCCCGGTCCAAGACGTGCGTTAAAGTCTCTAACAACCAGCAACATGTTGTGCACTGGTACCGATTTGATCGCCCTTCTTAGGTCATTGTAGTGGTCCTCTACGCTATCTTCTTCAGCAGATTTAGTCGAACAATACGTGACTATAATTGTTATAGCAGGATTGACGCTGAAGTTGGAAATCAGTATTCGTTTACTGTGTGTTGTAAAGTTCTCTCGGGCTCCCACGCCCCTTGTGTTGAGCAGAATGCCCACCCCTCCCTCTGCTGTGTGTTGTCATGTTCTCTCGGGCTCCCACGCCCCTTGTGTTGAGCAGACTGCCCACCCCTCCCTCTGCTGTGTGTTGTCATGTTCTCTCGGGCTCCCACGCCCCTTGTGTTGAGTAGACTGCCCACCCCTCCCTCTGCTACTCTGGTAGTCGCATTTACCCAGGCGGTGGTTGTGATCAAAGTTTTACCTTGGATCTGTTCGTATCGTACTGGTTCGTCATATATTATACGGTGTTCTTGAATACCAATTACTTCAATTCCCTGTTTCTTCATGTTTTTCACTAGTTCTTCTCTGAGCCTGGGTGATCGTATGGTTCTAACGTTCTAACATTTTATGGATTTTTGCATTTTATTATTTTCTCCCCTTTACATCCACTGTTGTCAAACTTACAACGTCCTTGTGGCTTTAGTCGTAAGTCGTCGTGTGACGCTCTTCAAGAGTCAGTGGTCGTACCAGAAGACAAGTCGACAGGGACTTTAATCCTGGTGTCGTACGTTGTAGACATAGTGCTTTTCTTTAGCTCTAGCTGGTGTGGGCGCCACTCCGGTCACGACGGTGTTACTTCGGAGTATCCTTCTCCTAGACCACTCGCCTACCAAGGCTTATGAGCGTGGTCCACCCATTGTTATTTGTCCATAGCTGGATTAGTGAGCGTTGGGACAGTGTGCTGGACCCACCTGTGTGTGGACACAGCACACTGCATCTAAGGGCTTCAGCCTGCTCCCAAATCCCCAGCACATTAACCTGGGGCCTCAAGGTACCCAATATCCGTAGTGTACCACAAGGCGGTTGTGCTGGGGTCTTGTCTATGGAGACGCTATGTACCGTCAGGGGAGACTTACGCACTCGGCTCCCTTTTCACTCCCACTAATGAAGTTAGCTGGTGGCTGTAGCTGAAAGCGAATAGCATGAAGGGCATGCACTACAAACTACCCACTACACTACAGCACTAGACACATCACACAGACCTGTGCTTTTCGTACCACGCTATCTTTTTAGAAAGCTCATAAACCCGGCAATCCAAATATGGTATATCTGGTACGATTTCACAAAAAAACATAAGAGGCTGTTTCAAATTCTTACTTGTCTGAGAAACTATAAGCAAAGTATGATGATTATATTATAAATAAAATAACGGGATCTTTTGAAGATAAAAATTGTGTTTGTATGTTTATACTTTCTTCCATCTTCCAGCAAATCTGTCTAACAAAGTGAATATTCCAGAAAATAATATTTTTTTTAGAAAACCCCAATTATTTTGAGGACACTATTGAGTCCAAGACATGTACCAAATTTCATCACAAAATCTTTTACGGAATTTACGTTTTAGCGTTTTTCGTGAAAAATGCATGAAACTGAAAAAATGGCTTATAAAGATCGCCGACAAACCAAATAGTATTAACATTTTTTTTTTAATTATTATTATATAAAACAGATAAATGCGTAAACAACATAATATAACATAAGTCAGACTCTTTAGTATACATCAATGTCTAATATTATAAAATAAAAAACAATATTTTATTCATCAACTAGTATCCTAACCTTAAAAATTCTTATTGACAATTCATACTGTGATTGTTTTCTGCCTCTGTGCACGGACAAACCCTACGTCCATGACAATGTACTATTGTCGCCAGGCTTCATTCTGACAATGGTATAAATAACTACAGGTACAATAGCATAATGCATACTCGTCAACTAGGACATACAGATAAAGCATAACAACCTGATGCAATAGTTAATACTTATTTTGTACACTATAGATACAAATATGCTTTCATAAATTAATTCACAATAAATCACTTAAGTCGCCCTTAAATTGCATTACAGGTCCATCATCAAAACTTTATAAATATTAATTAATACAACGAATGTCTCCATGGAATATTAACTAATGTTCAGATTTCATCCAACTACTGTAAGTGAATCGCAAAGGCGCGCCCCGGCAAGGATCTATCTCCCAGTGAATGTAATTAATCAATCAATTGATCAAACAATTCACCTTATTGTCCTAGGAAGGATTTTTGTCTTACAGCTCATGATCTCATAAAAAATATAATGTGAAAGATTTACATGTTAGTTGTGTATATACACGGATGTAAAGTATAAATCTAATCAAAGCAGAGCACAGTTATCAATATCACTGGTTCAACATTCTGATTGTCATAGGCCACAAAGCTCTTGTTGTACCAAACTTTCTTGCATTTCAAGCACCGATACCTCCTACCAGTTGGAACACTATCAAAGTAAGAGTGGAACGGGTGGTCCGAGTCAGCAGCGACAACACGAGCTTTTCGCAAAGTTGCACGGTCAATCATTTGGGACAGCACTGGAGTAGGTAAACCAATGATCTTGGCGGCAGTATGTGAGATTTTTAGAAGCCTGTTTTGGTTGCTCACCGAAAGGGCAGGGTAATAACAAATACTGCAATAAATTAAGAGAGCCTCAACTATACTGCGGTAGAGAAAAAGTTCTGGGTCAACGTTGAAAGAGCGCAACCCGCGAAGAACGTGCAGTCGCTGCTGAGACTTCTTTTGCACGGCTGTAATGTGCTCTGTGAAGAATAACTTATTATCCAACATAACACCAAGGTACCTGGATGAATCGACCTGTTCCATAGGTTCACCATTAATGACAATGGGACTAACGGCAGTATCATTACAACATTTATTTCGTTTTGGAGACGTTAATATGCAGAAAGTTGGCACTGCACCAACTAGAGAAATGTACCACTGAAGACAGATATGCTTGGTATGAGGCTGAATCAGTCAAGAGCGAGTATGGCTGCATTGTCAGAAAATCTCAGAAACAAAGTAGATGGATCAACACTCCGACAATCGTTAGCATAAAAAATGTACAAAAATGGACTAAGAACACAGCCCTGAGGGGCACATGAATTGCTAACGAGTACTGGTGATTTTATGTCATCCACTCGAACACACCGTGGGTGATTGCTCAGGAAATTGAAAACTCAGTGGTCAAGCGCAGCTTCTGTAATATATTAATCACGACATGTCTGTGTATTGTATTAAATGGTGAACTAAAACCAATGAATAAGATTCTAGCATAGTTACCAGCTGTCTCCAACTGCTCTAACAGTTTCTGAAGAAGGCAGGCTACTGCATCGTCAGTGCCTCTTCTGAAACGGTAAGCGAACTGGTATGTGTCAAGTTGAGATTGAACATGAGGAAGAAGATGGGACAGAATCAATCTTTCAAAACATTTCATGATGAGGGACGTAAGGGCCGCAGGTCTTAAATGGTTTGGCTCTGATGGAGATTAAATTTTGAGGACAGGCACCACTGTAGGCGATTTTTCAGGCCATAGTGCACGTCTCCGTAAATCAACCAAAATGTCTAGCCACGTGTTGTAACTGCATTATTATTATTGTGTTCATGGTTGATTATCTCTCCCACCCTCATTCCATCCATCCCTCCTCCTTTCGCTGTCTCTCTTTCTTTCTCCCTCCCTCCCTCCCTCCCTCCCTCTCTCCCTCCCTCCCTCCCTCCCTCCCTCCCTTCCTCCCTCCCTCCCCCTCCCTCAATCACATCTCTCTCACCCAATCCGTCCCTCCCATCTCCCTTTCTCTCGTTCTCTCGCTCTCTTCCTTTCTCCCTCCATCCATCCCTTCCTCCCTCCATCCATCCCTCCCTCCCTCCCTCCCTCGCTTCCTCCCACCGCCTCTTTCTAAATGTCATAGCTCGACTCTCTTGTAATCGGCTACCTTCTTTGATATTAGGTGCTTCAAGTATGTTCACGCCCACGTTAATGTCGACAGCCTCATTATTTTCGTACACATCTTTACCATAACTCATTTAAGACGTTAACACATTGACATTCAACACCATAACCAATTAACATGATAAAAATAAAACATTTAACACAGATAACCTATTTAACTCAATAACGACCCACCCACATATATGACCCATGCAGGAATATATATATATCAAACTGTAATATATCTATATGCAATAAGTAAATTGTCAAGTTTTTAACAAGTGTGCCTCTTTAGACTTTTAATGTGCTCTTTCGTGGTCTTTCTCCAAATGGAAATTAACTAAAAATACCCCGACATGTTGCCACTTACTTTGCTTGTATGTGGTCACCCACAGCGAACCGCGCGGGTGGGTGGAATCACAGGCGCTATGACGGCTATGAGATGACAATGTGAATGTTATAAACATGCCTGGTTTGAGCAGTCTGTGGCAAGGTGCATCATTTTGATGATACGATTTAATGGGACACCTATGCGATATGCTCACTTTGAACGAGGGCGTATCTCACCAGTCGCACTAAATACTGAATTACTTCTAACGCAGTAAGATAAAGTTAACCGTGGGATAATTACGTCGGTGGTTGGCGATCCAACTCGACTCTGTTCTTGCGCTATTCGGTGTACTGTACAGGGTTGGGGTTTTGCCCAGCTCGATGGGTTAAACCCAGGTTAAACTCAGGTTTTACTAGTTTAACCCGGATCAAACCTGGGTTAAACAAGGCTTTACTCTATCTGAGAACTAACGATGATTAGTATTAGGGGGTATTCTCAACATAAATACAGTTGGCGCGTAGATTGATGATGGTTTAACACGGGTGTCATATTATTGATATATATGCAATAAAAGATGAAACTTGCTCTTTAATTAAGACTGTCAATGTGTCTAGCTATCACTGCATGATAATGATCATCCTATTGGTGTGTTCTGTTATTAGCTAAAGCAACCCTTCAAATAGCAGCCAGAAACCCCAAGTTAATATCCAACTGATGCAAACAACTTGTACTAGTTACCAGTTCATACTATAATCCTTGTATTTTATTAAACCAGGCAGGAAGTCCATAACAAAAGGGACTATTCATTGCCATCAACTGCTAGCTGAATCTTCTTCTTCTGAAGTTTAGTGATTCTAATCAACCAACATACACCAGTATATAGTCTGGTGTCAGCTTGTAAGTTAGAGTACAGAGGGGATATTGAGGTTTGGAGACTGGCAGGTGGTCAGTCTACAGAGGGGATATTGACTGGCAGGTGGTCCACCCTCCCAGCAAGCAGCAATTGTGTTTACTGCCAACAACTGGATTTACCACCTACCCCAATGTTAAATCAAAGCCACTACTGAGTCAACTAACTCAACTCATCAACTAAGATAATCCACAACTCCATTACTGACAGGGTCCATAGTGACATATAACCCGCTGTATCATACAACTGCTGAATTGATCAGTTGAATTAGCCTTGTCCACAGTCCCAAGTGGGTGATATTGTGCACAAGTGCTGTTCATTAGTCATTAATGATTGTTTGAAAAGCTACGTAGTCCTGAATCTGAGTGTTATTAATTACAGTGATAGTTTGATAAGATTACTATGACTAGATGTATTTGCCTGCTTTATACTTTCATATTGTGATAAAATATAGTTTAACCTATGTTTAACATAGTTTAGCCGAAAATGGAGGTTTAGCCCAACCCGGGTTAAACTTGGGTTTAACCTGGGGGCGGGTTAAACTTGCCAACTTTGGTACTGCAGCCCCAATACGTACTAGTTCGTCATTATTGTTAATCGTTCGTTAAAACGAATAAGCGACATGTCCGACTACCCCTATGTGTTCCTTTTAGATTGTAAACCCTTAATTAATAATTGATTGGTTGATCAGTTGGTGTACTTCCACTGCAATTTCATAATAAATAGTCTACACCAAACGCGAAGAATTATATTAACACAAGTTACCCGTAACAAACACACTGATTATAGTAAAACAATTCATGTCAATCTTATTCTGATTCAGATAGGATGGGTCGAAAGGAGCAGTTATTGGCAACAGTTTACGACGGAGGTGGGCGAGAATGGATGGTACTGATAGTAACGCGCTGCAAGAGAAGCGACTAAACCGTATATCATTACAGCTTCGGCTTTCAGCTCTGTGAATTGGTTGCAGTCTACGAGTGTTTTTAATGCACACACTTTATTTGGAAAATAGCTTGTCGGCAACTGCGTCTGCGTAAGCGCAAACGTAACACCGGTAGCTGGCCACGGTTGAAAGGATCTGTTCATTGAAGGTGATCGACCTAATTTTGAACCACCAATGTGTTTGCGGGACGCCACCTGTTTCCTGCAATTGCGTGGTTTGATGTGCCGCAACACTGTATAAAGATAGCGTTGAAATGAGGATGAGCCGTTGTCACGTTTCAACGCAATACAATCTCGTCGCAACAATGAAGATAGCGATCAATAAAACACTGCATCGCCACGATAACATTTTACGGTGGTTTTGCGGTCGTTTTTATTTCGCGTTTGGGCAAAACGACACCTAGTTTGCAACGACTGACAGAGCTGGGTGGATTTTGCGTTGTCTGGCTGTCCAAAATCATGGGCAGAGACCAAAGATGACGGATTCACCTTTCGGTGTATGGGGTGTTTGAGGGTGGAATGTCTGATGAAGGAGGTGTGTAAGTTGACGGATATAGTGAAGGAGATGGAGGCGAGACTCAACATAGAAATAGATGGAGCAGAGAGGGATGACGCGGAGAGAGTTGAGAATTCTACAACACAGAAGGAGCAGAGTTGTGACACGGAGACTGAAGAAAGGAGACTGAGAGGAAGGAAGGTGACCGGTGTGAAGGAACAAGACTTTGAGAAAACAGAGGGACGGAGGAAAAGTGTTCGGCAAAGGAAAAGAAAACGGGCCAGTGGGGATAGATCAGCAGGTAGTCAGACTGTAGAGAACGAGGAGAGACACGACAGCGATACAGGTGGTGAAGAGGTAGATACCACAGAGGCAGTTGGTAAGACTGTGAGACAGAAGACTGATGGAAGAAGACAGACTGTTCAGCAAAAAACAGAAAACATGACAGGCGTGAAGGTGACAGGGGAGAAAGTGACCGTAGTGAAGGAGGTAGCCGGGGAAAAGGGACGGGAGAGGAGAGAAGAAATGTGATGGGAGGAGGAGGAAGAAGGAAAGAAGGGACGAAAGGAAGTGGGAAATGAAATGTGCCTAGAAGAGAAGATGACAGGAGGGAAAGGGACAAGGAAAGCGACAGGAAAGAAGGGAATGGAAGAGAATGCTTGAACCCACAGGAGAGAAGACGACAAGAGGAAAAGACAACAATCAGACATCTGCAAACCGGAGGAGCTACTCCAAGGCAGTGATTGAGGGGGCAAGGAGAAAAGAGAGAGTGTTTATGGGCGATTCAATTCTGAGAAAAACAGACAAGACTATATGCGAGGGGAAGGACGTTGTTGTATGTCTACCGGGGGCTAGGTTAGAGCATGTGACCGAAAGGGTAGAGAAGGTATTGGGACATGGCAAGGGAGGGTCTATACTAGTACATGTTGGGACAAACAATGCAGACAAGGAGGGAACAACTGGGATAGTTCAGAAGTACAGACATCTAGTGAGGAAGCTAAAGAAGAAAAGAGTGGAACAGGTTGTTCTCTCAGGAATTTTGCCAGTAATGGGAGGAAGGGGGACAACATACAGAAACTGGAAGAGGATGGCGATAAACGCAATAGTTGAGCAGATGTGCGAAGAAGAGGGCGTCGGATTCATAGATTTATGGGGGTACTTTGTTAGGAGAGAAGATATGTACATGAGAGATGGCCTCCACCTAAGTGGAAAGGGGGCAGCAGTATTCTCAGAGAATCTGCCGCGATCTGTTGACAGTGGGACAGGTTGCATCTATTTAAACTAAATTCGCAGGGGGGACTCGCAGAGAAGCCTGAAACTGGAGGCATAGATAAAGGCAGCAAAAATAATTCAGCAAAGAACAGTCTGGAAAACTGTTCTGAAGCTGGGTATAAATGTGTTTGTTTAAATGCAAGGAGTATAGTAAACAAAAGAAATGAACTAAACATTATGGTAGAAGATATTGACCCTCACATAATAGGTATAACCGAATCATGGGCAACCACCGATATATCAGGATGCCGAATTGGGACTGACAGGATATGCAATGTTTAGGAAAGATAGAATAGGAAGAAGGGGAGGTGGAGTTATTTTATATATTAAAGAATCTATCCAGGCTTATGAAATAAAATTAGACAGAGAAGCAGATTGCGAAGAAGCTGTTTGGTGTAACATAGTTACAGGAAACTCAACGTTAACGGTTGGATTAGTTTATCGAAGTCCAAACATAAGCATAGAAGAGAATGAAAAAATACAAAACGCTATAATGGAAGTGAGCAAACGGGACTGTGTTATAATGGGGGATTTCAAGGGCATATAAAATGGAAATCTCTACAGAGTATGGGTAGTGAGGACCACAAATTTTTAGTTTTAGTACAAGATAGTTTCCTTTCAACATGTGCTAGAACCAACCAGGGAGAGAATGTGTTAGACTTAGTTTTGTCCTCACAGAATGAATTAGTTGACAATGTTAAATTATGTGAGCCTCTGGGAAGTAGTGATCACAACCAGATACATTTTACCATCAAAGTAAAATCAGAAAGAAATAATAAAAAGCAGTTCAGGAGAAATTTTCACAAAGGAAGATATAAGGAAATGAGGAAATATTTAGCAAAGATAGACTGGAATAATACACTGAAGAATAAGACAGCAACAGAATGCTGGAATATCTTAAAGAATGAAATAGACTGCATCGTAGATAAATTTGTTCCCTTCAAAAAACAAGGGAAACGGACCAGAAAGAAATACTTATCGAAAGAAGCCATTAGAAAAATTAAGTATAAAAAAATGATGTGGAAGTCATATAGACGTACTGGCAATGACGAAGACTACAACATTTATAAAGAAGCACTAAACCAAGCTACAGCTGAAATTAGAAATTCAAAGAGAAGCTATGAACATAAATTAGCTTGTAATATAAAACATGACAGCAAGAGTTTTTATGCGTATGTTCGAAGCAAACAGAAAGTTCAGGATAAGGTCGGTCCTCTAGAAGATAGTGCTGGAAATATAATATCAGAAGGATTCTTAATGGCAGAAGACCTAAATGAGTATTTTAGTTCAGTGTTTACTAGAGAAGACACTAGTTCATTGCCAGTACCAGAGGCTAAGTTCAAGGGGGGCAGAATCAGACTATTTAAGACAGTTAATTGTAACCCCAGAAATGGTAGCTAAGAAAATTAGGGCTATGAAGGAAAATAAATCACCTGGAGTGGATGGTATTCCACCCAAACTACTAGTGGAAATTGTAGAACAAATTAGCATACCGTTTGCAACAGTTTTCAACTTGTCATTAGAAGAGGGAGTGGTTCCTTTAGAATGGAAAGAAGCAAACATTATACCGTTATTTAAAAAAGGTTCGAGAAACAAGTCAAATAATTATAGACCAGTTAGTTTAACATTGGTGATTTGTAAATTATTAGAAAGACTAATTAAAGATCACATGGTGGATTTTCTTGTTAAACATAACTTGATAAACCCATCTCAACATGGGTTTCTAAAAGCGAGGTCATGCTTAACAAATATGTTATGTTTTTTGGAAGATATCACTAAGTGGGTAGATGATGGATCACCAGTAGATATCATCTACTTAGAATTTCAAAAAGCTTTCGACAAAGTGCCACATCAGAGATTACTGCTTAAACTAAAAGCCCATGGCATAGGAAATGGTATAATTAACTGGATAGAAAAATGGCTGATTGACAGAAGACAACGGATAGTTGTTGATGGGGAGGCTTCAAACTGGAAAACAGTTTTGAGTGGGGTTCCACAGGGATCAGTACTGGGACCTATATTATTCTTAATATATATAAACGATTTGGACGATGATACAGCTAGCAAGGTGTTGAAATTTGCAGATGATACAAAAGTGTTTAGAAGGATTAAAAGTGATGGGGATAGACAGCATTTACAAGATGATCTTGACAGGTTGATCAAATGGTCTGAAAAGTGGCAAATGTTGTTCAATTTTGGGAAATGTAAATGCCTTCACACAGGACATGGGAACGAATATGTAGAATATACAATGGGGGGAACTGTACTAAGTACTACTGTAAAAGAAAAAGACTTAGGGCTGACAATTAGTGCTGACATGAAGGTTTCAGAGCAGTGTGGAATTGCAGCTTCAAAGGGAAATCATATCCTTGGATTGATTAGGCGAAATATAGCATATAAAGAAAAAGAACTAATAATACCGCTGTACAAAACAATAGTTAGGCCTCATTTAGAATATTGTATACAAGCGTGGAGGCCATACCGCAAGAAGGACATAGATATGCTAGAAAGAGTACAGAGGAAAGCGACTAAAATGATACCAAAACTGAGGGATCTTAGTTAAGAAAAACGCCTAAAAGAATGTGGTTTAACAACACTAGAGACCAGGAGATTGAGAGGAGATCAGATAGAAGTGTCTAAAATATTGAATGGTTATGAAAATATTGATAGAAATATGTTTTTTTTTCAGGTAAGAAAGATAGAAAGACTAGAGGACATGAAGTTACATTAGTAAAGGAGCAGTGTAGATTAGACGTGATAAAGTTCTCATTTTCACAAAGGACTGTGAATGAATGGAACAGATTATCTGATGATTGTGTGGGTGCTAGTAGTGTGAATATGTTTAAAAATAAAATCGACACATACCTCAGAAGGGCTGGATATATGTAGATAAAAGGGTTGGACTCTCGATAAGCCAAAGGGCTTCCTTGTCCACCTGCCATCTAGAGTTAATTCTCTGGATGGCAATCTTGTTAAATCTTGTTAAATCTTGTTAATGGCGTCTAAAAATCAAAATAAATTTTTGTCATTTGTCAGACTTTTACCAATCTCCGTTTTTACGTATTGAATCGTCCGCCCGTAAATGGCAGTATTTGCGCGCACAAATACGTACACAAATCACCTGTGTGAATCATAAAACGCGGGCGGTAAACCATTGTACTTAAAGAGAATGTCTACAGTGTTGTCTATTCGTTAGAAAGGTAAAATGCTACTGAATACTACAGACCGACGTTTGCGACAACACATTGACTTACTGCAAGAGCTCGTAATAAACTGTCACGTTGAAAGAGCGGTGTCAACGAGCCAGACGCCAACCCATCGACTCTTGTTAATTCAGTTATTTCAACGCATGGATTGTGGACGAACGGGGCCATAAATCACACAAGAAACGGTTTTCTGATGACCGTCTGGAATTAAACGAGTGTCGTGGACATGTGCACTTAAGATGGGGACATGGATTATGGACAAACTGGGTTATGTTTTATTTGTAGCTGTTTCTGACTGGCCGTGAAATAATAAAGTGCTACCTAAATGGATGGGCGAAAACAGCTAGCAAGACATGACTTGGGCAATGATGGTTACTGCACCAGTTTCATTGCTACTTCATTGGCCCAATTAATTTGCAAGCTGGAAATAATCCCGTTATAGGCCTTATATGTTTGAATGTGTAACATACATTATAGTGCTATTCGACAGCGCGATACAGCGGAGTGCTGCTAATGCTCATTCAAACATCTTCACCAGCACCCCTCCCCGGTCTTCCGATGTTATGATCTGACAGTGGAGGCTTTTTGGTAAGAATCAAGGGGGTGCAATTGGATTTGGGGCCCCCTAGACTCTAGACTATCCTACCTGGATTTGCCATTGCGTCGACATTGGGCTCATGAAAGTGTTAGATGCAAATTAATATATATATATATATATATATATATATTTATATACGTATATATATATAGTGGTTCCTGCAATTGTTAGGTTATGGTTTACGTGATAATATTAACATAGCAAGGTATATGGGATATTTTGAAAAAGATATAGGTCTTACGCCCTCTTCTACGGATTGTAGTACATTAACCCATGAACGTTTGGCGCTCGATGTTCAAGCCGTCTAAGAGAAAAAAGTTAACCTACTTTCATACAGTATATATGCAGGTCGATTGTAATTTATAAGTATAACTCTACCACAAAACTGTAACCACCCCTTCAACCATCGCGCTCCCAACATGTACTATATTACAGCCTTCCCAACAAACCTCCATTTCCGACACTCTTGAAACCGACTGTGCAGACGGCCCAGCAGTGCTGGTTGATGACAAAGAGGGAATGCAGAAAGATTTCAAGGATGGAGTAACACCTTTAGGAAACATGGCCTCCAAATGAACCTAGAGAAGACTGAAGTAATGTGGACAGGGTTGGATCTGTACGTAGTTCTGTTGACGGAAATACCATTAAACAAATGAACAGCTTTGCATAGGGGTGACAGGGGTCAATTGTAACATTAAAAAACAAATGCTCGTTCTAGTTTAAGAGTTGCGCATACAAAAATATTTGCATCTTAGTCCACAAAAGCACACGTAGGCTACCAATTTGGCTGGGTATGGATTTCAACAAACAAAACAATTTTGTGGAATTGATTATATATACGGAAGCAAGTCGGCTGTTGCAAATGACCCCATGTTACGGGTAATTGTAACACAGCCAAGGGTCAATTGTAACATTCGTGTGCTAGCGTATCACATAATTATCTAATCAACTAATCATTGTTTGTTGCCTCAATATACAACATTATAATCTCCACCTGTTGTTGTTGTACTATGTTGTTGTACTATGTTGTTGTACTATGTTCATTGCTGAGAGGAAATCACATTAAATATCACTTATAAAATCAAACTTTGCATATTGCTTCTTTTGATGATGGTTCGATGATTCCCTATATTCACATATAATCATAAACTTTTTAAAACTATGTGAACCATTACTGTGTCTACCGTACCTATCAAAGCATAACTGACAAACATCCAACATACATCAACTGTAACAGTCGTTACAATCGTATCCGATCCCATATACCGCCGTTTATATGTTCAGGATTTCATTCCATTTAATTTAAGCGAGCTATGTGTTTAAAAAAATTCTGCAAAATAAGCCAACATCCACAGTATTTTTATGGTCCGATAATATAACCGAGATTCTAAAAAAATTACTATAACTAAGAAACATTCACTTCATAACAATTTTACATAGACGCTTGAAAAAGCGATTGTTTAAAATACAATAATGTATTGCTCAATTATGCATGCACCGCGCGAGCCATGCTGTTGTTGAATAATCTAGACGACGTGGAGAACCAGTGTTATAATTTACCCCGGTCTCCCCTACTTGGATGGTACACACAGTGTGTGAGGATGGACAAAGTTGTAAGGAAATACAGAGGAAGGTGACAACAGGTGCGGCAGCATGGAAGAAGGTGGAAGACATATTGTGTTTCTCACCTTTCTCACCTTTCCCCGCCTTCTTCCTGTGCAGGGTGGCGGGTCTTGCAGAGTCTCTTCCATTCATTTCTTTGTGTCCTAAGCCAATTCTTCCTTCCTTCATCTGGCGTGCCTTTAAATCTTTCCTCACTGAGTCCTGCCATCTCAACTTGGGCCTCCCTCTCGCTCGTTTCCCCTCTATCTTCATCTCCACGGTGGCTCTTATGTCTTGTCTTTCTTTCCTTCTTTTCACATGACCAAACCATTCCAGCCTTTTTCTCTTCATGATGACAACAATGCTCTCCACATCGGCTTCTTTCAAGATGTCCTCGTTTCTCCGGTGCTCCTGCAGGCTTACACCCATTGCCCATCTAATCATTCTCATCCCCGTTGTTGCCAGTCGTCTTTCGTCTCTTGTCGATAGTGGCCACGTTTCACAGCCGTAGAGAGGTGTCGGCCTAATTACCGTTTTATAGAGCATGACTTTCATCTTTTGTGGCACCTTCTTATTACATATCACTCCAGATAGTTCCCTCCACCTACACCACCCCTTTGACACTCGGCTCTCAGTTTCCATACTGACACCTCCCTCCAGTTCTATGACAGAGCCATGGTATTTAAACATCTGTACGGTTGGGAGGTTTACCTTTTCGTGAGACCCAAACGTTTTCACCGGCTCTGTGTGCCCCATTCTGCTGATCTTTAGCCCACATATCTCCATTCTTTCTCTCCATGTGTCCAATCTCTCTCCTATCCTCCGTCTGAATCACACAACACCACCAGGTCATCCGCGAATAACATAGCCCAGGGTGTCTGCTCCTTGATCTCCTCTGTAATCACGTTCAGGATAATGATAAAAAGTAACGGACTAAGGGCCGACCCCTAGTTTAGACCAACTTCAATCTTGACTTCCTCTGTCTTTCCAGCATTTGTCATGATGCTTGGTCTACACCCTTCATACATATCATTTATGATGTGAATGTAGTATTCCGGTATGCTCTTCCTTCTGAGGCATACCAGATCAGCTCTCGAGGACTATGCCATACGCCTTCTCCAGGTCCACAAACATCATGTGTAAACCTTTTCTAAGCTCCCTATGTTTCTCTTGGAGCATCCTGAGGCAGAACAGCGGTTGCACTGTCGACTTTCCCGCTTGGAATCCATACGGTCTTTCATTTATATCCACCATTCCTCTGTCACCCTCTCCCAGAGCTTCAGAGTGTCGCTAAGAAGTTTGATCCCCCGGAAGTTGTTACAATTTAAAGGGTCACTTTAACAATATCACTTAATGACGTTTCCCCAGAAAGTAGAATAACAGGCCGCTCCCTGGTCGCGGCAGCCACGTTTAACGAAGTTTGGTTTAGTAGAACTATCGTCTCTGTTCTGCCTGAATACACTAACGTCTATACAGTGAGGCCCGAGCAAATAATGGAACATGGTGCGTCGGTGATATATCGAAGGTAACTAAATATGGCACGGCAGTCCTGTCAAAAGTGACATTTGTGTTAAAGAGTGAACTATGGCTGACGATAATTCAACTGTAACGGCCGGCGAGGCCGCTGTCGGGGCACCCGCTGTGGCCGCTCCAAATGTCGATGACCCTCGGTCTCAGAATATCACATCTGTGTGAACTTGCCCAGTGGCTCGCCTCCACCTGCATTGGAACTGGAAACCAATCAGGTCAATAACTGGAAGTTGTGGAAACAAATGTGGAAAAACTATCTACTCGTGTCTGGACTCGACACTAAGCCAGACAGATTTGTGACGGCACTTCTTCTACACTGTATTGGGAAAGATGCACTACGCGTCTTCAGTGGTATGGATTTCACGGAAGAAGAATGGGTCAAGCCTGCTGAAATCATCAGAAAATTGGACGAACATATCTTGGGCGAAGTAGAAGAATTCTTTGAAAGTATAAGTTTAACACCCGGAATCAGGAAAACGAGTCGTTTGAACAATACTACTCAGTGTTGAAAAATCTAGCAAAAACCTGTGGGTTTTGCAACTGTATGCGAGACAAGTTGATTGTTGACAGGATAATCCTTGGTGTAAGGAGTAACAAAATCCACAACTAGCTCATTTCACAATCGCAACTTGATCTACCCAGATCAGTAGACATCTGCCGATGCATGCAAGAGGCTGAAGAACAATAAAAAATTCTGAATAAAACAGAAGCAGTGAACCGGGTCGACACCAGATACAGACGCTATACCACCAAGTCGACAATCGGTGAAAGAAAATCTGCTAGTCAGCAAAAAATGAAAATTCTGCTGCAAAATGCACCCCATAAAGAAAGAACTCTCCCCTGCATGGGGCAAGACGTGTGATGCGTGTAGGGGTCGAAACCATTTCAGAGGCTCCGTGCTCCCTAAGACTGTTCACATTGTACAAGATGGGTCAGACTCAGATAGCTCCGGTGCTAGCTTTGGCAATATCAGCTGCATCACTGCCGATGTGCACGCACTCTCCTCACAAGATGGTCCCATTTTGTGCAACATGCTGGTCGAAAAGCAGTGAGTGAAGATACAGATTGACTGTGGTTCAACTGTCAGCATACTGTCCAAGAAGTACGTGAAGGAGAAAGGTATCCGCCCAGAACCAATCACTCTGAAGATATGGAACAATGTGAAGACTGAAGCTCTCGACAAGTGCCGAGTTAAAACCATAAATCCTGCTACAGGAGACAAGTTCAAAGTGGACTATGTCATAGTGGATCATGACGAACTGACACCACTATTCAGCCGTAAAGCTACTGAATGCACAAAGCTCATCACGGTGAACTACGAGAACTTTGAAACTATATCTTCAGTCTTCGGCTGTAGAGTTGCTCAAACTCCATGCTCTGAAGACTATCCTGAAGTGTTCGACGGTAAACACGCTTCCTGGTGGGAAAATTCGTCTCTCCCTGAAACAAAATGCTGAACCGGTTGTGAGACCACCTCGTACCCTGCCAGAATCACTGAACAGTACCGTGAAAGATGAGCTAGACCGACTAGAACACACTGGTGTCATAGTCAAAGTGGACCAACCCACTGATTGGGTGAACCAAATGTATGTAGCCAAGAAACGTTCTGGGGCTGTCAGGATCTGCGTTGATCCTAGACCTCTCAACCTAGTCCTAAAGCGTGAACACTACAAGCTTCCTGTGTTGGACGACATTCTATCGAAGCTTGTGAACTTCAAGAAATTTGCTGTGTGTGAGTTGCAACAAGGATATCTACACTGCGAACTGGATGAAGAATCTAACCTATTGACTACTTTCGCAATACCGTTTGGGCAGTATCGTTGGCGACGACTACCTTTCGGCTTGAAAGTCAGCAGTGCAATTTTCCAAAAGCGTCTGCAACAAGCACTGGAAGGGCTGGAGAATGTTCACTGTGTTGCTGATGATATTATCATCGATGGATCTGAAGATTCTGTGTCAAGATCCAGAAGCTGCTCCAAAGATGCAAGGAACATGGGATCAAACTGAACCGTGAGAAATGTCGCTTCAATGAGAATTAAATCCAGTTCTTAGGCCACATTGTCACAGCTGATGGTCTGAAACCTTACCCATCCAAGGTCGAAACTGTTCTGAAGACGAAGAGTCCGTGTGACAGGGAAGCTGTGGAGAGGCTAAGAGTTACAGTAACTTACCTGGCGAGATACGTACCCAAGTTGACTGATGTATTCCATCCCATTGCTGCTCTTGTACAACGAGATGTTGCCTTGATGTTGGGAGATGCTCAGAAGAAAGCTTTCACAACACTGAAACAACTCCTGACTGAGGCACCCACTCTGGCTTACTTTGACGCGAGTAAGCAACTGGTCATTCAGTGTGATGCTAGCAACTATGGCCTGGGATGTGCGCTACTTCAAGAAGGAAAACCAATTGCTTACGCCAGTCGTGCTTTGACTGACACAGAGACCAGATATGCCATTATAGAGAAAAAAGATGCTGCCCGTCGTCTTTGCTCTTGAGAAGTGGTATCAGTTCACCTATGGTCGTCCCATCCTTGTCTACAGTGACTACAAGCCACTTGAGGCAATAACAAAGAAACCTCTGGACAGAGCACCCATGCGTCTACAGGGCAAGCTCCTACGTGCACTTGCGTATGATATTGATGTCAAGTACCTGGAAGGCAGGAAGATGTCTCTCGCTGACACCCTGCCACGTGCCTTCCTGCCAGCTGGACAGGAACAACCGATCACTGAGTTCGAAGCTATCCACGCTGTGAACTATCTATCCATGAGAGAAGATGTTGTCCAGGACATTCGTAATGCCACAGAGCAAGATGCCACTCTACAAGTGCTGACAGCAGTCCTGCAACATGGCTGGCCCGAGAAACCAGATGTGCCGCCACCTGCTGTGCCTTACTACCACTTCAGAGATGAGTTGGCCGTCACTGATGGGTTGGTGTTCCGCGGCGAAAGACAGGATGCCTAAGACGAGCAAGGGAGTTGGTGTTCTGGCCTGGCATGAATGCAGAAATCAAAGAGTACATACAAACGTGTGAAGCCTGTCGTGAGTTCGAACGTTCTCAGACTAAGGAAACTCTGATGAGCCATGATGTGCCGGAACGTCCATGGCAGAAGGTCGGTGTCGACCTGTTCTCTTACCAAGGAAAGGACTACCTAGTCACCACTGACTACAGACCAAACTTCTGGTAAATAGACTACCTACCAACCACTGGTTCCAAGGCAGTAATCATAAAGCTCACAGCTCACTTTGCTAGAAAGGGAATCACGGACACTGTAGTTACTGACAATGGTCCACAGCTGGTATCAGGCGAGTTCGCTCATTTCAGTAAGAAATGGGGATTCGAACATGTGACGACATCTCCACACCACAGTCGCTCAAACGACAAGGTGGAATCATCAGTGAAAGCTGCAAAGAAGATGATCAAGAAAGCACAATGTGCTGGTGATGACCAATATTTGTGCACTGCTGAATATCCGCAACACCCCAACTCAAGGAATGGATAGTAGTCCTGCACAGAGGCTACTAGGTAGGCGGATGAAAACAATTTTTCCAACAGCTCAAAATCTTCTGGAGTCGCGGTCGTCTGTTCAGCAACATGAAACAGATATGCTGAAAAGGACACAACGCCGTCAAGCCAAGTAGTACTATGACAAATCTGCTACAGATCTCCCACATCTGCATCAAGGTGATACCGTCCGAATGAAGCCGTTCAAGCTTGGAGTCAAGTTATGGAAGAAAGCGAAGGTGGTGAGACGACTGGATGAAAGGTCCTATGAAGTTGAAGATAGTGGGGGAACAGTGTACTGGCGCAACCGTGTACACCTAAGAAGAACACGAAATACCACCTCATTTGTTGGTTGAGGAGTCCATGGATATATCCTTCTTTCTCCTTCAGTTCCTCGCCTCCTGCACCTTCTCATCCCACTACCACGACTCCTTCTCATGATATCTGCCTGGTGTTGATTGTCCAAGCTCCTCTTTTGTAAGCTGCATTATCTTAGGGTACATCTCTGTCCACGTTGTGGTCCTTTTTTCAGTCTGCGAAGCTGTCGGCTGTTCCATAACCTTGTAAATGAATGGATCTCTTATTTCCTTCTTCAATTTCCACCATCTTATTCTTTTGTTTTTTTCTTGGTGTCGTCCTCCTTCTAGCTACTTTCATGTACGCGTCCATCACTGGTGTCCTGTGCTGCGTTGCTATAGAATCTCCGGGAATCACCTTGCAGTTTGTCACACCTCTCATGTTGTCTTTCCTTATCAAAATGTAGTCAATTACTGTTTTGGTTCCTCCACTGCTATATGTAAGCAAGTGCTCTCTCTCCTCTTCTTGAAGAAGGAATTTGCTATGGCCATGTCAAACGCCTCTGCCAGATGCAATACTCTCTCTCCGTCCTCGTTTCTATCTTCCACAGAGAATCCTCCATTCCATCTTCCAAGCCCCATCATTCAATTTGGACATTTAGGTCTCCTGCTGGCACCAGGCCCTCCCTAGTTGGTAGTCCTATCAGCAGTGCCTTCAGTTGGTTCCAGAATGCCTCTTTAACCATATCTTCACATCCCACTTGTGGAGCGTATGCTGTCACTATGTTCCACACTACCTCTGTCGGTACCAGCTTGATAGTCATCATTCTATCAGAAATTCTCTGGACTTCCAGTACATTAATTGGCCTTGTCTTGATGGTTTTGTCACACAAATCGCAACTCCGTTCCAATTGCCCTGCTGTTACCACTGTAGAATAGCTTGCATCCCTCCCCAAGTTTTTTTGCCTTGTTTCCTCCCCATCTGGTCTCTTGCAGGCATATCGGCTCATTCCAGTCAACGTTCTAATGTTCAACGTTGCTATTTTAATCGTCTTCGCATATTTGTTTCGCATGCATTGGGCGGTTGCGGTGCGCGTCGCTTACAGGGAACGCCCTAGCTGTAAACTATTTCCTATATCGACTCTGCATTAAAAGATTTGTGGCAGGGTTTTTACGGCCGGTTGCCCTTCCTGACGCCAACGTATATACCCTCCTCCTTCTATCCGGGCTTGGGACCGGCAGTTAAATGTGCTGGCTGGCACATCCTCCAGTTGAATGTGCTGGCTTGCACATCCTCCAGTTGAATGTGCTGGCTGGCACATCCTCCAGGAGGAGTTGGAAGGCACATTGTGTGACAGAATAATAAAGAAAAGGGTCGGAAGCAGTGCGGGACCAGCCTGTATATATGGGCTGGGACTGGCACTGACAGAGGGCAAACTACAGGTGGTAGAAAACAACAGGATCTGAAGGATATTCCGAGTAATCCGAGAACATAGAAGGAAGATGAAGGATTTGAGAGAAGATATTGGCATGAAAAAACAAAAATGAAAGTAGTGGGAAGCAGAATGAGATGGGCAGGACATGTGCAAAAACGTAGGCATACGGCATCAGCGTAGACGACTGTCAAAAAGTGCATGGAAAACAGAAGAGGCCGGGTGACAAAAGAAAAAAGGAAGACTGGGATGGGATGACAGCATGAAACAGGACTTTAGAATGGCATGACGAACGGAGAGCGCAGAATAAGCTATCTATTGACGTCCATGTTGTTGCTGGTGGCGCCACATGACAGGTCGAATATGGCGCTTCGAATATAGTTATTGACAACTGTGGTAGGTGGCGGCACCATCGTTCATTTATAAAGTGGTGGGAAGATTATACAGATAAAACTTGGCATGTGAAAGTCAGAAACACATAATGTCAGTGAGTTTAGACAAAGCGTGGGGAACAGTTGTGGACGCTGTACATATAAATGGAGTAAGCATATTGATTAATTCAGTATTCATACACGTTCTTGTAAAAGTGATAACGGTACTCGGAGTCACGGGCGATATTAGGCACTATTTCAATTATCGTAACAAGTTCCAAATCCAATCTCTACCCCTACACTAGGCTAGTTTAGGGTCAAACGGGTTAATCATCGGTATACCTAATCATTTACGTAGAATTAATTGATAGTCCAGTAGAAGTTAACACAATTTTGACCAAACCGGACATTTTAGTAAAACTAAAAGCCTGTTTTTAAGATATCCAGTAAGCTTTTCTGGACTACCAGAAAAAAATCTTACCTGGGGAACCTGTCTGTTGAATATGTTCGGTTTTAGTAAGATTTTCATTTCAAGTCCATTGGCATTGAATATATGTGGTATCCCTTAGCAAAAAAATCTATAGAAAACTATAAATTTCCTATAGTATTCTATAGTATTCTGTAGTTTTTCTATAGTATTCTATAGAAAACTATAAATTGGCTATGGAAATCTTAATTTCCTACAGAATTCTATAGAATATTCTATAGAATATGCTATAGTTTTTAAAGAACCTATAGTTTTCTGTAGGATTTTATAGAAAACTAGAATATTCTATAGAATCATAATTTTTAGGCAACCTATAGGTTTTTTGTAGGAATATATAGAAAACTATAGGATATTCTGTAGAATCCTATAGTTTAAGACAACATATAGGTTTTTTTGTAGGAATCTGTAGAAAACTATAGAATATTCTATAGAATTCTATAGTTTTTAGAGAACCTATAGTTTTTTGTAGGATTTTAGAGAAAACTATAGAATATTTTATAGAATCCTATAGTTTTTAGAGAACCTATAGTTTTTTGTAGGATTTTATAGAATATTCTAAAGAATCCTATAGTTTTTAGAGAACCTATTGTTTTTTGTAGGATTCTACAGAAAACTATAGAATATTCTATAGAATCCTATAGTTTATAGAGAACCTATTGTTTTTTGTAGGATTTTATAGAAAACTATAGAATATTCTATAGAATTCTATAGTTTTTAGAGAACCTATAGTTTTTTTAGGATTCTACAGAAACTATAGAATATTCTATACAATCCTATAGTTTTTTGTAGGATTTTATAGAAAACTATAAAATATTCTAGACAATCGTATATATTTTAGAGAACCTATAGTTTTTTGTAGGATTCTACAGAAAACTATAGAATATTCTATAGAATTCTATAGTTTTTAGATAATCTATAGTTTTCTGTAGAAATGTTATTTTAGTTTCTGTGGAAACTTTTAACCACTGTTTTAGAAACATGTATGTATTTTTTTGTTATGTACATGTGGATGTTACATATAAATATATATATATGTCAGTATGTCGTAAACTAAAACGATGCTACTGTATTATTTTATACCGAAACATTCAGCTAAGCATATAGTTATGAATCCGGCAGCGCCGCTACCGCATCCCATAATGTTATTACCCGTGAGTCATTTTGGCACGTAACGTTCAATTTCAAACAGAAGAAGGCCAGACGACCTAGCGCGAAGTCGGTAGATTGCGGGCAGAGTCATTATAATGAAGACATTTCGGCCATTCATGCCACGAGACAAACGGTAGGACATTGCCAAAGATTGCTGTGTGTTGTTTGATCCACAGAGTAAAATACTGTTAACAGTATTATGAAATAGTTATAGACAGACAGCCGTTTGCGTAACCGCCAATTCCAACCTGCATCGATGCAACGATTTTACCTCGTTTTCTATACCAAATTGATCATTCCGTCACTCCATATTGTTTGTGTATGTCAATTATTGTTTGAGGTACACACCGAGCATTATTTTCTTATCAATTATTTTAAATTTAGCCAGATGGTAAAGTGGCCTTGACCCACTAGAGTAGATTTGCCTCAATTGTCGCTCATTTCGTTGTATGTACCAAGTAACCAACTGCATTGCCATGGCTACGTGAATGAATAATAAAAACAAGTAAAATGCAACACAGACTGTTAAAAAATACCCTAAATTAAATGACAATAGAATGCAAATATGTGATCGATGATATGTGTGTGTTTCAAGTTCAAACTTTTTACCTTTTTTGTGATGCATAGCCATAGGCCATAGCCAGCTAGGGACTAGTGTAGCCTGTAGGTATATAATTAACATTTTTAGATATAAACATCAAGTCTATACTAATGTATGTAATGCCTAATGGCAATGCCAATGATTTAAACAACTATTTATTTTGATTCATAATAACAATATTAACAATTTAGTTGTCTGTTTGTTAATGTTACTAATCCTGATAATAGTGATATATATAAAGGTAGATTACTGTCACAGTACTAGACCTACTTGTTCAAAAATTATATGGGTACTGACTACTGCCGATAATGGGAACCGGTGGCCAAGTGGTAAAGCACCGGTCAAGGAGACTGGACTCGAATCCAACTATCGGCCACAGTTTTAAAAAAACTTGGGAAATTTTGTTCTCTTGGAAAATACACTAGGCCATTGGTCCCTTCTAACTGTTATCTGCCAGAGGAAGTAAAAGATCCCACACATGGGATAAAGGAGCTAATTTGAGTCCATCCTGTATTGGACTTACTACCTGTTGGGCATGTAGATGAGGATATTATGAGATAAAACCACAGTGCAACATTGTAATAGGACTTTGCTGAATAATAAGTATTTGTCAAAATGTTCCATTTTTTAGATTTATGATGTATAATATAAGCCACACATATTGTATTTTTATTGTGTTCTGTTCCATTTATTTCAGGTTGGTGTCATCACCGATGTCCAAAAGCAAGATTTGTCCATTCTGACAGCACCGATACCAATATAAGTGGTATAGTGTTTGTGTGTATGCATTCTGAATTATTGAATATTATGATAACATACCCTGTACAATTATAATGTATATTGCAATACAGAACTCGGAATCAATTTATTTGACCAATAAATATGGTACATGTGTAAGGTTTCAGGGCAAAGCGCAATGGTGTAAATATCATCTTAAAATTGACATGATATTGAATATCTCGATACTACAAAATCATAATGACCGATATCTAGACCCAAACTATTTTTTTACAGTAGAACCTGTCTTGGATAACCACCTCCTTTCTCGGTTCCTCTTGAAATTGACCATATTACGTTTACTGTATTTTACCCTTAAACCCTTCCTATATATACTATTGTTATGCACTGGTAATAATGCATGAGTGTATAAATACAGTGTGGTATGCCATGGTCCAAGTAATGGAAGAAAATCATTCAACCATGCCAATTATGTTCAGTCAGAATGACTGACCCAACAACAGTTTCCAATCTAACATTCTAGAAGTGTTGAGAAACAACCCATCTTGCTTAGAGTCACTATCAACTGTTCACCCCTACTCTCTTGACACTATCATGCCAAGTGATTTTGGTTTTCTCTTTCTACCACACGTTTTCCTTGCTCTCTTTGTCAATATCAAATGGAATACCATGTTGTACCTGTTTCAAAATACCATGGTAGTATACCAGATATGGGTCAAATTCATTGACATGTATTTAAATACAAATAATCTTGAAGGGTTAAAATATGATAAAATGAAAAAGTATATATTTCAATACAAATATGTATTAAAGGTACTTTTCAGAATTCTTTTTACAAAACCGCCAATAGCAAAAATAATGGCAAATCTTATACTGAGATATGTTGTTTATCAACATAATTTGACGATGTTATGTACAAAAATGACATGAGATGTCACTGACTGGCAATCTTTGATGTTTGTACCATGTATGAAAATACCATGTTGTACCTGTTTCAAAATACCAAGGTAGTATACCCGAGTACAGTGTATATCAAGTCACTGGCATTGGAACAGGGAAGAGGGCATTAAAAAAAACCACCTTGAGGTTCTCCAGACATCTCGATCTGCACCCCCTTGAGGCTCGCTGAAAAAAACCACCTTAAAGCACTCTGAAAACCTAAATAAGCAATTCCGCAATATTTAGGGGTAATCTTATCTCCAGCCCCCATACACCACAAACTGCACACCCCTTCCTAAATGTTGGGGACCTAAGTTCCTAATCAACAAATATTTGGGACTAAGCCTCCCCGGCAGGTTCCAATGCCTATGTAAGTAAAACAAGTATTACCATGTTTAATTTGTTTCCTACATGGATGTTAATTGATGTGTATTTTAGCAGTAATATATTTAATGTTTCCAACAATATTTTTCTTGTCATCCCTGTTGTGAATGTCATTGCAACATGTAGTCTGTGCTATTTCAGATAATGGCTCATTTCTGTTCACAAGAATTTAAGGATTAATTTCTTGACATGTATGCTCAATAGTCTATTTGTTGTATTTATCATATACTTAATTGTTCGTATTGTATTATAATGTATACATAAGGATTTGATAAATGATTGGTGTCATTATTAGCATTGCTTGCATTTATGTACATGTATGCTCAATAGACTTTATTTTGTATTTGTTTTATTTGGTCATTCAATATGCTTGGATATTACTGTAGATTGCCTGTATGATTAATGTATTTGAATATATAATATAATACAAATATTTGAAGATTAACGTGCACCTCTGTTAATGAGTATGTCATACAGAATATTTTCGACAGGATATATTCTGTAGGATATAGCCTATAGGATATTTCTTATAGGAAATATTCCATAGAGAATACTATAGGATATTTCCTATAGTTTTCTATAGAAAATTTCCTATAGAATATTCTATAAAAAAAACTATAGAAAATGTCCTGTAGTTTTCTGTAGAAAACCGCAAAAATCCTGTAGTTTTCTATAGAAAATTTCCTGTAGTTTTCCATAGAAAATTTCCTATAGTTTTCTATGGAAAACTGCAAAAAATCATGTAGTTTTTTATAGAAAATTTCCTATAGTTTTCTATAGAAAACTGCAAAAATCTTGTAGTTTTCTATAGAAAATTTTGTATAGTTTTCTATAGAAAACTGCACAAAAATCCTGTAGTTTTCTATAGAAAATTTCCTATAGTTTTCTATAGAAAACCGCAAAAATCTTGTAGTTTTCTATAGAAAATTTCCTATAGTTTTCTATAGAAAACTGCGCAAAAATCCTGTAGTTTTCTATAGAAAATTTCCTGTAGTTTTCCATAAAAAATTTCCTATAGTTTTCTATGGAAAACTGCAAAAAATCATGTAGTTTTTTATAGAAAATTTCCTATAGTTTTCTATAGAAAACTGCAAAAATCTTGTAGTTTTCTATAGAAAATTTCCTGTAGTTTTCCATAGAAAATTTCCTATAGTTTTCTATGGAAAACTGCAAAAATCCTGTAGTTTTTTTTAGAAAATTTCCTATAGTTTTCTATAGAAAACTGCAAAAAAATCCTGTAGGTTTTCGCCGAGCCTCAAGGCAGTTGCACAATCAAGATTTTGGAGAGCTTCAACAACTGCTGAAACATCCCTCCCCCAGTCTTCTGATGTCATGATCAGAGAGAGCGCGCAACAGCAGAGTGGTGCTGAAGCTCCGGCTCAACCCCCATATTAATTTTGTTCTGACACAAGTGTGGGAAGTCAGTAGTTAGCAAGGTAGAATTTTAAGGAAAAACATATTGTAACCCTAACAATGAATGCAGTAACACTTTTGCACGACTCCTATCACGATATGAATGTTGAGAATGCCGACACCAAGAAGTTTATGGGAAATGCTGCTCGGGCCGTAAAGGATGACATTGGCATACTAGATCAGTCACACGATGTCTACCCATCACTAGAACATGTCAGCATTGACAAACTTCAGTTGCAGACGCAGATACATCCACTTCTTCTTCCTGCTTGACAATGGACTCGGCATTATAGTTAAAGAAGAAGCTCAGACTACTGTTAATCACAATTAGCCATGTTATAATCGGATTATAATAGGATTATGGGAACAGTTTCACACCAATCTTACATGTCGCATTTGCTGTTATTTGTTGGGGTTATCTTTCACCAGATAACTACATCAAATGCCTTGTTAAAGGTATTATGGTCATGGGGCTTCAGTGTTACATAATGAACAAGTTATAGCATTTGAGAAGTCACCTGTCTTGAACGGACCAGCCAGCGACTTGGCCCCTGAACTAGTGCAGACTGATGGCGGTAGCGGATTCTGTCAGTGGGTGACCGATCGTTTTGATTACAATGAGGATGCTCTACACAGCCAAGAAACGACTCTTGTAATAGATGTCACAACTTGCCAAACGAAGATCTATGTACTGATGTCATCAATTGTGAAAAAGTTAGTACTGATCAGGCCTGGGGTAATAGTAATATGTAATAGTAATAGTAACGATTACAAATATTGAAGTAATAGTAATAGGTTGAGCAAAAACTAAATGTAATAGTAATAGGATGTAATAGTAATTGACCTATTACTTTTATATTATTATTGAACATTTAAACCGAATTTCAACTACATAACAATTTCATTTGATTAGGTTGTAGATTCCACTATTTTATCCAGGTTTTATGGTTGCTCCACCCTTGTCAATTAAGTGCATAGTCGATAAATTTGTACCCTTCAAAAAACAAGGGAAACGGTCCAAAAAGAAACACTTATCGAAAGAAGCCATTAGAAAAATAAGTATAAACAAATGATGTGGAAGTCATATAGATGTACTGGAAATGATGAAGACTACAACAGTTATAAAGAAGCACTTAACCAAGCTACAGCTGAAAGTAGAAATTCAAAGAGAAGCTACGAACAACAATTAGCTAGTAATATAAAACATGACAGCAAGAGTTTTTATGCGTATGTTCGAAGCAAACAGAAAGTTCAAGATAAGGTCGGTCCTCTAGAAGATAATGCTGGAAATATAATATCAGAGGGATTCTTAATGGCAGAAGACCTGAATGAGTACTTTAGTTCAGTGTTTACCAGAGAAGATATTAGTTCACTGCCAGTACCAGAGGTAAGTTCAAGGGGGCAGATTCAGATTATTTAGGACAATTAATTGTAACCCCGGAAATGGTAACTAAGAAAATAAGGGCTATGAAGGATAATAAATCACCTGGAGTGGATGGGATTCCGCCCAAACTACTATTGGAAATTGTAGAACAAATTAGCATACCGCTTGCAACAGTTTTCAATTTGTCATTAGAAGAGGGAGTGGTTCCTTTAGAATGGAAAGAGGCAAACATTATACCGTTATTTAAAAAAGGTTCGAGAAACAAGACAGAACTATAGACCAGTCAGTTTAACATCAGTGATTTGCAAATTATTAGAAAGACTAATTAAAGATCACATGGTGGATTTTCTTGTTAAACAAAACTTGATAAACCCATCTCAACATGGTTTTTTTAAAGCGAGGTCATGCTTAACAAATATGTTATGTTTTTTGGAAGACATCACTAAGTGGGTAGATGAGGGATCACCGGTAGATATCGTCTACTTAGATTTTCAAAAAGCTTTCGACAAAGTACCACATCAAAGATTACCCCTGTACTGCTGAAACTAAAGGCCCATGGCATAGGAAATGGTATAATAAACTGGATAGAACAATGGCTGATTGACAGAAGACAACGTGTAGTAGTTGATGGGGTGGCTTCAAACTGGAAATCGGTATTGAGTGGGGTACCACAGGGATCAGTATTAGGACCTATATTATTCTTAATATATATCAATGATTTGGATGATGAAATAACAAGCAAGGTGTTGAAATTTGCGGATGATACAAAAGTGTTTAGAAGGATTAAAAGTGATGGAGATAGACAGCATTTACAAGATGATCTTGACAGGTTGATCAAATGGTCTGAAAAGTGGCAAATGCTGTTCAATTTTGGGAAATGTAAATGCCTCCACACAGGACATGGGAACGAAGAGGTAGAATATACAATGGGGGGTACTGTACTAAGTACTACTGTAAAAGAAAAGGACTTAGGGTTAACCATTAGTGCTGATATGAAGGTTTCAGAGCAGTGCGGAATTGCAGCTTCAAAGGGAAATCAAATCCTTGGATTAATTAGGCGAAACATAACGTATAAGGAAAAAGAGCTAATAATACCGCTGTACAAAACAATAGTTAGGCCTCATTTAGAATATTGTATTCAAGCATGGAGGCCATATCGCAGGAAGGACATAGATATGCTAGAAAGAGTGCAGAGGAGAGCAACTAAAATGATACCAAAACTGAGGGATCTTAGTTACGAAATACGCCTAAAAAAATGCGGTTTAACAACACTAGAGACCAGGAGATTGAGAGGAGATCAGATAGAAGTGTTTCAAATATTGAATGGTTATAAAAATACTGATAGAAATATTTTTTTTCAGTTAAGAAAGATAGAAGGACTAGAGGACATGAAGTTACATTAGCAAAGGAGCAGAGTAGATTAGATATAAGAAAGTTTTCATTTTCACAAAGGACTGTAAATGAATGGAACAGATTATCTGCTGATTGTGTGGATGCTAGTAACGTGAATATGTTTAAAAATAAAATCGACACACCTCAGAAGGGCGGGATACACATAGATAAAAGGGTCGGACTCTCGATAAGCCAAAGGGCTTCCTTGTCCACCTGCCACCTAGAGTTAATTCTCTGGGTGGCAATCTTGTTAAACGTCAGCATGGCCCTGGTGAAATTTTATTCTAGAGTTTTATGAGCATTTACATAGCAAGAGACTGGTACAGTGAGACTGCTGCATTGACTAAATGGATTAAAGTGGGCTTTCACTGCTTTAAAGCCAGTTCTGCCAAGTCAAACAAGTGTACTTATTGTATTTATGCATACAGTGCATTATACCATAAAATGTTCTGATGAAAAATGTAATAGTAACTGCTTCAAATGTACTGAAAACAATCTGTGAGATTTTTAATAGTTTGTATTAAAAAAACTTGTTAGGTGGGTGGATTGTGTGAAGAGAGACCTGGAGGGATGGAAAGAGAAGTAGTAGAAGTGGTAGAGAAGTACCGGGTAGTGCAAGTGCAATGAAGAGGAAGAGAGAGAAAGTAGAGGAAGATAAAGAAAAGAAAATGTTGATGTACCCAAGCCAGCCTCACCCCTAAAGACAGGGAACGATGAAGAACAACAAAACGTGTGGTGTCAGAAAACTGTGTAATTGATCATAATTGGTGTAATTGTTTCAATCAAACAAAATAATCAATTACAGAATCAATTACAGCACTTGTCTGTTATCAATTACGATTACGTAATT
Source organism: Paraescarpia echinospica (assembly GCA_020002185.1). Taxonomy (NCBI): domain Eukaryota; kingdom Metazoa; phylum Annelida; class Polychaeta; order Sabellida; family Siboglinidae; genus Paraescarpia; species Paraescarpia echinospica. The sequence continues at coordinate 65,443,664 of CM034537.1, forward strand.
GGACCCAGCCCTGGCTGTCGCATGCCATTGTCGTTCTGCAATGTTCTGTTGCATAAAGATATACCTTAATCTAGATAGTATGCCTTTGTCTTGGCTGACAGGTTGTATTATATAATACTTGATATGCATGAAGTATCAGTCTTAGGTGAAGCACACACCAAGTACCGGCTGTTCCACTGGTTACATTTGCAAGAATGGACCATATACAATGCACAATCATCCTACTATTTAAAAACAAATGTAATCCTTATTTTCTTCTTCAGCATTATGTTCATACAGTTTGGAAGTGTAAAGCAGTTACTGAGATCTAAAAAAATAGTGTATTAAATGCTTACTGATAACAACGTAATCGTTTGTAGAAGTTGCCACCAGAAAATGATCTTCACCATGCAGTAGGTGTGCTGCGGGAACACGATTTGGTGCACATTGTCGTTGAATGGTTCTTCTGCATGGCACAGCAGCAACTGCACAGCCAGGTGGCGCCACAGTTCTGGAGTCACTTCAAGTCGGTATTATGTGAGACTGACATCTTCGAAGAGGTTCACCAGAGCATCAACGAGTTGCACCACAGTCTATCTGCCTACTGGCAGAGTCTCGAACGACTTACCCTAATTCAGAGCTATGTGTCGGAACCAATGTTCAACCATGCTGTTTATCGAGAAACACTTGTCAATCGCCTGCAGTTGCTCTTTAAGGCGATTATATTTTCTTGCACTCGCAAACATTTCCAGGATGCAATGTATCATTTCTATTTTCAAGCATTCAAGGCTTTCAATGAAAGTCGAAAGGGGTCAGCAGGTATGTTTGTCGTTTTGTTATTCTAAATTCTAATCAATTAAGGAATCAGTTTAATGTGCTGATGCTGTATAGCTAATTTACTAACTAATATCATTGACATGCAATGATTTGAATCCGTGTGTTAGATAATAAATAACAGCATATATTTATATAATATGTATCCAGTTATCTTGTCATGTATGCAATGCATTAAGAACCTGAACACATACGAGTAAGTTTGTGCCCCTGCTCTATTATTGTGACAAAATCTTGCAGAATCTGGTAACCTAAATAGCAGGTGTTCAGTAGTTTGCACAACTGAAAACCTGTATTGGTAAGACATCACTTTCAGATGATGTATCGGAAAGTGAATGCGAATGTGACGAACTACAGAGATGCCCTGGTTGTGAGAATGAGAAGGATACCTGCTGTTGTGATGAGATTCTGGCCACGTTCCAACAAGTCAACTCTCAGCTGTAAGTTCTACTCTGGATGTAGCTGTTGGCCAATATTACATATATAATATATATTGGAATACAGGTTTCACAGAAATATAGAGAAACGTTTCGGAAAGAGATCCATATCCTAAATCTCTACAATTACTGAATCGACTGTGTGCAAAATATTGTTAGAAAAATTGGTTTCAGTTAAATAGTTACAGTTGACAACAGGCTTTTCAAAAAGATGCCCATTGTGTAAATCAGGCCACTTATATTACAAACAGATTGAATACCCATTATTACAGTTTATCTGTGTAGATATATGACACACCTTGTTTTATGCCGGTATGTGGACAAAAGCCCCTCGGACATAAACCCCTCATGGACATACGCCCCTCGGACAAAGCCCTTCAATTATATAATATATGTATATTTGTATGTGTTTATATATATTCTGTATACATTTGAATGTAGGATAGTCACTGAAAAAAACTTTGTTTGTTTGCCTGGCTGTCTGGGGAACTGTCATTTGGATGTGTTGTGTGTTTCAGGAAGGAGCAGTGTTTGTTGGCCTGGCTGTCTGGGGAACCCGTCACTTGGATGTGTTGTGTGTTTCAGGAAGGAGCAGTGTTTGTTGGCCTGGCTGTCTGGGGAACCCGTCACTTGGATGTGTAGTGTATTTCAGGAAGGGGCTGGGGTTGTTGGCTTGGCTGTCTGGGGAACCCGTCACTTGGATGTGTTGTGTGTTTCAGGAAGGAGCAGTGTTTGTTGGCCTGGCTGTCTGGGGAACCCGTCACTTGGATGTGTTGTGTATTTCAGGAAGGGGCTGGGGTTGTTGGCTTGGCTGTCTGGGGAACCCGTCACTTGGATGTGTTGTGTGTTTCAGGAAGGAGCAGTGTTTGTTGGCCTGGCTGTCTGGGGAACCCGTCACTTGGATGTGTTGTGTGTTTCAGGAAGGAGCAGTGTTTGTTGGCCTGGCTGTCTGGGGAACCCGTCACTTGGATGTGTAGTGTATTTCAGGAAGGGGCTGGGGTTGTTGGCTTGGCTGTCTGGGGAACCCGTCACTTGGATGTGTTGTGTGTTTCAGGAAGGAGCAGTGTTTGTTGGCCTGGCTGTCTGGGGAACCCGTCACTTGGATGTGTTGTGTGTTTCAGGAAGGAGCAGTGTTTGTTGGCCTGGCTGTCTGGGGACCCCGTCACTTGGATGTGTAGTGTATTTCAGGAAGGAGCTGGGGTTCTTGGCTGTCTGGGGAACCCGTCACTTGGATGTGTTGTGTGTTTCAGGAAGGAGCAGTGTTTGTTGGCCTGGCTGTCTGGGGAACCCGTCACTTGGATGTGTAGTGTATTTCAGGAAGGGGCTGGGGTTGTTGGCCTGGCTGTCTGGGGAACCCGTCACTTGGATGTGTGTGTGTTTCAGGAAGGAGCAGTGTTTGTTGGCCTGGCTGTCTGGGGAACCCGTCACTTGGATGTGTAGTGTATTTCAGGAAGGGGCTGGGGTTGTTGGCTTGGCTGTCTGGGGAACCCGTCACTTGGATGTGTAGTGTATTTCAGGAAGGGGCTGGGGTTGTTGGCTTGGCTGTCTGGGGAACCCGTCACTTGGATGTGTTGTGTGTTTCAGGAAGGAGCAGTGTTTGTTTGCCTGGCTGTCTGGGGAACCCGTCACTTGGATGTGTTGTGTATTTCAGGAAGGGGCTGGGGTTGTTGGCTTGGCTGTCTGGGGAACCCGTCACTTGGATGTGTTGTGTGTTTCAGGAAGGAGCAGTGTTTGTTGGCCTGGCTGTCTGGGGAACCCGTCACTTGGATGTGTTGTGTGTTTCAGGAAGGAGCAGTGTTTGTTGGCCTGGCTGTCTGGGGAACCCGTCACTTGGATGTGTTGTGTGTTTCAGGAAGGAGCAGTGTTTGTTGGCCTGACTGTCTGGGGAACCCGTCACTTGGATGTGTTGTGTGTTTCAGGAAGGAGCAGTGTTTGTTGGCCTGGCTGTCTGGGGAACCCATCACTTGGATGTGTAGTGTATTTCAGGAAGGGGCTGGGGTTGTTGGCCTGGCTGTCTGGGAACCCGTCACTTGGATGTGTTGTGTTTCAGGAAGGGGCTGGGGTTGTTGGCCTGGCTGTCTGGGGAACCCATCGCTTGGATGTGTTGTGTGTTTCAGGAAGGGGCTGGGGTTGTTGGCTTGGCTGTCTGGGGAACCCGTCACTTGGATGTGTAGTGTATTTCAGGAAGGGGCTGGGGTTGTTGGCCTGGCTGTCTGGGAACCCGTCACTTGGATGTGTTGTGTTTCAGGAAGGGGCTGGGGTTGTTGGCCTGGCTGTCTGGGGAACCCATCGCTTGGATGTGTTGTGTGTTTCAGGAAGGGGCTGGGGTTGTTGGCTTGGCTGTCTGGGGAACCCGTCACTTGGATGTGTTGTGTTTCAGGAAGGGGCTGGAGTTGTTGGCCTGGCTGTCTGGAAACCCATCGCTTGGATGTGTTGTGTGTTTCAGGAAGGGGCTGGGGTTGTTGGCCTGGCTGTCTGGGAACCCATCGCTTGGATGTGTAGTGTATTTCAGGAAGGGGCTGGGGTTGTTGGCCTGGCTGTCTGGGGAACCCGTCACTTGGATGTGTTGTGTTTCAGGAAGGGGCTGGGGTTGTTGGCCTGGCTGTCTGGGGAACCCATCGCTTGGATGTGTTGTGTGTTTCAGGAAGGGGCTGGGATTGTTGGCCTGGCTGTCTGGGGAACCTGTCACTTCACTCATTCATCAGAGGATCAAACAGCACGTAGAACACTCATGTCAGAACAACTTTGAAGTGCCCTACTTGTTTACTCTCGAGGAGGTCTGTTGTCATCTGTCACACACACACATATGCACACGCACACACACACGTCTAAGTATTGAAGTATATATCCAACAAATTCGACAAGATTGTTATCTTGCAACAACCTCCTGCTGGCAAATTGATAAGGAAGCTGTTTGCCTCTGAAGACATCTCAAATTTAGGTATTAATGTTTTGATATTGTAATTTGCCTCTGAATGGCCAACTCAAGCAGACTGAAGTTCAGAGAAATACAATATTATTATTACTAGCACAAAATACCCATCCCGAGAAGGAAAAATTTGGCAGGCAAGCTAGGTGATTGTCTTCATGGCTAGGTTTTATCTTACATGCCAGAAGGTGCCACAGACACCCACAAGTTTTTGTACTGGACATTTGGTGAAGATGACAACTTTGAACAGTTGTTTGCAAAGCTAAGCTAAGTTTTCTATGATTGTTCTAAGGTACACAGACCTTCCACTGACCAATTGGGAGCTGTCTACATAACTTGGAACAATTGCAATTCTTTGGTTCTTAAAAATTATAATAGTGGGCTGAATTATCTTGAGAATAAACAATAGTGTTACGTATCCTTCATGCGGTCGTAAAAGAACCCCTGAAAGTTTGGCGTCCAAGATGCAAAGTATCTAGGAGGTAAGTAACAAACATACATGTGTACCCTACCTCAATTACAGTTAGACCTTGTTCTGCAGTGGTTGGAAACAAAGGTGGTTGGATGGCTGGAGTTGATGTACTGTGAGGTACAACACGGGGGTGCGAGTGAGGGGGCATGGGCCTCCGTTGCCCCCTACAAGGACCGCCTCTATTACTTCCTACATGACATCTATGCGAGGACACGAATACAGCAGCTCTTCAACATCATCATAGAGTTCCCGGAATCTGAGCCGGCTCTCACAGACCTCAAGTCATGTCTGGAGAAAACAAACCTGCGTGGAACACTGGTCCAGTCTCTGAGGACAGCCCTGGAGACACGCCTCCTGCACCCAGGTATCCTCTTGACATGCCTCCTGCACCCAAGTAATCTCTCATGACACTCCTGCACCCAGGTAACCTCTTGATATGCCTCCTGCACCCAAGTAACCCCTCATGACACTCTTCCTGCACCAAGGTAACCTCTCATGACTCTCCTTCTGCACCCAGGTAACCTCTCATGACACTCCTCCTGCACCCAGGTAACCTCTCGTGACACCTCCTGCACCCAGGTAACCTCTCATGACATGCCGCCTGCACCCAGGTAACCTCTCATGACACACCTCCTGCACCCAGGTAACCACTCATGACATGCCGCCTGCACCCAGGTAACTTCTCATGACAAAACATTACCCACCACACTGCCCAGTTCTGATATCACAATTGGCATCAATGTGCATTAATATATGTACCACTTGATAGGCGGTGCCACTGACCATGTATTCCCCCCACGATACAAGGCACGGTAATTACCTAATACACTGTGATGACCTAATACACGGTGATGACCTAATACACAGTGATGACCTAATACACAGTGATGGCCTAATGCACAGTGATGACCTAATACACGGTGATGACCTAATACACGGTGATGACCTAATACACAGTGATGACCTAATACACGGTGATGACCTAATACACTGTGATGACCTAATACACGGTGATGACCTAATACACAGTGATGACCTAATACACGGTGATGACCTAATACACAGTGATGACCTAATACACGGTGATGACCTAATACACGGTGATGACCTAATACATGGTGATGACCTAATACACGGTGATGACCTAATACACGGTGCTGACCTAATACACGGTGATGACCTAATACACGGTGATGACCTAATACACGGTGATGACCTAATACACGGTGATGACCTAATACACGGTGCTGACCTAATACACGGTGATGACCTAATACACGGTGATGACCTAATACACGGTGATGACCTAATGCACAGTGATGACCTAATACACGGTGATGACCTAATACACTGTGATGACCTAATGCACGGTGATGACCTAATACACGGTGATGACCTAATACACGGTGATGACCTAATACACGGTGATGACCTAATGCACGGTGATGACCTAATACACGGTGATGGCCTAATACACGGTGATGACCTAATACACTGTGATGACCTAATGCACAGTGATGACCTAATACACGGTGATGACCTAATACACGGTGAAGACCTAATACATAGTGATGACCTAATACACGGTGATGACCTAATACACGGTGATGACCTAATACACAGTGATGGCCTAATACACGGTGATGACCTAATACACAGTGATGACCTAATACACAGTGATGACCTAATACACAGTGATGACCTAATACACGGTGATGACCTAATACACGGTGATGGCCTAATACACTGTGATGACCTAATACACAGTGATGACCTAATACACGGTGATGACCTAATACACAGTGATGGCCTAATCATCACACAACCCTACATAATTTGTGTACTATTTGGGTACAGATGCAATGATCCCTAAAGGCCAGGATACACTGGCGCTTTTCATCAGACCAGACCAAATCTGACTCACCCGGTCTGCAGTGTGGTACATCACAGCAACTAACACTGACTGGGTCATACTTGCAGCCGGTATGACATCATAATCATATAAACTTGAAAACTTTCAACTATGTCGTGGATAGTCAGTGTCGGTCTGACGTATTCAAAAGTTTTCAAGTTTTTGTGATTATGATGTCACACCGGCTTCAACTATGACTCAGTCGGTGTTAGTCAATGTAGTAGTCTGTCACTGCAGTCGAGGTGAGTCTGGTTTGGTGTGGTCGGGCAGGGCGAAAAGCACCAATGTATCCTGGCCTTTACTGTTCTCGTAGCCTTGTGTACCTGACTGACAGTTGCAGACAGACTTGTGACACTGGTGTATCTTGTAGGTGTGAACACGTGTGACATCCTCACAGCCTACATCTCCGCCATCAGAGCACTACGTGTCCTTGACCCCACCGGCGTTCTCCTCGACCTTGTCTGTGAACCCGTCAGGAAGTATCTCAGGTCAGTTGATCAGTCTCCCACAGTCCAAACTAACAATTATGGTTAAAGAATGTAACAAGATCTGGTTGTGAATTGTCATTACAATGTCCAGAAATACAATAGTTTATTCCAGACAATGCTGAATGACAGTGTCTATTGACCAGTCTTATGTCATGTTTTGTGATGACAGGAACCGTGATGACACAATGCATGTCTTTGTGTCATGTTTTATGTCATTGTGATGACAGGAACCGTGATGACACAGTATGTGTCATTATGTCATGTTTCACTGTGTCATTGTGATGACAGGAACCGTGATGACACAGTGCGTGTCATTTGTCATGTCTCATTGTGATGACAGGAACCATGATGTCACAGTGCATGTCATTGTGTCATGTTTCACTGTGTCATTGTGATGACAGGAACCGTGATGACACAGTGCGTGTCATTTGTCATGTCTCATTGTGATGACAGGAACCGTGATGACACAGTGCGTGTCATTGTGTCATGTTTTACTGTGTCATTGTGATGACAGGAACTGAGATGTCACAGTGTGTGTCACTATGTCGTTGTGATGACAGGAACCATGATGTCTCGGTGCATGTCATTGTGTCATGTTTCACTGTGTTGTTGTGGTGACAGGAACCGTGATGACACGGTGCGCAGCATTGTGTCGAGTCTGATAGAGGACAGTAACAGCGAGCTGCTGGACGAGTTGGTGAAGACACAGCCTGGACCACTTGATGACAGCTACGCCAGCGACATCCAGACAGACAACTGGCAGAATTGGCAGCCTGACCCTGTCGACGCCATCCCTGGTGAGCAACAGCGACACTGCTGCAGTGTGATGGCGCCACCTAGTGCACAGCACCACTACTACTACTTAAATGCATGCTTCTCATTACTATTATAACTTTATAACTCTCATGTTATTATACATCTGTATTAGACTCCCAGCTCTTTTATAGCTCAACAGGAATCATTTTGTCATAGCATGCTTGTCTCAAAAACCCAGACTGCTAATCTTACACAATCTGATATGTGTATAATATTTGAATGGAGTTAAACGGAATAAAAACACCTATTGCTTGAATTCATGTTATATTACATCCTGCTATCTATTTCTACGTCCACCAAGCCAAAAAAAATTAAAAATTCTATGAATTAGAAATTCCACATTTTATGTTGTGCGTCCAGACATTTTCGAATATGCATATTTTTGGCGCGCTTTTCGGGATGTCGAGATGTGACGTCACTTATGACTCAAACTCGTATCAGGCCGACCCTTTCCATGCATTCAGAGCATGTTTACAAGTATAGCTTTTGGGTCAAAACGAGCGTCAGAATGAGTTATTGTGCAATATTCCGACGTAATACAAACACTAGTCATCATAGAGGAACAAGCAGTTGTCTTACGGTTCCACATGAATCAAATTTTATTCAAAACAACGAATGCGAATGGGCCTACAAGTCAACTAGGTTTTGCCGAGCTTGGGCTCGTTTTCAGAATAATTACATCGAATGCAACCAACGGGAAATAATCTACACCAATGAACATACGTAGCAAACATATATTGTATCAAGCTACAGAAAATAACGTGTATAATCTCATAATATCACTAGAATATCGATATATGAAGGAGATGTACAATTTTTTATAACAACTTAAATCAGTCAGACAGTTTCCGCTAGCTCAGTGGGTAGGCGCGTTGGTTTCTTGTCATTTATTTTATAATCGGGCGACGCCGGTTCAATCCTGACAGCATGCAAACCATTGATTTTCTTTACACTTTTTTTGTCCTTTGGCCGAAGGTCCAAGGGACTATTGCCATCACTCTGCGGCCGCCGTTAGCTGCCGTATCTCAGAAACCATTCAGCAACTTTTTCTCTAATTTTGCGTAGACATATCTTAGGGCACTGCCACTATGCACGAGAAATCTGTATTTGATTGAATCATTTTAAGGGCTCCCTAGGGCTTCCAAGGACCCCAAAACTGGTAAAAAAAATTACATTTGGCCTATTTTTTCAAAAACTGTTCAGCAACTTTTTTTCTAATTTTGCATAGACATTCCTTAGGTTAGTGTCACTGTACACAAGAAATCTGTATTTGATAGAATCATTCTAAGGGCACCTAATGACTCCCAAAAAAGATCCCAAAACTGGTATATTTTCACATTTTGCCTATTTTTTCAAAAACTCTTCATTAACTTTTTCTCTAATTTTGCATAGACATTTCATGTCGCAGTACAAGTGTACATAATAAATCTGTATTTGATTGAATCATTCTAAGGACACAAAAGGTCCCCTAAAATGCTAAATTTGCTAACTAAACTGTCTGCTGCAGCAGATGATCTATCATGCTAACAGTCCTTTTGTTCAACTAATCCCTTTCCCAGAAAATCTGTCACACCTCACTGTGGCTGCCTGACTGGTGTGACTAATCTGTAATTGGACACTGGCAGAGGCTTGCCTCAACTGACAGAGCCCACTAGAGTAGTAGATTTGTGTAATGTGCCAGAAACTGCCTGGCCCACTGTCCACTCTGCTTTGTATCATTGAGGCCTTGACTAATATTTAATTGGTCACACACAGCCAGAGCAGACAAGCTTGTGTCAACAGACAACATTAAGCCACTAGACCCCTGTTAAGCTGGACAGTTGCCTGTAGGTTTTAAACTGTGTCAAACAGTGAGTCTACCTTTTGCTCTCAAATAATCTGTCCTCTTAGTTTTACACATAAAGACATAATCTGGCATAACTTGATAAATTTTTGTAGCAGCACATTCATACTTCCAGAGTATCGTTGCAACATAACATACATACTGTGTGCCACATTTGAATGTCATGCATGTAATATTTCCTTGCAATCCATTTGCATATGTAATGTAAAACTTCAACAGACATTTTCACTTTTTGACCCCTACCATGTTCAATGCTCCATAACTTTGCCAATTTTTGTAGCAGTCATAATTTTTGAAACCATATAAAAGCACCATACCCAACCTTTACAAGAATGTAAGAAAACAATGTTAAAATTTTTTCAACTTATCACTCATTTGGTCAGCCGGGGTCACATATAGACGTATTAGTCCAAAGGACTTCAGGGCCACTTGACCCATTTTTTGTTTATGTTTTCACTAAGTAATATAAACAAAATAATTTTATACTATAATGCACTGTTTGTAAATAATTTTTATTTTTGTAGTAATTATTTAGTCGCCACAAAAATGAAAATATGGTCATTATATAACGATGTTTCTAAATTTTATTTATCCAAACAAATATAATGTAATGGATATATAATTTATTAATTGTAAATATATTGTACGGTAATATATTGTAATTATATATGTGAAAACAGATTGTGATCTGCCTGGATAAATAACATTTAGAAACATCGTTATATATAATGACCATATTTTCATTTTTGTGGCGAATAAATAATTACTACAAAAATTAAAAAAATATTTGCAAACAGTGCATCATAGTATACTAAATGATTTGGTTTATATTACTTCGTGAAAACATAAACAAAAAAGTGTAAAGAAAATCAATGGTTTGCATGCTGTCAGGATTGAACCGGCATCGCCCAATTGTAAAATAAATGATAAGAAACCAACGCGTCTACCAACGATCCCAAGCGAAGGTCAAAACCTAGTCGACTTGTAGGCCCATTCGCATTCGTTGTTTTGAATAAAATTCGATTCATGTGGAACCGTAAGATGACTGCTTGTTCCTCTATGATGACTAGTGTTTGTATTACAT
>CM034537.1:65455457-65762538 GCA_020002185.1 Paraescarpia echinospica
GGGAGGAGGGAGTGAAGAGGGTGGGGAGTAAGAGGGAGGATGGAGTGGTGAGGGTGAGGGAGCAAGAGAGTGGGGAGAGTTAGGGAGCAGTTTTAGCAAGAGAGGGAGGATGGAATGGAGAGGGTGAGAGAGCAGTGGGAGCAAGTGCGGGAGGATGGAGTGGAGAGGGTGAGGGAGTAAGAGGAGGAGGAGGGAGCAGCGAGGGTGAGGGGGAGTCTCAGTGGGCAGACTAAGACAATTATGGTATTTAGGGATCATCTCAGAACATTGATATCCGATATCATAAAAATTATGTTCATTTGCAGGAGGGAGATCAGAGGCAGTTTCATCTGACATTTTGCACTTTGATATTGATATCATCGTATCAGTGTTTACAAACTTTTGTTTGGGGAGATGGGGGCTGAGGCCAGATTAAAGTAGTTTTGCCTAATATCGGCCATCGACATTCTGAGATGATACCTTAGTATTGCGTGAAACCATCACCCATCCCTACCAACAAGTGCCTCGAGATGTAAGACTTTTAACAATCCAAAATGGCTTCCAAAACCATAGCCAATAGCCGCTGGATTCACCTGAGGTGACATCGTTATCAAGACATTATCCACCATGCTGATCAGTTATGATATCCAGCTGTAGTGTGCATTGGTACATGTTCCAACCGACAGGTGGTGCCACCATTGTGTAAATAACATACTGGAACTATTTGAAACTTTCGCACTTATGTCAAATGCCTGCTCTAACCATTTTTAATTTCAGATGTTTGTTTTGTACATTATACTGGTTTCATAATAAGTAGGCATGGTTTGCAAAGAAATACTGAATATTTACCCTTCTCCCTGAACAGGGAGAAATATTTCATTAAACTGATACTTCCAAGTTCCCAAAAAAGATGGAATTGACCTATACTTCACATGACCTGTTGCTTAGCAAACATTTTGTCAAGCCATAAAAATAATTACGGACATGTGGTGTGTTTATGCATTCCATTAGATATTTTTTGACATTTTGTAAGTGAATTGTTTGTGGGAATGTTTGATTTATGAGATGTCTTACAGCAGTGGTAATGCAATGAACATCTATAGCTGTTATCAACATTGTTAGCAAAGGCAAAGCTTGACGGAGATCATGTGCAAAATTTTGATGGTTACTTAGACAAACTGCGACGTACTAGATACATCAATTGATTGCATGTAATTTGTTGATGTGCTAGGGCATACCCGTCAACGCGATGGTTCTTTCCGCCCAATTCTGGCCGACCTTCAGAGAGGAGAAGGTGACGTTGCCGGAGCAACTACAGACAAGTCTCGACGCATACACTGACAAGTACAAGGTCCTCAAAGGCAACAGGACGCTCTGCTGGAAGCCACACTTGGGTGAGTAAGCCCTGGTTGTGTTGGAAGCCACATTTGGATGAGTAAGCCCTGATTGTATTGGAAGCCAAACGTGGGTGAGTAAGCTCTGGTTTGGGCTGAAGCCACACTTGGGTGAGAAAGCCATTGTTGTGCTGGAAGCCATATTTGGGTGAGTATGCCCTGGTTTGGTTGGAAGCCACATTTTGGAAAACCATGGTTGAGTTGGAAGCCACACTTGGGTGAATAAGCCCTGGTTGTGTTGGAAGCCACACTTAGGTGATTAAGCCATGTTTGTGTTGGAAGCCACACTCGGGTGAGTAAGCCATGGTCATGCTGGAAGCCACACTTAGGTGAGTAAGCCATGTTTGTGTTGTAAGCCACACTCGGGTGAGTAAGCTCCAGTTGTGTTGTAAGTCACACTTAGGTAAGTAAACCATGGTTGTGTTGGAAGCCACACTCGGGTGAGTAAGCCATGGTTATGCTGGAAGCCACACTTGGGTGAGTAAGCCCTCGTTGTGTTGGAAGCCACACTCGAGTGAGTAAGCCGTGGCTGTGTTGGAAGCCACACTCAACTGAGTAAGCCCTGGTTGTGTTGGAAGCCACACTTAGGTGAGTAATCCATGGTTGTGTTGGAAGCCACACTTAGGTGAGTAACCCGTGGTTGTGTTGGAAGCCACACTCAAATGAGTAAGCCGTGGTTGTGTTGGAAGCCACACTCAAGTGAGTAAGCCGTGGTTGTGTTGGAAGCCACACTCAAGTGAGTAAGCCGTGGTTGTGTTGGAAGCCACACTCAAGTGAGTAAGCCATGGTTGTGTTGGAAGCCACACTCAAGTGAGTAAGCCGTGGTTGTGTTAGAAGCCACACTCAAGTGAGTAAGCCGTGGTTGTGTTGGAAGCCACACTCAACTGAGTAAGCCCTGGTTGTGTTGGAAGCCACACTTAGGTGAGTAATCCATGGTTGTGTTGGAAGCCACACTTAGGTGAGTAAGCCGTGATTGTGTTGGAAGCCACACTCGAGTGAGTAACCCGTGGTTGTGTTGGAAGCCACACTCAAGTGAGTAACCCGTGGTTGTGTTGGAAGCCACACTCAAATGAGTAAGCCGTGGTTGTGTTGGAAGCCACACTCGAGTGAGTAAGCCGTGGTTGTGTTGGAAGCCACACTCAAGTGAGCAAGCCGTGGTTGCGTTGGAAGCCATGCTCAAGTGAGTAAACCCTGGTTGTGTTGGAAGCCACACTCAAGTGAGTAAGCCGTGGTTGTGTTGGAAGCCACACTCAAGTGAGTAAGCCGTGGTTGTGTTGGAAGCCACACTCAAGTGAGTAAACTCTGGTTGGAAACAACAAACATTGACAAAGCGTTATTAAAATATTATAGACATATCAGTTACTTTCTTAAACCAGCCACTGTAGGTCTACCTGGAATTGGCAGGTGTAGTAATTTGTAACAGGGAGTCTGCAGTGTTGAACGTGGGAAAATGGGACATCGTTGAACATCGGGGGGGTATCGTCATTAACTCACCCTTACTTGGCGTATTGCCAATAAAACTTGTTTTGAAACTGGATGTTTTGTTTACTATTTGAGCATGCTCCGGGGTTGTACCTTCCAAATTGCGAATGTTGTTACGGGCCTACTAAACACATTTTGGCAGGTGGTGTAGCATCAACATAGTTAGTATAGTCTTAAGAACATTATATTAATTAATTAATGAGAAACCAGGAACAGACTGCCTCCATTTAATTTACTTCTCAGTCATTGCAGCCAAGTTATACTGGGTGAGCTCGAGAGAAATCCGTTTTTAAGATTGTTACGTTACCGTGCTTGCAGGCTTGGTGAATCTGGACATAGAGCTGAAAGACAAGACCCTCAAGTTGAGTGTGTCTCCTGTACATGCCACAATACTCTGGCACTTCCAGGAGAAAGGTGAGAGGTCGTTTTCAAACCTGCACACTAACATCTTTGTCAACAATATTTAGTTTCACCAATATCAGTTGTTCTGACTCAGCGACAAGCCAATATTTCTCAGTAGCACAACTTCATGAAATCAGGGAAACCTGTGACGGATGCCACAAGAGATTCTCACGATGGCATTAACATCATGATGTAAGCTGTCTGGGTAGTTGACAGAAATCTTAGATTAGACAACGAAGGATGCAATCTCAGTGGAAGGAATCAAGCTTATAGGCAGGTTTTCAGTTCCGTTAAGTATTTTGAATATTTGCAGAATTAGTTTTATGTAGTGCCAATTTGGTCAGCATCACCTTTATTCATGGAAACAAGGGAATGTCAAAGCAATAAGTGCCAATACTGGCTCTTTACAAGGTGAATGTTTTCTTTATAATTTGAACATTTTGCTGGCATCTTTGTTGTGAACAGTTTCCTGCTTACTGAACACAATTTGGTAGACAGGATGTCTTCTACATAATTTTATTACCTCTTCTATTAAGAATAATATATACATAGATGTAAACAAATGACGGGTGGACATTGTACCTTTAAAGAGATGAGATTGTAGGAGGTTATTGTGTCTGTACACCTTGTATTGTTGAGGAAACAAGTTCCAAGTAGTAGTAATCTGAGCTTTCCATACACTAATTGACCTATTGCCGAGCAAATACTGTCATGCCATAAGGAAATGGATTCCAAACATATGGTGCATTCGTGCATATTTTGTTGAAATTCTAGCTACAAAAATGTTTCCTTATGACATAAACAAAAGGCAGTTTTTAAATAGTGTCAGGTATATGCAGGAATGTTTGATTTATGAGATGTCATGCTACAATAGTAATGTAGTTCAAGTATATAACTGTTAACAAAATTGTTAACAAAGGCAAAGCTTGACGGAAGACATGCAAAATTTTGATTGTGACCTACACAATTAAACTGCAACATACTGGATAGATGAATTGTTGCGATGTTTGCAGCGCGGTGGACGGTGGAGGAGTTGAGCGGCGTGACACACATGCCCGCCCATGCCCTGCGTCGTAAGATCGCCTTCTGGCAGAGTCACGGGCTGCTGAAGGAGGAGGCTGCGGACACCTTCCTCCTCATGGAGGAGCAGCCGGGTCACGGCGGGGGTCACGACCTGCTCCTGGAGGAGGACGAGGCAGAGTCAGCCATGGCCTCGAGCCAGGACCAGAAGGAGGAGGAGCTACAGGTGGGTGGGACACGGCTACTGGGCAAACAGTTCTTCCCCTTCATCTAATCTACTTTTTGTTCCCATAGTTAAGATGAATGCTGAACTGGAGCCTTCTCGGTTGCTGCATCAACTTCACGGAACTGTTAGCATTAAGTCAATAGGAAGAAAATAGGAAATAATAGTTTAATTTTGCTGCCATCTAAAAACCTATCTTTTTAATATTACATATCCTCCTTAGCTTCTTAGCAATTCTATCCACCTGTTGACGACTTTTACTATGTACATGATTGTGAGAACTTAATCGTTTGGTTTTGTGCGCCACTGAGCTTGGATTTTGTAATTGTGTTATTACTATCTCTTGCAGTGTGGAGTGAGTCTACATCACATGATCCCTTCCAGCTCCTCTCTTTCTTCTCCATCTATCCTCGTCTTCAGCAATGTTGTCCCATTCTTGGATGTTCTTAGCTGCCCTTTCGAGACATCACTTCAGGGTCTCTCCATGTTAGTTTCAGTCTTTTCCTATTCCTACTGTCCTCTTCTGTTTTCATGGTCTCTACAAGTCTTTCCTCCAGTCAACCTGATAGTTGTCATTTTATAATGATAAATAGGTAGGCTGTTTGGAAGCAGAACGTTGAATGGTCGAAGCTGTAGCCTTTATTTACTCTATATTATCATGGGTATATCTGAGATATTTGCATGTTTGCCTGCACACACAGACATCTGCTGACACAGGTACACACACATGCCAGATGTTTCCAACAGTTCTTGCATTTTCATTCACTTATTGCATTTTGGTAGGAGACAAAAAATATGTTCTTATTTTTACCTATAATATTACGACAGAATCTGAGCATATCCGGATAAGCAGAGCTCTGGCTAAGACAGCAGTTCTTAACCCCTGGGTCGCGACCCAAAATTTTGGTCGCCCTAAGTCAAGGGTTGCCAGGCAAGTCCCGTGACCTGAATTTGGGTCGCGACCAAAAAAGGTTAAGAACCGCTGGGCTAAGACTTTGAAGATATTGAAATGATGTTTCCGTGGCTGAATGTTCCCAGGTTGGTGAGAGTTACTGGTATGTTGCAGGTGATATGGTCATATGTGGTCGGAATGCTGACAAATCTCGAGTCTCTGCCACTGGACCGTGTCCACTCCATGCTCAAGATGTTTGCCATGCAGGGTCCCGGCTCCGAGTGCACCATTGACGACCTCAAGGTCTTTCTCGATCGCAAGGTCAAGGAACAAGTGCTCATCTATTCTGGTGGCTTCTATCGACTGCCAAAACAGAACTCATGAAATGTTAAAACTCAAACAATATTGTGTATCTGCTTTTGAAGGAAAAATAAATTGAAAATATTTGTTTCATTGTGCTTTAATTTTAACAAGATTGCCACCCAGATAATTAACTCTAGATGGCAGGTGGACAAGGAAGCCCTTTGGCTTATCTAGAGTCCAACCCTTTTATCTATTCCAACCCTTTTATTTATTTTGTACATAATATACTAATAATGGGCGTGTATGTGCTTGCATGTGAACTATACATCTTTAAAACTCCAGAGAATGTGAAATGACTCGATACTAAAACATTGTTAAATATTTATTTTACAAAATAATACATAGTTTTCATTAAATGTAGCCAATTACTGCTCAACTGGGTATATAGACACCCATAAATGCATATTTTCCAAAAGTTATGTAAATACTGTTGGTTCTTTGTGGCAGTGGCATCCGCAGTTCTCACTTAATTATTAAGTTTCCAGCAATTAGTTATTCTATGCACAAATGCCATTGTGACATGATTCTAAATGATCTGACATGGTTCTAAATTACAGCAGAAATCAAACTAAACATGATGGAAACGAAAGGTTTGTGGATGTGGGAAGACGATACAAATCGATGCACACAAATACTGGTACACATCATTTTAAGGATCTTGATGACATGCAAACAATTATATTCTAAAACACCATCATTTTATGCTGTCGATTCAAGTCCAGATAACGTTCACAAGGTAGCAACACTGGTATCACCGTTACCTCTTCACCTCTTGTTGCAATCTTTGTGCCCGGAACTTTGACACACGTTTAGGCGGTACTTGTGTCACAGTGTCCATCGTCTGCTGAGAGACTGATCCAGGCTCTTGTTGCTGTGTCTGTTGTCTAATGGTTGCTGTTGGTTGTGGTGATTCGTCAGTGTGAGAGGGCGTACTGTCGTCATGAGCTGAGTTGGACACTGTCGTCTGATGTACTGATGACATAGCAGCTCTGTCAACTATATCTCTCTCAACCACTGACCCGGTGAAAACCTTCAACAAAGAAACCCACATATTGTAATAGTAATAAATACATTTATTGTCGTAAATCTAGATAATGTCCATTTAGATGTTTAAAACATGTAAGTGATAAAATTTTCCCGCTTACATTTGGCATATGACATATAGCCACTTCGATTCAAACATTACGCATCTTTTTAAATAATATCAGTTTATTCAGCTTGTTAATTTTAAAGATATGCATCATGTAAAATTAGTTAAATTGATGATAATAAATTGGTTAGAACATGGAACAAGTTAGCTAAAAAGATGCATAATGGTTTCAATTAAAGTGGCTATGTCATATGACAAATGAAAGCATGCTTTAATAAAATTGTCTAAAAGTAGCTAAATGTTATAATTATTACAAGCAAATGAACATAGATGACTAAACAATTATTTGCCAATGGGTATTATGAGATTGGAGTAAATTAACTGCAACAATCTGGAATGATGCAATGTCTTTTTGCCACAAATCAGACTTCACAAAAGAGTAATAGCAGACGGTAAATCAATACATAGTTTGACAAATGTCAAGAGATAACAAAACTCTGGTTTCTTTAAACATCGGATTACATTTCAGTGAACACGACAAGTGTAATTTTATTTAAAACAAAGATGCTCCTCGTGATGTCTGAAAATAACATAAACAACATCCTGTTTATTGACAAATGTTATAAGTAAAATGGTCCCCTTAGATGCTAGTACATTTATGTTACCTCTGTCCGTGTTAAACTGGACGTTGGGGTCGTGGGTGGGCTCATGGCCGGGGTTGTCACCGAACTCGACTGTTGTTGGTCTGACTTGTCAGGATTTTTTAAGATAGACTTTGGCTTGAGTGCGTTGAGATACAGCCGGTAGATGTCAGCGGGACTTCTGATGGCCGCTGTTGTGTCATCCTCACTACTGCTGCCATCTGGCGGGTTGCCCTCGACCTACAGATACAAGAAACATGCACCAGATGAAGTATGTGATTGCCAGACTTATCAACGTGGAACACAAAACCACCATGGAAGTTAGTAGCTCAGTAGTTCCTGTCGATTACACGCCAGTTGCAGGAGTTCATCATGTAAGCACTTGTAAATATTCAGTTTGAATCATGCGCTTGTCAATGTACAGGGTGTCTTAACATTACATCAACTCTTCAGGAGATAGTCCTCGTGAAATGTTGTATTTAATAATAACTATCACATCTTACAAACTACTCATCATACGTTGACAAAATTCCAGTATTATATCTAGTATTGTCTACATGAAAAGAAAGTTCCATATGTCATAATTACCAAATTGTGCAATGATAACTGTGGTCAACATAAACAGTAAATGTGGGCGGTTTTGTAGGATTCAATTAAAAAAAAGAAAAATTTATACTACCGGTAATTTAAATAGATAATTTTATAAAATAATACTAATTTAAATAATAATATATTAAATGTTAACATATTAACTATTGTGACAAAGATTATAAAAATATTCATTATTAAATTACAACAAGTAGAAAAGTTAAAAGTGTTTTGGAAAAAACAAGTCTAGTGTACAATGGATGTATCCGCTATCAGTACATCATGGTTTACACAGGTCACAATCAAAATGTTGCGCGTGACCTCCGTCAAGCTTTGTTTGCTAACAACATTGATAATGGTACGTGACTTACTATCGCTGCATGACATCTCATAAATCAAACATTCCCGCATATAGTTGTCACTTTAAAACTATGCCTTATATTTATGTTATAAAGACAACTATTATGCAAGAATTTCAAAAAAAAAACCTACAACAGAATGCATGAACGCACCGCGTGTTCGGCATTCATCTTTTGATGACTTGACGGAGCTTTTGTTAGACAACAGGTCACATGATGGATAGATAAATTATAAAGGGTGTATGCGCTGTGAGTTACCGGCGGCTTGGAATGGGAGAAATGGATGACTGAACCGAGTCCCTGGTCCTCCCCATCCGTGTCCCCGTCCTCCCCCGAACTGTCTCCCGTGGAGGAGGAGGTTGACTCCTCATCTTCCCACGTCACAGACTTCTTGCATGGCCGACTCCCCTCGACACTTCCTTCAACGCTTCCCTCGGTGCTCTCCTCACACCTGCCAACCACACACCACCGCTGACACTTTCACTGCAGGTCATTCCTCACACCTGCCAACCACACACCACCGCTGACACTTTCACTGCAGGTCATTCCTCACACCTGCCAACCACACACCACCGCTGACACTTTCACTGCAGGTCATTCATTCTTACTTCAATGAGCCACTACCATCATTAATGCCGACTGTGTGGATGGTGCTGTGGTGTGTACATGTGAAAAGTGTACAGTGCTGGTTAGATTTGTTTATAAAATCATGTGCAAGTGCTGGTGGAAACAGGCGTGACACTCTTAATCTCTAAAACATTGTTTGTGACAGTGTCAGCAAGACACAGCTTGAAAGATTTCTAGAGAGGAAGCTTTTATTGTTTTTGCCGTTCGATTGTTCCACGGTACTATTGTGGCCATGAAGAAGGAATGCTCGACGGCCTGTATCCGGGAACGCTGAACCATTAATTGAAAGGGATGCCCTCTGCACCCAACAGCCAAGTGTTCTATGGCACAGTTGGTATGTGCTACCAGTGAAAGCTCTGGCAGGAATTAGGTTGTGTCTGTGAATCACCCAAACATTACTCAAGATGCACACTCTCTGACACTGTTTACACATGTGTAGACATCAACAACTTAATAAAACCCTCCTCCCAAGCCAGGGTTGGTACTACACTAACCCACGAGACAGTTATTATGACTGGCCCAAATCTGAAAGGTTGTGTTATTACTACTGGTCATTGCACCAACTGTTAAATCTAAGTTTCTGTCATTAACATACTCATGTAGTCAGCAGCTCGTGATCAACAACGTAACAAGTCCTGTCCTCACCTTCCCAGTTCATCCATCTCCATCTCGCGTCTCTCCAGCTCTTCCAGTCTCCTCCATACCTCCTCCTCCCCCTCCTCCTCTGTCTCTCCCTGGCACGTCCCTCCTTCTCCCATCCTCTGCCTGTACTGCCGAACGTTCTCTGCATGTTGTGCTGCCACACACAATCACAATGTTCTAAGTTACTGCACGTCCAGAGGCGTGAGACTGTCAACTCGTCAGTGAGACCGTCAATTTGTCAATGAGACCGTCAACTTGTCAGTGAGACTGTCAACTTGTCAGTGAGACCGTCAACTTGTCAATGAGACCGTCAACTTGTCAGTGAGACCGTCAACTTGTCAATGAGACTGTCAACTTGTCAGTGAGACTCAACTTGTCAGTGAGACCGTCAATTTGTCAATGAGACCGTCAACTTGTCAGTGAGACCGTCAACTTGTCGGTGAGACTGTCAACTTGTCAGTGAGACCGTCAACTTGTCAGTGAGACCGTCAACCTGTCAGTGAGACAGTCAATTTGTCAGTGAGATTATCAACTTGTCAGGGAGACCATCAACTTGTTATTGAGACTGTCAACTTGCGAGTGAGACTGTCAATTTGTCAGTGAAACCGTCAGTTAGTCAGTGAGACCGTCAGTTAGTCAGTGAGACCGTCAACTTGTCAGTGAGACTGTCAACTTGTCAGTGAGACCGTCAATTTGTCAATGAGACCATCAACTTGTCAGTGAGACCGTCAACTTGTCAGTGAAATTATCAACTTGTCAGTGAGACTGTCAACTTGTCAGTGAGACCGTCAATTTGTCAGTGAGACCGTCAACTTGTCAATGAGACTGTCAACTTGTCAGTGAGACTGTCAACTTGTCAGTGAGACTGTCAACTTGTCAGTGAGACAGTCAATTTGTCAGTGAGATTATCAACCTGTCAGGGAGACCATCAACTTGTTATTGAGACTGTCAACTTGTGAGTGAGACTGTCAATTTGTCAGTGAAACCGTCAGTTAGTCAGTGAGACCATCAACTTGTCAGTGAGACTGTCAACCTGTCAGTGAGACCGTCAATTTGTCAATGAGACCGTCAACTTGTCAGTCAGACCGTCAAATTGTCAGTGAGACTATCAACCTGTCAGTGAGACTGTCAACTTGTCAGTGAGACCGTCAATTTGTCAATGAGACCATCAACTTGTCAGTGAGACTGTCAACTTGTCAGTGAGACTGTCAACTTGTCAGTGAGACTGTCAACTTGTCAGTGAGACCGTCAACTTGTCACTGAGACCGTCAACCTGTCAGTGAAACAGTCAATTTGTCAGTGAGACTGTCAACTCGTCAGTGAGACCGTCAATTTGTCAGTGAGACCGTCGACTTGTCAACAAGACCGTCGACTTGTCAACAAGACCGTCAACTTGTCAGCAAGACCGTCGACTTGTCAGCGAGACCTTCAACTTGTCAGTGAGTCTGTCAACTTGTCAGTGAGACTGTCGACTTGTCAATGAGACTGGCAACTCTCAAACAGTGCTGGCCCATGCGACTGCCATCATCTCAACAAATGTTCGTGATATTGTAATAGTAATAGACTCCCAGAAAAGAACCAAAATCCCTCAGATTTACACTTCAAATCTCAAACAGCATCTCCTACGACACACTCCATAATCTAACAGGACCAAACTGATGAGACTCGCAAAACATCTTGAACCTCCCGGATTTCAAAACTCAAAAGTTGCCACGTATACAGATATTATTTTCAAATATTTGAATTTAGGAGTTGCATTAGTGCTCTGAATGATATCAGTCAGTGTTGCTGCCTGCAGTGCTTCTGAAAACTGAACACTAGCAATGGAAATACCTTAATAACTTTGGCCAGTTTGTTAAGAATAACCCAGAATATTCTCTCAGAAACATGATGTGTGCAATGCCTACAGTCATTCATCGATCTTAGTTAAAGGTTCATTCTATCAATTAAGACTTCTTTCATTTTAGCTAAACATTCGAATGGAGCATTTCAATAATAGAGAAGGAAATAATTTCAAAGATGTCATAACGTGAAGGGGGATTACAGGAGAAGCTCTACAAAGTAATAAGATGTCTTAAATCATGATTACCTTTCCATGCTTTCTCGTTTTCGGCATCATACTCTTCTTTGATTTCAACCAGACCACCAGTGTTCTAGAACAAGCATTACTGTAGTCAATTCATCAACATTTCACTTGTTACGTGGTACAGTAGTCCCTCTCTTCAGCGGACCCTCTGACGAGGGCACACCCGCTATGTCGGCACAGTTTGTTAATGTACGGACCGTTTTGCCATGTTAACGTCCCTCTGATGAGGGGACACCTTGTGTACGCTGTCAGCGGACAGGATATTTTGGTTATAAGTCCCTCCTAAGACGGACAGTATTAATTAATTCAAAGATTTGTTGCCGAATTTGCCGGACATACAGCTTGGTGTGTGTCAATGGTAACACTAAGTACACGTATACCCGTAACAACAAGCTCGTCTTCCTTGCTGTAATCGTTCTGTTTGTCCAAACTACTTAGAGTTCCTTTGATTACGGTCTGTAAACTTTAGGCAGAGTGAATGTGGTGGAAGGGATTGTTAATTCTGTGCTGTTATCAATCACGTTTGCAGCCGGCGATGCCATAATGGCTTCCCCGTTCGCGCCTCCAGCCCCCCGGCAAATATTACCAGTGCCTGGAAAAGATGAACTAGTTGCCATCGTATGAAACGATGGAACACATTATCAAGTGACGCACAATTTGTGCATTAATGAATCTTTCGAAATTGGACGAAAAATGAAGTGAGACAATTAACAATTGTACCCGTTACCGTTTTTAATATTTAATTAACGTTCATGCTGCATGTAGCAACTGATTTAAATATTCGCTTGATCATTTCCAGGTTATTATTTTAGTTGGTAGGGGGCAGCTGAAATCGTCAACTTGCGAATAACTTACGAAGTATTTTATTTAAAGAATATCTAAATCATTCAAGAATACCAATTTATAAAATGTTGTAATGGAGATGTTTTGTTCGACATTTTTGGTTGAATGCTGCCATACGCGCAGCAAATTCTACTGCAACACCGGGCCGATACCATTGGCGTTGCGTAGGCTAGTGGCAGTGAGTGAATGACCAGTGCGCGGTTGAAGAAAATCTCAGATCGACAGAGGGAGTCGGGCGGGCGGTGCCGAGCGGGTGATATAACTTCATGACCAACTGTTTATTTGTTAACATCACAGTAATAATAAACATATATATATATATATATAGTGCTTAATTCCTATCAGTCAATGCGTTGACATATTGCCACACCTTTACCATGTGTCGGTTGTACTGGTCTGAACTACGGCACTAAGATGCCTGTCCCTCCAATGAGCGGACACCCACCATGTCGGGACACTTATGCTTGGATACAGATGTGTCCGCTGAAGAGGGGGACTACTGTACACACAATAACTGAAACCCTTGTAAAGAGCAACACCTATAGAATACACCTTCTAACAATCTAATTATATAACCAGTAATTATGATAATCTATCCTAACTATTCACATAATACATATCTAGACATCAAAGAACTGGATTAGTAATGGACTAAACCAGTTAAAAAAGCCTGGGCTAATCAAGGTGCTAGACAACTGGTTGTAATATCAACGAACACAGACAAAGGTTGCAAGAAAGGAAATTAAAGAATATGATTCCTGGGTTTGTTGAACTGGCTTGTGAATCTTGTATTTTATCATGAGATATAGTAAACTGCTCCTTTACCTGTGTAATGTCTTGCAACTGAGAGGTGAAGTTGACTCTCGGCTCGAGGAGACCTTTCTGCTTATTCAACTCTGCAATCTGACGATTGATGTCTGAAAATAAATGTACAAATACAATCCTACATCCTGCCGTTATTAAAATATATGCAACACAATTTTTGTATTGTCATTCTGTGAAACTGTGCACATTTCTTGCTATAGCAGCATATCTGAAGAATTTTTAGCAGCAAAAAAGGACACACAAATACTACATGATCCATGTAAATGTTTGAATGATTTGTTCAACAGATAATGTTTAGTCAGTTTTCTATATTATAAACAGAGTGTGGGTCTCTGTCCGTCTGTCTGTCTGTCTGTCCAGCATATCTCCGACAGTTATACATGTGTGGGGCAGAAATCTTGTAGGTGTGCGAGTGGGCCCTTTCAGCCAATTCGTTGATTTTGACTTTTTGGAATTTCACTGGGGGCCCCTGGTGGGATTTGGGTCTTTGCAGATTCATCATAATTTTAATTATTTTCAATGTTGTAAAGTCAACAATGCATTCTACAAATATGTCACTGTATGTGTAAAGAAACAGTATAACTTTTCAATGTTTCATCTTCAGTGTATCTCTTATTTGTTTCATAGATGCCAAGGTTGTCCTAATAACTAGTTACAATCTATCAAGCTAGGTGGGCAGGAATTTGGGACGGATCAGTTTAAAATGTACTGCATTGTGGGGGTGGGTGGCATTCAAGTGTTGGACATTTGAGGTTGTGTCTATTTTTATTGTTCAGAATTATGCCAACAAAATGGGGGGGTAGATTTCAGTAGAAATTGAATGGTGGGTGGGTCATACTCCAGTGCATATGATTGTGGAAGCGTTACCTAATACCTAAGATTGAATATAATAAATATTCACTGGTCTCTCTGTTAATATGTACAGCGAGAAAATATTGCAGTCACAACCTTCTCTGCCCAAATCCTTGTTTTGCCTGCAACTGCATCAACTAATTCTATGCATTTGTTTACATTTTATGTTAAAACAATATACTATCATATTTATTCTTTAGCATATTAACTGACTGTTGTAAACTCTGCTGAAAAGAGTTTACTATGGATTTTAGAGTATAAATAAAGTTATTATTATTAAATAAAGTTCAACCATGAATTGTTCAATAAACTAATAAAACAAACTAAAGTACTGTGGTCCCACGTGCGTGAGATGCAACCCGAAATAGCAGTGACTGAAAATAGTTATTTTAATACCGTTACAGTACCGATGCTGTCAAATAGCATCATCGAACCATCAATGCAGTGACCTCAATGAAGATATTTACCAGCGTCTCTTCGCTCTGAAATGCCAATGGCATCCTTCGCTGATACTTCTGCAAACCAGTTGTCCCCAAGCAACACTGTGATCTCGTTTGTGTGAATAAGACGACCTGGCATGAAAGCCAGCTTCCCAAAAGGCACCTAAGTCAAAACACCACAAGTGGGATCAAATGTACGGGTGTGTTGTCAGGGGCTTAGCCAGAGACCCATCTGCCAGTCTTGAAGACTGGCAGATGACTGGTCAAGACTGGTAATTACAACTGATAAGACTGGTGAAATTTAGAGGGAGTCAGCTGGCCACTAGATTAACGAATAGTTCCAAGTCTAGGGGCCTACATTAATGACTGTCATTGGTAAAACTGGTAGTGAAACAAATAGAATGGAGTATTGTTTAAATAAATGGCTCAAATGACACTGGTTTATCATTAAAAAAACTAAATTGGCCAATAATGGCTGTGACAGACTTGAATGGCCTTCATGCAAGATGTCTGCATGCTAATAGGCAAACTTTTGATTAATAAAAAATTTCCAAAAAAATGTTTTCTGGCAAAGGACCTGTGTGTTATACAGGTGTGTTGAACAGGTGCATACTGATACTGTTGGACAATACTTAGCAAAACAGTCAAAACATTATTGAATAAATATTGATACCAGTATACTATTTTTGGTTAGAAAACACATACCATGACATTGTGTGTCACTTTGTCTGGCAATGTCTTCAATCGTTTCTTCAGCTCCCCATAGTCATTCTTATACTTTTCTCTGAAACAAAAACCATCAAGATAGCCGAGTCATTCTATGTGAAATCAACCAAAATAAAAAAATTGATATAGAAGGTACTGAAGTTTTAGCCCATGAAAGTGGCTATAATTGAGTACCTCTACAAAAGATAAGCAATCACAAGGATAAAGATCTTCATATTCATACAAAAGCTTTAGAATGTTGTTTTTTTCCTGTAAATTTCACAAGTTTGACACAATGTCATGGTATGTCATAGTTCACCGTATTCATAGTTACTGAACCTGACCAGCTGAGACGTAAGCAAAACATCTTGACAAACCAGACTTACAGCAGCGTTATCCTCTCCCCAGTCTTCTTGATTGCTGATAGCTGTTCTGCTTTCAATCGTTCTATATCTCCTGCATCCATTTCATGTCAACAACCTAATGAACAAACAACCGAACCACTCAATCTCATTTGCCCAAATGTGCATGTGTCAGTACTTTGTGCTTCTGTAGCATAATAATATTAATAAATATGGTTTGTCTATGATTATTATTGCATCATGCAAAGAATAATTGTTTTATAATGTTCCAGAAAATACAATATAACAGGCTACCAATACAAAAGTGTGTTTATCTCCAATCACACATGGCTTCTGGCACAGATTATTTCTTCTTACTTCTTACCATTACATCAGAGGTTCCCAATCTTTTTCCTCTCACGTACCCCCTGAGGTTGGAGATGATTGTCAAGGTACCCCCATCAATTTAACATAAAATATATAGACTCTATAATAAACAATATTCTACGCTCAGTTCACGATAACACATAATGTTATTAATGATATAAACAAAATGATATGCCAAATTTATAATAAAACGATTTAAAAACTAAAGGGATGAACTAGCCTTTTCAAAATCAGGGAATCGGTTCAGGGAGTTTTGGCCAGGCAGATTCGGAGATCTTCCGTGACATTGAGTTGGACTCGACATTTGATTTTGGGGCTGAACAACGCCAAGAATTTGTGTTCACATAAATAGGTGGACGGAAAATGAACAATGCCCTCAAGCCCCCCTCCATGGGCACAGCATCCAGACTTGGATACAACACGTCTATCCTAGAAGGGAAGGTAGCCAAAGGAAGATGTTCAACTGCTTGGTATTTACGACAGGTACGTGCGCCTGCACAAGTTGCCCCATGTTTCCTTTTACAACTACACGCTGTACTTCATCGCCAAACGCTGTATTCAGACATGTAGTTTAAGTAGTTGAAGTTGCCCTCCCACAACTCCAGCTTCATGATGAATGTTTGTACTTTAAGTAAGCCAGCTTAAAAACTTAGCCTTTTTCTCATAGTTTCTCCGCAAATTTTTTTTAGACTTTGCCTTATAAGTTATAGAAGTGGTCAAACAACTCAGCAATTTCATATTTTAGCCATTCCTCTTTAGTTCCATGTTCTCCATGACAGTGAATTAATCGCAGTATGGAAGAGCTGCATCTCTTGGTTCGCATGCAACTCTTGGCAAAAGCAGAATCGAGTATTGAGAGCATTGGATTTGGTGATATTTACATATTGACAACATCATCAGGATATGTTCTTAGCTCTGGTGGGACTACTTTTGATGCGAGAGCATATTGATGGATAATGAAGTGAAGTATTTTTTAATGATGATACATAACCTCCTTCATTCACTCAAGAAAAACTGCTAGAAACCGTCCAGGCACAAGAACGCACATTGTCCCAAGATAATCCATCAGCCTAAAAATATTTGGAGACTTCAGAAGATGCCCTCGCCATTCTTTCTAAGGAATGAAGTCTATTTGAAGTCTTTTCCTTGAAGTCTCTGTCTTTGCTGCAAAGCATGACCACCAGTAAAACACAAGATGGCAAAATCCTTATTTTCAGCCAACCCCTTGCATAGCCCCGAAAAACCTCTCGTGTAACTCCAGGTGTATGTGTACCCCAGTTTGGCAACCGCTCCATTACATATGTCCTAATAAATGTTAAGAAAGAAGATGCTGCTGGTAACTTCAGCTCAGTTTATCTATTAAATTATTTGAGAAGATCTGTGACACTCAGTGTTGGTGACAGGAGAGTCGAGCTGGTTATGTTCGGACCCATCTCGATTTCACTGTTACAACTATTTTTGCCAAAATTTGATACCTCGGTGCGTTAGTTCCATCATGCAACATCATCCTGGGCATGTTTACCTTAAAAAATATTGCGTCTTAGTGCACTTTTGAGACATAAACAGCATCCTGATTTGCATCCTGATCATACTATGTTGCTATGTCGCTCCTTTCAAGTGCGATGGCAGTGCATCGCAGCAGCAGCGCAAACTGGGTCTTTATTTAGGCTCCAAAAGTGCGTTAAGACGCAATATTTTTGCAACATAAATCAAATATTCCTGGGAATATCATTATATTATGGTTAATGTCATAATGATGGGAAAGAATTCACTAATGGCAGAAAATTAGTAATGCACTGTCCGACGATGTGTAAAATTATAGGGCCTATCGCCCTATGGCTATGCAAAATGTAGTTATAATGGCGAAATCGAGGTTGGTCCAGATTCTACACAAGTGCCTGAATTCCATACAAGTGCCCTCGCACAATCGTATATCTGGTCCGTAACAGACGCGGGGTTTAAATAGGATCGGGACACCGACTCGTCACATCGTAGGCATAATGGCGTAAGCATTAATTTTAATAAAAATGGTAATTTTGTGTTTACATGCCACATGAAAGTTATCAAAATAATGATGAATATCAGGAAAAACTTGGCACATTAATATCTATTATAGAAGATTTAGAAACTACGTGTGTACTGGTGGTAGGGGATTATAACGCCGACATTTCTGACGAGACTTCGTCATTAGGACCGTCCCTTATAAACTTCTGCACTGAATACAATCTGGTGCTGTCCAGTAAGCAGTATCTACCACCTGACTCGTTCATGTACATCAGTGATGCATGGGGTAGTAC
The DNA here is from genome assembly GCA_020002185.1 of Paraescarpia echinospica. Taxonomy (NCBI): domain Eukaryota; kingdom Metazoa; phylum Annelida; class Polychaeta; order Sabellida; family Siboglinidae; genus Paraescarpia; species Paraescarpia echinospica. The sequence continues at coordinate 65,473,936 of CM034537.1, forward strand.
CTCATGGCTAGATCATTGTATAGCTACACATGATGGTAATGATGTGATAAATGACATTAGTGTGTGCTATAATCTTGCTACCACAGATCATATCCCTGTATAATTTATGTCAATGTAGACAGTGTGCCAGGTGTAGTACCCGGTACTAACAATGACACTCAGCCACGTCTTAACTGGTCAAGACTTGACAAAGTTTCCATTGATAATTACTGTAGACAGACTAATACCAAGAGTTGTAAGAATGTTACATTTCCAAGTTTTATGCTTAATAATGACAAACTATGTGAGGTAGAATCTGTAAAATATTTGGGTCATATAATTTCAAATAGTATGCTAGATGACAATGATATATCTAGACAATGTCGCCAGTTGTATGCACAAGGCAACATGATCATAAGAAAATTTCATATGCATTCAAATGATGTAAAGAAGACGTTGTTTACTACTTTTTGCTCACTTATGTATACTGCCCATCTATGGTGGAATTTTCATAACTATGCAATCAGGAAATTGTATGTCTCTTACAACAATATATTTCGAATGGTGTTAGTTTATGACAGATACTGTAGTGCTAGAGAAATGTTTGTTAACAATAATTTACCTAACTGTGCTGCTGTTATTATAAATTTGACATATAGGTTTATATGCCGACTGCAGTTCTCAAGAAACATATTGATTTGTAACATTATTAATACTATAGTTAGGCACTTCAACAAAAAATTAAATATCATGCTAAAACATTGGGAATGGGCTAAGGATCACATAACTGTTTACTTTATTAAGATACCTTTAATAGATCAAAAGATATTGCGATTTTAAGACGGAAAAACAGCGTCATTTTTGTGTATCTCTTACAATGGCAAAATGAACTCATTTTTGTTTTCTATAGGTAAATATTTGCTTTAAAATGTAATAACTTTTTTATTTATACAGATATTTAAATACTGTCTTCAGGGTTTTCAAACACATTGACAAGAGTAATAAATTTATAATATTTAATATTTTTAGTACTAATTATAACCAAATTAATGCAATTAATTAGTTAATTTTAGTTATTGCATGCAAAACTCAAAAGACCAAAACGCTCCATTTAAAGGCCATAATGTCCATGATTATAAAGATTTTATACATATTATGCAATGTGTATAACCACATTAATAATGGTAATAAATATGAATTTAAAAATAATAATTATTTAATTAATTAGTCAATATTGGGTAATTAGCACACAACCTCGACAGACCAAAACATATCAGTAAAAGGCCATAATGTCCATGACTATGAAGATATTTATACATATTATGCAATGTGTATAACCACATTAATAATGGTAATAAATATACATTAACAAATTATTTAATAATTGATTTAATTAGTCAATATTGGCTAATTAGTGCGCAACCTCAACAAACGGACACATTTCAGTAAAAGGCCATAATGTCCATGATTATGAAGATATTTGTATCATTTATGAAAGCAGTAAACCACATTAATTAGTAATAAATATACATTAACCAGTCATTTCACATTAACAGTAACTTAATTAATAAGTTAATATTGGCTAATATTAGCACGCTAATGACTGACCAATACATTTCGATAAAAGGCTAGAATGTCCATAATTATGAAGACAGTTATATAATTTATGCAATGTTTACCACCACATTAAACATTATAATAAATATACATTAACAAGTCATATATATCATTAACAATAACTTTATTAATAAGTAAATATTGGCTAAATAGCACACAAACTCAACAGATCAATACAGTAGTCATACTTCACTGTGTCTATGTGTGACTGTGTCCTGACAGGTTGGATGAATGTTGCAGGCTCAGTACAGTCCAGTAATAAATTGTCACTGCTTCATAATGTAATGTTCTGCATTTCAACATGAACTTGATGAAGTAATGTTCATAAATTGTTCACAGTATTCCGTCGCCGGACCCAAATGCACCAAATGCAAGACTGCTTTCTGAGTTACTCCCCATGGGAGTCAAGTCCTGAAGATGAAGTCTGGTGTGCTCACAATACAGTCTTTTTGTAATATTGGCAGTTGATTGTCTCATAGTTTAATGCCAGTAGTAGACTGCAAGATCTGTGCAGCTAGGTTCATATTTCAGTATCTTATAGAAAAACGTTGTGTTCGTCAACATGATGTCTATAAGTAATGTTCATGTCGTGTTGAATGGACACCGTTCAATCTAGATATCAGATATATAATCAGCAAGATGTGTATGTATGCAGGCATGTGATGAATGTCATATTCAGACGACTCTGTGGCTCGGTACCTTCACAGTCAGACACAGATCAGTGTAAGATCAGTGTCACTGCATGTAATTGCGAATATCTGAAATAAAAAGGCCATCGTGTACCATATTTTGATAACTGTTTTGATTCTGCATGCAAGTCTTGTGAAATAATTTTCTTATCCCTGCAACTGTTACTCAAGAGAGCAGAGTGAAATTCTATAATAATGCATTATGTCAGTTGTCACACAATGAAACGAATTATGTTACATCTGTCCAAGGCATTATGGTTTATATTACATTTTACAAAATGTTGTGCAGTGACTGTTTATCATGAAATATTTTTTTAAACAAATTAAGTCGGATAATTTACGTATTTGATGTAAACAAAAATTCTAACCAATTGTTGATTTAATATGTAACAATTATTAAAAATTATTGCATAATGAAATTTATATTATTTCTAAGTCTAAATAAAAGCATAACCATAAATAATGGCATAATGATAAGCCATGCCAAACCCAAGTCAAGACTGCCAAGGCAAGAGTAAGTCGTAACCAGCCCTTTCCTAGGCTAAGGCTAGCCTAAGTCTAAGACTACCATGCTTGGCCCATAGTATCATAGTAATAGGCTATTAATTAAACAAAGTGAAAGTCTAGCAACTCTAAACTACTACTTTGACTGTTGTGTTGTAGTGATTTAATTTCAGTAATGTGGAATAAGTCACAATATGACTCCGATGACATCATCACGATGTCGATGACGCGGCGCAAGTGGCTTAACCAATAGCCACAGATCGGTCAAATAATCGTATCATGATTTTTGAATGGCTCAAAAACCATATATGGCGCCCGAATCCGCCAAAGATTTTTCAACACAGACTAGCATAAATCCCTATAGATCAGGCTAAACACTAAATCTTTTCTCTTAGACACACTTATATAGCTTAATCCGACCTGGTTTTGTATACGCGCATGCGATTTCATCGAAACGCAATGCCTCACAATGGTGAAACTTCAATTTTTTGGAACGGTTCAAAATCATAGATGGCGCCCGATTCCGCCAAAGATTTTTCAACACAGACTAATATAAACCTAGTAGATCTTGCTAAACACAAACGATTTCTTCTTATACTAATGCAAATGTGCTAACTTTACTAATGAAAAACAGCTATGTCATCAAATCGATAAAATCTAGCAGATTATTTGGTCAAATTTGAAAAAGAAAGACACGTAAATAAAATTAGACTTACCAGCAAAATGAATCCATCAGCAGATGACGTCAACGACTAGATAAAGCGCGCGAATCCAAGAGTTAAAACAAAGCACTACCCGGGCGGTGCGTAAACGACACGGCTAAATCGTGAACGGATCGCGGCGCACGGAAAATTACGTAGCGAGCAGAATCGTTTGAAGTGCCTACTATACTTATAGTAGGGAGGTCGGAAGAAATCACGCAAACGCGTTTGCATTGGGACGCAATGCTAAATCGCCTATGTTAAAAGAATTGTAAGTCCTTTGATTTATAAAGACTAATCATATATTTTATATCAAAAGAAACATAAATATGTCTTCTTTGTGATAAAAATACCTGCTTTTGCGAATTCATAATGCTTCATTCAGATACTCGTGATGAAACAACGACACCCACCGAAATTTCGTTTCGTTGCGGACGCAGCCATATTTAATCTCGCGGAAGGGCGGTGTTTTTCATAAAATCACGTACTCGCGTTATTGCCCGCCATGCTATGTTTGGCGATATGGTTGAAATCGCAAAATGTTGCTCTTTCTTTTGGCGTGTTTCTTGTACGAATTGAAATAAAATTATGAAAAATATTATATGTTGAACATTGGTCATATTTAGAGAGGATCTAAGGTATGAACAGCTTGCGGAAACTCTGGCAAACTACACCTGTGCTATTTAATAATGTATAAACGTAATATTAATGCAAATTTGGCGGAGATACACCTTTGCCCATTTTTGCCCCAAGCTCGAACGTAGCGGTACCCCATGTCCGGCAACGAATTTCTTCTATTATCGCTCACATACCCGGCGTACACATTATTGCAATCGTGTATTCTGAAGTTGTGTTTTAGCCATGCATTTGTTATTCATGTTTACATATGCACATACATGCTATCAGGTATTACATGGTGGACGTTATATGAATATTTAAAGTTTATTTTCAAGTTATAATCATGCAAAATAAATAACAAATGACAACAAATATATGACAACCCCTCCATAAATTAGACGTCTAATGTACTTCTAATTACACTGCATTGATCTTGCTGTAACTAACTGCATGTATAAACATTGGCTTGGTGGTGGTTTTTGGGGTTGTTTTTTACTGTATCTTCCTAGAAGTATTTAATTTGTAGATGAATATATGATTTCACATTTCCTGGTGTTGGTACAGTGCAACATTTTGCTTCAGCGGTGATTGATATGCATGCTTTTTCAACATTTTATTTTCGAATGCTGCAAGCAATGAAATGCGGTGCTTTCTAAAAAAAAACAAGGTGCGTCAAACAGGTTGTTGAAATCTGTTCTAAACGTCTTAGAAACGCCACAGTTTCTCGCTGGATGTAAAACACTTGGACTCATCAGCAAGCTTGTCACCTGCCCCTCTGATGCATGATCGAAGACAAGAGTGTTCATATCTTGGACATGAATATTCACTACCAGCAACTCGTGTCATTCTGCCAGGAGTCATCCAGAAACATCAATGAGTTAATGAGTAGGACGAGTACGCCTATCTTTGGAGACTCTACTCACATCAAGAAGGACAATGTGTTTGAAATGCTGACAACGCTTTCTGATGTAGATGCAAATGCGGAAGTGATTCTTCATATCCCACTTCCAGCCATTCCTGTTCTCTGCAAACGGATCTTTGCAGATACAACATTACATCAGATAATTCAAAGTTGCATAGCAATATATATATATTATATATATATAATGTTGTACATGCATGCTGTGTAGCGGAATGCTTATTGTTGCTTGCATTATTTGGCTATCCTTCTCACTTTACTAATTTTACGCACACGCACACATGCGGACACACACACAAACCTACATGTAAAATATGTTTACATAATTATATGGTGCAAGGCCAAAGCAGAATGTTTACATTAATGCATGCAATATCTGGCTATGTTTATACTGTCACACACATTTTATTAACTTTGCATACATGATATGCATGCACGTACTCACTAACGTCCACATGATTTTGCTGGTATACCTGCCACTTCTAAAACATGTCAGATTTTTTTGATATCCACATAATGGAAACCATTAAAGCATATCCTCCAACCTGTGGGTAGCAGGCTTTCCAAGCTGGTTCAATGTGGAGTATGACAACGAGCCAGATATGTATATTGTGTAGACATACCTGTATATATATATGGATGACGATTTGAAAGTGGGGGACCTGGAGACACTTTTGTAAGCTTTTCCAAAAGTTAGTAGCTTAGTTAATTAACTTAATTTAATGTATAATTCCTTTCGTAAATGATATTTAAAGGAAATACATAAAATATCAAGTTTTAGCTAAGTTGTTTGTATTGTACAAGATAATTTTTTTCATATTTCCTTCAGATAAAAAAAACTGTCACACAAATTTATTCAATGGCCTTTACATAATTGTCTATAACTTCGCCAATTTTCATCACAGAGAGTTAAAACTGGTATGGCTGTTTATCTCTTAAATAGACCTTTCCATTGGTGTGTCACATTTGTCAATATGATGAATTATTGCATTTTCACCGACCTCCCTACTTATAGTGACATGATTCATGAAATACATGTCAAGAATATGGAAATACTGGTTCAATTCCCTGTATATACATTTTGTTGACGGGTGATTTTTCATTCTGTACATTGTACCTATTGTTTATAGCACAACTATAGAACCATGATAATGTACTTGTATGTTGCATGGAGTCTGTGAATAAAGCAATTATTATTATTATAACCGAGTTGCACTTGAACTGCGAGTGCTGTGCGATCTTAACTAGCTTATGTTTATTTGACATTATGTTTAGCCTGCCAATAATCTGAAACATCAGTAACATAGCATTCGTTATACTGAACGCACCTAACCGTATTTAGTGCGCTGACACATTGAACTTGTAATAACATTTGTAATAAAACTTAACACGTCAAGTTAACTAACTATCATGAGCAACCAGCCATTTTGATTTCTCTGTATCTAGTAATGTGTTTCCCGCACAAAATTAAGTTTCTGTAACATAAAAAGTTCACAGACGTAAACTAAATCTTAACTGTAGTGTAGGCGTCGGAATTTGATGAATACTGGGGGCTCGTATAACGTGCATTCTGGAGACGGGAGAGAGGATGCTGTTTTTTCGAGGGGGTGGTAGTGAGGGAGTTTTCGCATTTACGATGGGGTTCCAGTTTTGGAGATTGTTGGTTACTGTATCACCTCCGGTTCCGGGACGCGTCGGCAGCGTAACCACCTCGGCTTGCCGAAGTGTCCAAAATCAATTAGTGAACCATGCCGAAGTGATAATGTTGCCGACGCGACCAAAATGGATTAATTTGGTCGCGTCGGCGTCATTTTTTAGAAGTGGTATCGGTTCCGACGCGGAAATATTTGATGATTTTGGTCGACTCGGCGAATTAGTTTTATGAAATGTTTTGACTCCAATAAATAAATGATACTCAAATTATATCAAACCACTTTATGGATTACATATTTTACAGAAATAACCTAAACTGAAACTACACATAAAATGTTGTTGTGTTCTGACAGGTTTGGTTTTGTTGTTGATGTTTTGACTCTGTCTATTTAAATGACGATATATTTATATTATTTATACGTTTATTCAAATTACTAAATTTATTAATTACATTTACCTGAAATACATAAGGTGAAGCTACTTTTTTATAATTTCAATTTATTTGGTTTCAGACTAACATTTATATTTGAATGAGAATAGTAATGTTAATATTAATATTTTAATAACTGTACTAGCTCGTACTTACATTAACAAATCCAACCTGCTGCGAAATGACACGCTAGATTTACTCGGTTGCTCGTTTGTAGTATTATTAAAAGGGCAAAATCAGACATGAGCCACTTTACTGATTAGGGGTTAGCCTTCATTTCTAACGTTTTCTGTTGAAATTATTGAATCAGTGTTATGAAATAGAGGTTTAGACCCCAATATCATAGAACTTTAGAACAACAAGAACTTACTGTGAGCAGATTGGGTTCTGAGCAGGAGCAGATTGTACTTATTGCATTGTTTTTGAAAAAGTAAGACATTGTGTAAATGATAAAGTTAATATTGTAAACTACTCAATGTCTGAACAATGGATACGGTTGTATATATAATTGTATATATACACCATCCCCGCTAATTATAAACATGCATGTCGAACAATGGATGTATAACATACAAAAACTACGTTACATTTTGTATTCTATTCATCCATCGTTCGACATGTTTATAATTAGCGGGGATGGTGATGGGAATACATAATCTCCTCAAAGTTCATCGAAGACAACTGAGGAAAGAAGCCAACGATACTTTTATGTACACTAAAAGCGATTCCGACTGCCATACAGACTGTTCATGAGTAGAAAGGCCTGGATCGCTGTGATCGTTGTTACGAATGGGGAATTATGTATGTTATTCACAGCTGCCCATTGTACAAAATGCATTAAACCAAAGCACTGCGCATCAGTTGTACTGAAAGGCCTCACTTTGAGATTGTCGACGAGTAGGCTTACAAAAGAAACCCGTGAGAGGTGATCTGTGAGAGGTAATCAGTTTAGCGGCTAATTCCAACTAATTGCATGCGTTGGCCCAGATCGTTAAACCCCAGATCGACAAGGGCCGTGATTAGAGCGACGTGTGCCATTATGATGATTGGTCACAATGGGCTACGAGGTGGGTTGATGGGAATTAATAAAGTAAATAATAATTAAAAAAATTGTGATTATGATGAAAATGTGATTTGTTTTGTTTCAGAACATCACATACATGAATGTGACATTATCTCCTGCCGTTGCCAAGTCAGCTCCTCCAGTTGCCAGGATTATGCCAGCTACCGGGGCACCGCCTGGATCACCGCCTCTTGCAGAACGATCAGCCCCTAACCTTAGTCAGCTGGAAATTGAAGATCTTCCTGCATATCAGGTTAGTCAGCAAATTATTATACAAAATGTGTTTATTTGAATCTGTGAAGCTATTTAATCTGAGTTCCCACTGAATGTATACCTACTACGGATTAGCTTCGTACTAAACTAACAAATGTATATGTTGCAGGTGCCGGTGGCCACACATGGAAGATGCTACATTGCCGGCAGATGTTAGTCTAGACGTGGGACTCCCTGCAGCTACATGGCAGGTCGTTGACAACTCGTTCATGAGTCTTCATGACAGACTTTGGGCCAGCAATGCGGGCTGCACTGGATGAGGTAAACATTGTCAAAACCATTGTGTACAAAGAAAATACATAAAGTGGTATACTATATTATGGTCAAACAAAGAGCTGTAAGATGTAGAATTGAAACTGAGAGGTTATGCGTTTTTAAACTACAGTTTATGATTATTATAAATAATATAATGGTTGACTTTCTTTTAATTACTAATACATTGATTTCCTTTCAATATATAGTGCTTATTATTTTCAGATATTCCCAGGAACAACTCTCCATGGATGCACCTTCCATTTCACTCAGGCGAACTGGAGAAAGGTACAAGGATTGGGCTTGTCGACGGCCTACGTGCAACAAGAGTCGACCTACAAATCTTTGAGGCGACTAACTGCTCTGGCCTTCCTACCTGCAAAACACATTCCAGTTGTGTTCGACTCTACCAAAGTAAATGTTTATAATTAGTAATAAATTGTTACTTTTTTGTACATACCACGTTCGTTGTAGGTATTTTACACATTACCCCTTGCAGGTCTGGTCACCAAGCTGACTTTGACATGAAGGATTCATCATGGTTGCAATTACTGCATGGATATTCATGTTACATCTATTGCGGTGTATTCATCTGTACATATGAGTGAACTGAGACAAAGTTGAGTGATTGCAATTTGCCAAAATTTGAAATAGCTCAAGTGAGAACCCTTTAATATAAATCCTGTGCTACCGTGACACTGTTTGTTTGTGGAGTACTCTTGTGTCCAACAAAACAATTACTTTTAGCACCCATACGCTTTTGATTCCAGAAAGCAGCAGTGGTAGCTGCTCAGTGGGGTTCAGTAAACTACTAATACTCTTGCACGTCGAGTCCATCAACATAGACCTACTAGCAAGGCTTGTAGCCGAAGAGCACCTAATCTGAGACATGCATTGCCGGTTCAAAGACCACCAAGGATGGATCTTCGCCGCGTGGGAGGCGTATGAGGCCAGAGAATACACGATATTTTAATTACCAGGTACATATTCTTGCTGACGATGGTGGTGGTGGTTCACGGACCCTTTATGGCCGAGGCTCGTTAAACGTGTCTCTTTTCTTTGACAATGCATACTTATGTTTAATATATGTGTTTAGTATGTGTATGGGAAAACGATATTTTAATTACATATTGTTCATTTTAGACTTGCGTGTTGTGTGGTTATTCGTTTATTTTAGATCACAATAAAACTCATGAAAATTACATTTTTGTTATAGGACAAACGTTGTTTGGTGAATGTTAGCCATCTGTTCTATGCATCAAAAACATTACACTGATGAATATTGGTCAGACTGTTTCCAAATGGTTTCATATTGAATTAAATAACACCAAAGTGCCTCACTTCTGTGAGAATGAATATCGATTATATATATATATATATATATATATATATTGCCCACATTGCCATGTAAGATGCAAGTGATGTCTTTATCAACATATACTCTTGATCTTGATTAATACTTGGTACCAAGTCCAAGACCAAGTCAGTAAATTGGAATAACTTTATGAGAATTTAGTTTCACAGCATCACACCGTTTTATGAATTTATCATACAACGTCGAACCTATATACTCTACTAGACTGCCACTCTAACGGAGTAATTTGCTTGGTAAACAAACAATCACAGACGGCGCCATGTAGTCACTGTCACAATTGAGTCACTGTCAGCGTCGGGGGCGAAGCCGATTGCTGTCGATTTTGTCGGCTCAGCCGTTCAAGTTAAACTTAAAGCATAAGAATTCGACTTTCAAGCACGATCGAGCGCCCTCCAATTATTACCTAAGGATAATGGTAACTGGGGTCAGGATCTTGCTTCTTTAATGTTTCTTACATTTTTTGGTCACCGTGTAAACAATACTAACTACAAATGCAGACGCTGTAAGTGCGTAACGGCTTCACATTGTCGGGTCACGGTCTCAGCGGTGAGTGACAGACAGCAATCTGGTTGTCGAAGTAAATTAAATTAACAAAGGAAAAAAGGAGGGTAACTTTTTTAGGTTTGTTATATAATTTAATTATTTTGGTATGGAAATAAACAACCCTCCTGAAATGCCGAAAACAGTTGAAAACACTTACATTACACCGATCAGTAGCGCCGCCAAAGTGATCATGCAAATACTTCGCCGATGCGTCCAAAATTCCATCGACCGAAGTGGTAACGCTATACCGTGGCGACCAATGCTATAATTCGCAGAGGCGTCCAACATTTTTGCCGCCCGAGCTCACCAATCTTGTGCTGCCAAGGCGACCAAAACGCCGCCGACGCGTCCTAAATATTTCGCCGACGCGTCCAAAATATTTTGCCGACGCATCCAAGAATTTCGCCGACGCGTCCAAGGATTCCCCACCGAAGCGACCAGTTACCTCACCTCCATGGACCATGGTCCACGGACTCGTATCCACCCTTTTCAGGCTCACCACCCCATGCCGAATTTTTTTTTTGGGGGGGGCTCAGCTCCCTCAATACCCTTCCCGTTCTTAATTAATACAGGCACAGCTCTACCATCTATGTGTGCGCATAAAATCAGACATATATACTCTAGAAGGACTCTAGCCAATAGATCACGTGATGAAAAAGGCGGTGCTTTCATTTTGTTCAATCTATTCTAGCCTATTGTTTTGTGGTCACTTGAAAAGTAAGTAGATTAATTGACGGCTACTTAATTACTAATTGAAACTGTAAGCCGTAAATCTGTCACATAGACAGCCATTGTTATAACTTTACATTACAGATGCTTAAGTTTGTGTAAGCGAGACAGCTGACATTGGCATTGCGGGGAATATTCCACAGACTCACACTCACAGTACGAGTATTTAATTTAGACTAGTAAATAAGTAATATACTAGTCTAGTGTTCTAACTTAAGTACGTGCATCGCAAAATTGTGGTATTGGTATAAAAAAACTACTAATTATAGATCCGTGGGATGTAATCAGTCCATGGCATTGGTTTGGTGGTGTATAACCATGGCACATTATGAATTTATGATTATTAATATTAGTATTACTCAATTTACTGCCAATCAACATTGTTACGGCGATTGTGGCGTGTAAGCAGTGGAATCCTGAGCCGCGGGACTCCTCTTTTGTGCTTGCCTATTAGCTAGACACCAAAGCATTGACAGACACCGAGGCAGTCTCTCGTCGATCTTGAACAGTCAGTGGTGCCTATATTTATTATGATCATTTGCCAACCCAAGACCATATCACTCAGTACAGTGTCAGTAGTAAGGTCATATGAGGCCATACTAATTGCAGATGCATTAAAGGTAATAGAGTAAAAGAATTTATGTTACAAGTGAAATTAGCTAGATACTATATATATTAGCAGTTAACCTAATAAAAAGTACTAAAAAATTTATATCAATAACAACTTTTCATCTTTGTACAGTGATGAGCTGTCGGAATGTTATCCAAACAAGACAAGAACGTCCTTGAGAGGCATCGCCCGGAGCTGGTCAAAGAGATTGACCCCAACTCTCTCTTTCCTCAGTTACGCAAATATGGACTTGTGACGAACGAACAGGAAGCTAAAATCAAAGTGAGTCCAAGTAAAGCTATTGTCTGGTCTTGTAATTAAATTTAGCTACAGCTTCTGGCTTAATTAGCAATTAAGATATATATGCATTAGGTGTGTATATTTTGATTCGATATCTCCAATTTAATATGACTTGAAACCACATTGGATTGCTCTAATATAGAAAAAAGCAGGAATTTATTCAGATTAAATTTATACATTACCATATGTTTATGTATGTGTATGCATATTTATAACCAGTTCATATGTATTACACTTTTGAAAGCAAATGTTTTAATAATACTCATGGCCTGTGGTGATAACAATGACATCCTAGACATACATTGTTGTTCGTACATCAATATCAAATACCTCATGATGATTCTGGTCGCAAGATCTGCAAGGTTCCTCAATAATCTGATCTTCTGACTTTAAATTAATACTAACAGTTTATAGTTTCTGGTTATAAATTTTAATGAGATTTGTACTTCATAATTATGTGTTGGCTAAACGTTAGATAATATTATAATCTTTGTTTTTTTAGAGGAAGTGCAGCCAGTCCCGAGGGAGGCCTCTTGCATAAGATGTGGTGACTGGCAGTGATACCATTCATAAATATATATATATACATAATTGAGATGATATCTAATGTGAATTTTTTTTGGAATTTTCCCAGGGCAATGGCATGACGGCGAGAGACGATCAAGTTCAGCAAATTCTTGATTCGATTCTACGTGCTCATAAAGGTGCATTTGATGATTTCTGCATTGCCCTAAAAGCTAGCGAACAGAAGAGAATCGTTGATGAGTATCTAAAACCTGCTGTCAAGAGGGAGACAGAAACGAAAGACTGTGAGTGCCAGGAAATAAGCTTGCAAAGACAAATTATGGGGACAACTTTGGATATACTGTATTCGTTCCATTAACCGTACATGCCCTTTATTAGCAGCTTCTCACACCATGACCGCTATCTCCAATGCCAACCTTCACACTAGACTCAAAGCTCAGTGATAATCCAATATCAAAAGGTCCACATAAATTATCAGACTTTATCATGTTCTCGTATCCTGTTGCTCATATGTGGATGCATAAATCGCTGAGATGGCTGTTCCCTGGAACCCCAGAAAATTGACATGTACACCCATGTATGCTTACTGTAATACAAAATTTGAAATTGTTCGCGTCTCAAATATTTATTAACCATACTGTATGCTTAATAGAAGGTATACAGTATGTTTTCTTATCTTTTGCAGAGTATCTGAAAGTCTCGTAAGGCAGTATGATCCTGGGGAGATATATATTTTTTCCTTGGGGGAGATGTCTTAGAATATCTTCCCCTGGATATCTTCCCTGAGAAATCTTCTCCATGCTCCCTTGCTCCTTCATGTCCATTCTGTCATCTTTACTCTTTCCATATTCCTCACTCATCTGCGATGGTCTTCCATTCTCTGGTCTACATCTATGAAAAAATCGGCCAAGAGGCCCTGAAGTCCTTTGGAGTTTGGGGGGCCCTGGGGGGATTAGTGATTACTGAACAGTTTTTGAAAAATAGGCAAAATGTGAAAAAAAGTTACTGAAATATTCGCACTATAACCAACGTTACAAGAATAAAAACAGGGCACCAGTCAAGAATTAGTTATGGAGAAAAGTCCATTTTAAAGTCGAGAGTCATTCTTCACATGAAAACAAAATTCAACATGGTATAACAAAATATTCATTGCTATTAGTGTTACGTAGTCACTTGCCACGCAGTAAGGCTGTATCATACAATAACAATGAAGGCAGTACTCAACACAGTGGTACTAGTTCACAGGGCTACTTTATTTCGGCAACTGCCTGTTTACTACAGGACATCAGCCCTTAAGGCAGAATCTACTGCCCCTCAATGACACATCATTAATCTGGCCAATGACCTGGCATGCAGCCTGTGTAGTGTCTACTAGGGTTGCAGTCTCTTAAGGACATCGTCTTTTACCGCCAGTCCAATGTGTGGCAAACACACTACACTACATAACATCTCATTTGGGGGGCCCTGAGGTGCCCTTAGAATGATTCAATCAAATACAGATTTCTTGTGCATAGTGGCAGTACCTTAAGATATGTCTATGCAAAATTAGAGAAAAAGTTGCTGAATGGTTTCTGAGATATGGCAGCTAACAGTGCACGACGGACTCAGAGTGATGGCATAAGTTCGTTGGACCTTCGGCTCAAAGGACTAAAAAGTACTTTAATTTATGATGATATATATATCAGATCTGAAATCAAACTAGATAATAATATGGAATTATGTAATCCCTCAACAAAGCATACCGTAATGACCGTATGTATTGGGACACTGTATGTTTTGGGACACCCTGAAAATCTAGAAAAATAATTACTTTTCTGTACTGTATGTTTCGGGACACTTTTGTAAATGTAATTATTTGTAATGTATTGGGACACCAGTTATTTGTATTTCTGGTGAAAGCGTACCCACTTCGTTCCTCGACGACGACGCATAAATAACAAACAGTGTATCAATAAAATGTTTTACAATCGCAGCTGCTCTGACATAAACTTGGGTGATGTAAATTACTGTAGAACCAGCAGCAATGTATCGCCCTTCTCTCGGCTACCAGCTTGCCTTTATATATTTAGGAAGTGTCACCATACGCATCTAAAATCGTGGTTACAGTCCCCCAATGTTTGTTTGTAATGTACAAAACTGTGTGATCTCTCAACTGTCTGCACTGTCCCAAAACTTGCACATTGTTTCATGTATAGTTGATGTTTTAATCTGCATATATGGTCATCCACCAAGAAATTAGTTACCGGTACTAACAGTGTGATGGATGGCACCCTGTAAATACCAGAGATAGTTCAATGGGGATTACATGACGTTTTGTTGCATTTCTGCAAGTTTATCTTCTATAATTTAATAATAAATGTGTTTCTATATGTGGCCGAGATGGGGGTGGGAGGTAATGTGGATATTGGCAGTACTGCGGTCAAATACGGTGCAACCTGTCACTCAGAAAATAGTCTTTGAAAAAGTGTGGACAGTCTAAACATTTCACATGGCTGAGGATGTAATTATAAGTGTTAGACTTCTTCTTCGACAATTGTATAGATTGATAATTTAATAGTTAGCTACTTTATTGTCTGTTGTTGTTGAAATAAATTTATAAGTAATAAATAATAAGCTTCTTTATTAGGCTGTTGTTGTTGAAATAAAAATATCATTAATTCATTAAAAAATGTAGTCCCTACATATAACATTTTGTTCGTAAGATATAAAGCCATTCAGCCATGCAAAAATAGTTAGTAACAGGATAATAGACGACCTCGGTAACCATGGTGAAGTTAAAAAGCCAGGTCAACACCCATCATAATAAAACGGGGATAACATGACGCCAGGATTCGTTCGTGTCCCTAAGATTTGGGAAAGTGAATCTTATAATTATTTTTGTGCACCCTATGTTTTAGGACAGCTGATAATTTAATTATTTTTAAGTGTCCCAATATATTCTGTCATTATGGTAGCTTTATCTTTTGGACGGGCTGAGTTCGTTTTGGATGGACATTTGAGGAGCTAAAAAAACTGATATTATTGACTCACATTTTTGGACTGGTTGAAATTTGATATTGCATAAAGACCTGCAACAAAGTGTATGATGAATAACACAGTCTGACGAGAAACACAGTTTTTGGAAAGATGGTTTTATTGTGGAAATTTTGTACAAAGAAAACAAATGTGCACAAAAATCATGATTGTAACTATTAATTCTGTTGTTTGACAGTGAAGGACACCAGTACATTGACGATGATGATGCCGCCACCAAAAAAAATCAAGAAGAGTCCAAGTGCAAGCACATTAGCCAGGCACTTTCAACCGACTTGGAAGGAAGAGTTTCCTTGGGTTAAATACAATGATGCTGCCAACACAATGTACTGTGAATTGTGCAAGCAAAAGGGCAAGGAGGGAGTGTGGGCTAATAGTGGCACGAGCAATTTCCGTCGAAAGACCATCACAGACCATGATATGTCAACGGAGCACCAAAACTCGATTGAGACTGCTCACCAACCCAGCAATATTGTTGCATGGGAGGGCAGGCAGCAAGACATCTACAGTGCTCTAAGAGTGTGTCTCACTGTGATGACAGAGGATTTACACGACATCAAATTCCAGTCATTTTTGAAACTCCGTCAAGATGGTGAAAATGCCCCCTTTGACTTGTCTGGCAAGTTCTATCAGTTGGTTGAATCTTTAAACGATGTGATTGATGGTCACGTGAGGTCTGAAATACACCAGAGTCCACACATTGGAGTAAGACTGGACGAGTGGGTTGACAGTACCGGTGGGAAACATCTCATAATCAGCGCCCGTTACGTGTCATCAACTGTGCAAGTAAAGACGGCCTTCCTTCGGTGCATCAGTGGATATGACGGAGAGACTAACAGCATCCAGAGAGCAGTTCACGACATAGCGACTGATTACCAGATCCCATTGACGAGAATTGTTGGCCTTGGCACAGACTGCGCCAGTGCGATGGCAAATAAGTTGCATGGCGTGACAGAGTTGCTGAGAGAGCATAACCCACACATGGTCTTTCTGCACTGTGTCTGCCATCGGCTGAACCTCGCCATCTCACAAGTGTGCGACGACGTACCAAGTATGGCGGTATTGCGATCAGTCGTAGCTAACGCGTATATATTTATCAGCACGGGCCGAGATAGACTTGAGTATGTGCATAACATGACAGATGTGTGGAAGCTGGATAGTGTTAGAGTACTGTATTTGTATGATGTCAGTTGGCTCAAGCATGATAACATTGTTGCGTTGTTGTTAGACTACGAGCCATTTATGTCACTCGTGCAGAGAGAGGCTGCCTTGGGTGATCCGACAGCACTCGGTCTCAACATTCAGCTGTCCAAGTACATCTATGTCGCACTGCTGCACTTTGTCGCCGACATCCTCAGTACAACTGTCCACATCAATACACAGTTCAATGATGTAGATTTCTCTACAATTTGTCAAAAAGTACGTTTATAAAAATGCGTGGCACAATTACAACATGTAGATGTGGTGTTTTGGATAATTTACATACACTCTGTTTATGTGTCGATAATACTACTAACAGACCTAGGGCTGGTTTCATAAAGCAGTTAAAAACGTTCTTAATTCTAAGATGATTGTCTTAGTAAACGATGTGATTTTAAATATAAAAAACGAATGTAGGAATTTACTCAAACACGTGACTTACTTGACCTAAATGCCTAGGCCGATTTGACCCCTCACTATCCTCCTAAATGTCACACCCCTCCATTTTGTCCTGTCTAGAGCACACCGCTCTGCTGTTACAAGCAGGAGTCCAGTGTCCTGTCTAACTTGGTCACTCCACTTCTTCCGCGACCTTCATGTTTTCTGTGTCCTTGAAAGTCTTCCTTGAAAACTATTTTTATGAGGTTTTCGTTTAGCACATGGCAGGCATGTCCAAACACATGGCGCTAAGTAATTGCATAACTTTATGTGTACGCTTTATGAATAATAAATAAATAAAAGTACTTATATAGCGCCCAATCAATTAAAATTGCTCTCGGGCGCTTTACATACATGCACACATATATAATAGTGTTTTACATAAAAAGAAATGCTAACTAAGAAATAAATATGTAAAAAATATAACATTACCTTAAAAATAGTTACTAAAAAAAACTATTTAAAAAAGAGATAATTAAAAACTTAAATAAATACTATATTAAGACATTCTTAAAAACTACTTTAAATACATTCATTTATACAAGAATAACCATAAATATGCTAAGAAACTAATAAAACAAAAATATAGTTATCAAAAGAAAGCACATAAAATGTCCTCGTCGGTGAATTATAAAAACGCTTGTTCAAAAAGGTGAGTCTTCAAAAGTGTTTTAAACACTTGTAATGATGTTGCCATCCTGAGCGTCGGAGGCAAATTGTTCCATAGAACCGCCGAGCAAACCGCGAAATGGTGATTACCATGAGTAACAGTTTGTGAGGCCAGTACGAACAAAAGGCGAGACTGATGTATGAAACCGGCAGTATTGTGGTACTATGTATAGGACTGAACAAAATCATGTATATTTATATTATTTACATTTGTTAATTAAATATTTGTTTAAATGTATGTAAATGTAATCTGATATACCCCAATTATACATAGTATTACATATCTGGTAGAGAGCACTATATATTAACACATTGAAACATATCTTACAAACTACTAAATTATCCCTTCTGGTGATGGCTAGTTAGTATAGTTTATGTAGTCAGATAATTCCAAAAGCTTCAAAACATTCATGTTTCTTCCATTTTAGGTGAAAGATTGTGATGATTCACTGAATAGCCTGCACCGCTGTGATGGAGAAAACATGGAAATGTTTAAATCACTGCAACAACAGACAGGTTCCTACAAAGGTGTTGGGCTTGATGGAGATGGAGACTTTAAGCTGTCATTTCAAGGGGTTAGAAAACAAGTGCTGCAGAACCTCCAAAAAAACCTACACCAGAGACTTCACCTGGTTGAATTGCTCGGTGCAATGCAGGTATTGACATGGGACAAGTTTGTTCACTCAATGACGTAACGCTAGTTCACTGTGTACCTTTTTCTTTCACGTAGATCGTAATTCATGTCAGTTAGTGAATGTTCAACCAGAAAACACACTGTCATCCTAGTTCTGAGGAGGCATTCTTTTGCGCTAAGGTTTGGGCAGAATAACTTGGACTTGATCTTTGTTGACAAATGCTGTTATGTTGTATATTAGGCTGTGGAAACTTATTTGCAAAGTTTAGGCTCTTCCTAAGATATTCAACTTCACAGTAAGAATATTTGTCAAATAGCACACGAAAAGCAAATGTTTCATATTGTAACGATAGTGTCACTACGTCAGCAAGGTTACATTAAGAATTTATTATATGTTTTGCAAATTTTTATTTTAAATATTGACAGAATATTAACCCTCATTTCGTCATCCATTTGCTTAGATCTTCCAACCAAGTGCCTATCCTGAGGAAACAGGTAACAGACTGAAGTACTGGGGCAGAGAATACCTGCAGACTGTGCTAAAACATTATGGTTCCCGTCTGGAGAATGCAGATGGGAAGTCCTTCGATGCTCATGTGGATCGTGATTCCTGCGATGGAGAGTTTCTGACATTTAAGAGAACCGCACACCCGTCCTTAAGAGACAAAGCTACATTACAACACCTCCGGCCAGTTGAACTGATGCAGAAAATCTTCTTGGCCCCAAAAGGACACTCCAACAACAGGCGTATCTTTCAAGGTATGTCGAACTAGGGCATGTGTCACAATTCATATCCCACAGGGTCAGTCAGTAAAAGAAGATTGAGAAGGTTGTAAAGTTATATCTCAGAATCCTGCTTTACGCATCTTCCGAGGATTTTCGTCAGTGTCAGTGTATGCTACTCTCTGTTGTTATGTGACGGTGTTTGCAGGACTTAGTCCAGTTGCATATTTGTAATTCTATTTCTAACTGATTGCTTGCAAAAGCTGTAATTGATTTTTCTTGTACAACTGAATCAATTGCATAACAATCAATTACTGTATTTTTCTGATATCACAGACTATCTACAAAATTATCAAAACAGATTTTTTCAATCATAAAATGTATTATGCCATGGATATCCCAGTGCCATTGTACCTAAGTTGTGACCCTAACGTAAATATGTAATTCAACCATACAGTGCTAATGGGGAGTAATTAATGTAGAAGACATGGCAGGCTGTTACCACACGTACTGTTTTGCTGAGAGGTTGGATTGACACCAGCCAGTGTCCATAGGTCAGTACCCTATGTTCTTTATCCAGACTGCAAGCTGGGACCAGACTACCCGGGTACACTGGTGCAGGTTGTCTAACATGAGTCAGCTTGGGTAACCATCGGTGATTCATGGCCATCAATGTGCACAATCTTTGTCTCATTAAATATAAATCATCTCTCTCTACCTCACTTAATGACTTCAATTCCAATTCAATTTGTTTTAATGTTATACTTATAAATGTTATTCAAGGTAACAACATTTGTTCTTCAATTCGACTTCACAGTTGACCATACGTCTGCATTCGCATGCATATTATAATTAATAAACTGTTTGGTTGTTGCCGTTATGACATCTGTAATTATAACTGACTACAGTGTGTACTTGGTGGTGTGATTGACTTGAAAAACTTAGAAGAGTGATTAAAAAATAAAAAATTGGACTATATTGTGAGTTTGTAATTATTAATGAAATGTTTTTTGGTGAATCATAGTTACAGATCATTACGGGTTATGATGGAAGTAAAATGTTGACATGTTTAGTGGAGACTATATGCATGCCAGTGAAGATACACCTGAAAATTAAATTTTAATGTGTTATTAAAAATACTGTAGAATTTTATCCCATACTTTGCTATTTAGGCCGATTTCCAGTGGTTGTAGAAACCTTGCAGGAGAGTTGGTGAGCTATAATCTCACATGTAGCACAGTTAAAGGTTGTTTAAGAAAATGTGCACACAATTTCTGTTCTCATTTTGCCCCTACCACCCTCCCCCAGAAATTGGAAAGAAGAAAGAGATGAACTATGATAAAGCTTTATTTGTTCATAAGGTACATGAGGCATTTTTACTTAAAAACAGTAGCAATTAATGACATAATACTGATTGAATTGGAGTGAAGTAATAGCTGCAACATGTATAGTAAAACATCTTAATAATATTCCTGATAATTTTGGCTAAATATGCTTTAACCTTTATTATCATGATTATTATGTATGTTGCTGTTTTATAGTTTCTCAGGTTCTGCCAGTCAGTAGGGATTCCCATTACACATTATAGTTACAGCCTACATGGAGGTATTCAGTTTGACACTGGAAGGCAGGCAGTGAGCCCAATACACAAGTTTACAGCTGGCAGCTCCACTGGACCACCCTATTGATCAGGGCAAATTCCACTATCCAGTTATAAATAGAGATCAGTGGCTACAGCAGGCAGCAGTAGGGAAATACCAGGACCATTTTGCATTTTTGGGGGCCCTGAGGTGCCCTTAGAATGATTCAATAAAATACAGGTTTATTGTGTATACTCTAAGATTCATCTATGCAAAATTAGAGAAAAAATTGCTGAACGGTTTCTGAGATATGGCGCATGGCGGACCCAGAGTGATGGCATAAGTCCGTTGGACCTTTGGCCCAAAGGACTAAAAATTGTAAATCAATGTTTTTTCAATTTTTTTAGTGATTTAAATCATGATTTAAATCAATGATTTAAATCAAATGATTCAAATCAACAACCCTATTGTTAATTATTAATCAAATGTGTTTTGGTGAATCATAGTTACAGATCATTAAAGGAAATAAAAATAAGGCATTAGCTAAAATCCTTTTTCCATGTGTACACAAAGTTTAACATTGCTTGTAACATTTGACAACATTAAACAAATACAGAAAAATACATTTGTAGCATAAATTCGATTTTAAGCTCATCTGTGAAGCGATTCCCGCGGAAAATGAAATTTTAATGAGCTAGGCGATCATGTGGTATCGTGACATCACTTATGACACACTCGCATCAGGCCGACCCTTTCCATGCATTCAGAGCATGTTTACAAGGATAGCTTTTGGGTCTATTTACAAACAGTGCATTATAGTATCAAATGATTTGGTTTATATTACTTCTTGAAAACATAAACAAAAAAAGTGTATAGAAAATCAAAGGTTTGCATGCTGTCAGGATTGAATCGGCGTTGCCCGATTGTAAAATAAACGACAAGTAACCAACACGCCTACCCACTGAGCTAGCGGGACCAACAGAAACTCTGACTGATTTAAGTTGTTATGATAAATTGTACAACTCCGTCATATGTCGATATTCTAGTGATATTATGAGATTATACACGTTACTTTATGTAGCTGGATACAATATATGTTTGCTATGTATGTTTATTGGTGTACATTATCTCCCGTTGGTTGCATTCGATGTAATTATTCTGAAAACGAGCCCATGCTCGGCGAAACCTAGTCGACTTGTAGGCCCATTCGCATTCGTTGTTTTGAATAAAATTCGATTCATGTGGAACCGTAAGATAACTGCTTGTTCCTCTATGATGACTAGTGTTTGTATTACGTCGGAATATTGCACAATAACTCATTCTGACGCTCGTTTTGACCCAAAAGCTGTACTTGTAAACATGCTCTGAATGCATGGAAAGGGTCGGCCTGATGCGAGTTTGAGCCATAAGTGACGTCACATCTCGGCATCCCGAAAAGCGTGCAAAAAATATGCATATTCGAAAATGTCCGGATGCACACCATAAAATGTGGAATTTATAATTCATTGAATTTTTTTGGCTTGGTGGACGTGGAAATAGATAGCAGGATGTAATATAACATGAATTCGAGCAATAGATGTTTTTATTCCCTTTAAGGGTTATGATGGAAGTAAAATGTTGACATGTTTAATGTTCACTTATTGCACCATGTCTTGCATTTAGAGGAATAATTATAATAGAAAATAAAATGTTGTGGCACATATTTTTAAATACACGCCATGATGAGAAATCGGGAATTACTTTTCTGTGGCCTAAGAATAACAATTTCACAAACTTCCTGCATATAATTACATAACAGAAAACACAACCTCCATATAAAACAACTGCATAAAAATAGATATCCATCCAAGACACAGACTCGCATGTGACAGATGTTGTAGCGAAGGGGTATAGCAGCCAGCTTCTATTTCTGACACAATACACAAAATCTACTGTTAGGGGGTTGTCTCAACAGCTCTTCTCAAAACCACATCGCTAGATAGAGTAACAAATTTTGGGGGCCCCTGAGGTGCCCTTAGAATGATTCAAATACAGATTTCTTGTGTCTAGTGGGACTGCCATATCCACATGTAATGTCTATGCAAAATTAGAGAAAAAGTTAATGAAGAGTTTTTGAAAAAAATAGGCAAAATGTGAAAAATTACCCGTTTTTTTGCATTGGGGGCCCTTAGAATGATTAAATCAAATACAGATTTCTCGTGCATAGTAGCAGTACCCTAAGATACGTCTATGCAAAATTAGAGAAAAAGTTACTGCACGGTTTCTGAGATATGGCAGCTAACGGCGCACGGCACATGCAGAATGATGGCATAAGTCCATTGGACCTTCAGCCCAAAGGACTAAAAATTAAAGACTAAAAAAATGTCATTGATTTTGTGTAAATGGGGCCAGCCATGGGTGTTGGTGATTGTCACATGACAACAGCTCCAAGAAGCTGACAATCACCAACATCATCTCATGACAACAGAGTAGTGCGTACTAATGCTGATGAATAAACACTGGAGGATTCCAAAAGATCAATTTAAAACCTTTTTAATAGGAATGTAACAGAATCTAGAATTGTATGAGTTGTGAAAGTCCAGCTTGTCCATCTGGTGGTTACTGTTGAGGATCATGATAGATCAGCCGGTTACAGACTTGGGGAACATGATAGATCGATCAGTTACAGACTGTTGGGGATCATGATAGATCGGCCGGTTACAGACTGTTGGGGGTCATGATAGATTGGCCAGTTACAAACAGTTGAGGATCATGGTAGATTGGCCGGTTACAGACTGTTGGGATCATGAGAGATCAGTGGGTTACATACTGTTGGGGATCATGATATACTGTTAGGGATCATGGTAGATCAGCCAGTTACACACTGTTGGGGATCATGATAGACTGTTGAGGATCATGATAGATCAGTCAGTTACAAACAGTTGAGGATCATGACAGATTGGCCAGATACAGGTTGATGGGATCATGATTTGATCGGATAGTTACAGACTGTTGGGGATAACGATAGATTGGTCAGTTACGGAATATTGGGGATCAAGATAGATCGGTCCGTTATAGACTGTTGGGATCATGTTAGAACAGCCAGATTCAGGCTGTTGGGGATCATAATAGATCGGATAGTTACAGACTGTTGGGGATAATGATAGATTGGTCAGTTACGGAATATTGGGGATCATGATAGAACAGCCAGATTCAGGCTGTTGGGGATCATGATAGATCAGCTGGTTACAGACTGTTGGGGATCATGATGGTCATTGTAGGTGGTTGGGGTCTAGAAGGTAAATTGCTCTGTTAGACAATTCGTCAAAGCAAATGTTACAGATTGCATCAAACTGCATTCCCTGAACTGTTATACTTACAGAAGTTTGCTGTGTTGACAGACATGTACAAGTTGATGACGGCCTGTGTGTGTGCCCAGGCAGGCGATGCTCAAGTGGACAGAGTCTTCTCTTGTCTACACCAGATGAAGCCTTGGTTGGAGACCAAAGTCACAACAGAACAACTGAACCAGCTCATCACAGTCGGCTCTTGCAATATGCCAATAGACACATTCCCATTTAACGATGCTGTCAAACATTTCATACAACAAATGAATAGCAAGCACTAAAAGACAACTACGGACTATGACATTTGTGCTTAGTTGACAATTATAGTTGATGCATTTATGTTTACATTTATAGTATAGTTGCTACATTTAGGTTTACACTTCTAGTTGCTACATTTACGTTTGCACTTCTAGTTGCTACATTTAGGTTTACACTTCTAGTTGCTACATTTACATTTGCACTTCTAGTTGCTACATTTAGATTTACATTTCTAGTTGCTACATTTAGGTTTATATTTCTAGTTGCTACATTTAGGTTTATATTTCTAGTTGCTACATTTAGGTTTACACTTCTAGTTGCTACATTTACGTTTGCACTTCTAGCTGCTACATTTAGGTTTACATTTCTAGTTGCTACATTTAGGTTTATATTTCTAGTTGCTACATTTACGTTTACATTTCTAGTTGCTACATTTACGTTTACATTTCTAGTTGCTACATTTAGATTTACATTTCTAGTTGCTACATTTACATTTACATTTCTAGTTGCTACATTTAGATTTACATTTCTAGTTGCTACATTTAGGTTTACATTTCTAGTTGCTACATTTAGGTTTACATTTCTAGTTGCTACATTTAGGTTTACATTTCTAGTTGCTACATTTAGGTTTACATTTCTAGTTGCTACATTTAGGTTTACATTTCTAGTTGCTACATTTAGATTTACATTTCTAGTTGCTACATTTAGATTTACATTTCTAGTTGCTACATTTAGGTTTACATTTCTAGTTGCTACATTTAGGTTTATATTTCTAGTTGCTACATTTAGGTTTACATTTCTAGTTGCTACATTTAGGTTTACATTTCTAGTTGCTACATTTAGGTTTACATTTCTAGTTGCTACATTTAGGTTTACATTTCTAGTTGCTACATTTAGGTTTACATTTCTAGTTGCTACATTTTTTTTAGGTTTACATTTCTAGTTGCTACATTTAGGTTTACATTTATAGTTGATACATTTAGGTTTACATTTATAGTTGATACATTTAGGTTTGCACTTCTAGTTGCTACATTTAGGTTTGCACTTATAGTTGCTGCATTTAGGTCTACATTTCTAGTTGATACATTTAGATTTACACTTCTAGTTGCTACATTTAGGTTTGCACTTCTAGTTGCTGCATTTAGGTTTACATTTCTTGGTGCAGTAAGTACTGATTTAAATGTGCAATGAGGTTTATTAGGAAGAATGAATGTAATTTGAGAAGAGTCTGGCAAAGAAATTATTGGTAAATAATTCCAAGAATTTTTGGAACGAGATTAAAAGTATGAATAGGCATAATATGACCTTGCCAAATGCGATTGATAATGCTTATGGTAATTAGGAGATTACACAAATGTGGCAGTCATTACAATGACCTATTTAATTGTCTGAAGGAACAGTCTCGGAGGTAATATTTTATATTCAGATGACATGGTGATTAACAGAAATAAATTATCTGATACTATATGCAGCTTATCCGACAGTAAGAGTTGTGGATTGGATTGTATTCAGGCAGAACATCTGAAACATTGTAGTAAAAGGATATTACTGCTATTTGCTGTTTTGCAAGTTTCTTTACTCATGGGGGTTCTACTAGACTCTTTAAATTCTGTAATACTTGTACCAGTTGTTAAACATAAAGGTGAGAGCATATGTAATCAGAGCAATTTTAGACCAGTAGCT
Organism: Paraescarpia echinospica; assembly: GCA_020002185.1. Classification (NCBI taxonomy): domain Eukaryota; kingdom Metazoa; phylum Annelida; class Polychaeta; order Sabellida; family Siboglinidae; genus Paraescarpia; species Paraescarpia echinospica. The sequence goes on from CM034537.1 coordinate 65,500,260, forward strand.
CTCGCTACTATTACTAGTACTATTGTTTGTAAAGTTTTGGAATATGTATTGTATAATAGACTTGAAAGGTATATGTATACAAACCTTAACCACTTTGGGTTTATAAAGAAATGTGCATACCAGGAGCTGGTTTCATGAAGCATACTTAAAGTTACACAAATTACTTAGCGTCACGATTTTGCAAAACTCCTACGTTCGCTTATATTAAAAAAGTAATGTCATTTTCTAAGACAATCATCTTAGTGTTAAGAACATTCTTAGCCGCTTCATGAAATCAGCCCCAGGTATATGCAGTTAAAGAACTTCATATTATGAATAGTAATGGTAATTGTCTTTTTTATGCCTCAAAGGCATTTGACCGCATTAACAGTAATCGTTTATTAAAAAAATGGGCCAAGTGGCCCTGAAGTCCTTTGGACTAATACGTCTATATGTTACCCCGGCTGACCAAATAAGTCGGAAAAATTGTAACATTGTTTTCTTACATCCTTGTAAAGGTTTGGTAGGGTGCTTTATACGGTTTCAAAAAATATGACTGCTACAAAAATTGGCAAAGTTATGGAGCATTGAACATGGTAGGGATCAAAAAGTGAAAATGAAGAAAACGGCTGTTGAAGTTTTACATTATTTATGCAAATGGATTGCATGGAAATATTACATGCACAACATTCAAATGTGGCACACAGTATGTAATATGTATGTTATGTTGCAATGATACACTGGAAGTACAAATGTGCTGCTACAAAGACTTATCAAGTTATGCCAGATTATGTCTTCATGTGTAAAACTAAGAGGACAGAATATCTGAGAGCAAAAGGTAGACTCACTGTTTGAAACCTACAGGCAACTGTCCAGTTTAACAGGGGTCTAGTAGCTTAATGCTGTCTGTTGACACAAGCTACTGCCAGTGACCAATTACACATTAGTCACAATTTCCATCAAACAACAGCAGGCAGAGAATCTTGGCTCCACAGCTGGGTGTAATACACAACCAGAGCCACCACCAATTCATGGTCAAGTAGATTAGCTCAATGCACCAACTAAGATGATACACAACACTGTGAGTGACAGTGTCCAGAGTGAGGCCTAAGCAGTGTCATCATTGCTGAATAGATCAATTAAACCTGCCAAGTGGGTGACATTCTGCACAAGTGTTCATTAATCCTTAGTGATTGTTCAGAACACCAGACTGACCACATACCTAAACAAAGCGAATATAATAGGTGAAGAACAGGCAGTGTTCAAATAGGGGTATTGGTTGAATTGTATTTGTCTCGATGCAAAAGGCTTTATTGTGCCTTCATCGATTATAAGAAAGCATTTGATTTAGTAGACCGGTCCTCCCTGTGGTCTAAGATAATTTAATGCGGTATTAATGGTATTGTGTTGAAAGTTGTATACAACATATACAAAAATGATAAATCATGTATAAATGAGGGCCAGGCTGTGTCAGCCTTCTTCTCATGTGTAGAGGTATGGCAAGGAGAAAACTTGTGTCCTTTGTAATTTGCTATTTACCTGAATAATTTTGAACACTGTTAGTCACAATTATAACGGACTTGACATGGCAGCTGGTTAAATTTACAACAACCTTAGTGATGATGATGTAGAAAATGTATATTCTACTATATGCTGATGACACTAGAATGATTCAATCAAATACAGATTTCTTGCTTGTGTATAGCGGAACTATGTCAACTCTTCTAATGGTTGACATTTGGTTGTTTCAGGTGTCAACTATATTGTGAATCTGTAATTATTAGTCTATATTGATACAATTGATTTACACAGTACCATGTCTACGCAAGGCATGGCAAGCGTAAACAGAACAGTAGAATGCATTTGATATAAATAAAGTGTAGGATATTTCACTCTATAGTTGTCCAGAATATAAATTTTCTGTTTATCACCTACAGGTGACAGAATATTAATTTTCTATGTTTGTCACCTACAGGTTTCTACAGACAATACATCTTTAACCAATAGACACCACAGTCACACCATTTTATAATAATTAAATGAACATCAAAATAAACACAACTTGCAATTATAGAAAATCAATAGTTTTGAAGATACAGTTTAAAAGTGTTAGGCAACTGTTCAGTCTAACAGGGGTCAAGTGTGTCTGCTCTGCCTGGGTGCTGTGACCAATTAAAGATTAGTCAAGGTCTCAATGGACTGGGCTTTAGAGATTAGTCACAGCTGTTGACTTTGTGGCACAATACACAACATCTACTGTTGGGGGTGGTCTCAAGGGCCCTTCTCAAAACCACATCACTAGATAATGTAAACCTTTTGCACTTTGGGGGCCCCTTAGAATGATTCAATCAAATACAGATTTCTTGTATATAGTGGCAGCACCCTAAGATACATCTATGCAAAATGAGAAAAAAAGTTGCTGAACAGTTTTTGAAAAAATAGGCCAAATGTTACATTTTTACCAGTTTTGGGGTCCTTGGAGGTCCTAAAAATGATTCAATCAAATATTTCTCGTGCATAGTGGCAGTGCCCCAAGATATGTCTATGCAAAATTAGAGAAAAAGTTGCTGAACAGTTTCTGAGATATGGCAGCTAACGGCGGACAGCAGATGCAGAGTGAGGGCAATAGTCCATTGGACCTTCGACCAAAGGACTAAAAATGGGCCAAGAGGCCCTGAAGTCCTTTGGACTATATGTGACCCCGGCTGACCAAATGAGTGATAAGTTGAACAAATTTTAGCATTGTTTTCTTTAATTCTTGTAAAGGTTGGGTAGGATGCTTTACAGGGTTTCAAAAATTATGACTGCTGCAATAATTGGCAAAGTTAAGGAGCATTGAACATTGTAGGGTTCAAAAAGTGAAAATGAAGAAAACGGCTGTTTTACATTATACATATGCAAATGGATTGCGTGGAAATATTACATGCATGACATTCAAATGTGGCACACAGTATGTATGTTATGTTGCACTGATACACTAGAAGTACAAATGTGCTGCTACAAAAACTTATTAAGTTATGCCAAATTATGTATTTATGTGTAAAACTAAGAGGACAGATTATTTGAGAGCAAAAGCTAGCATCAGACACTGGGACCGTGTGACTGCTGCCTGGCTAAATGGATGCAATGGTGCTTTGAAGTTAGTTCTTCTGCCAACTATCCTTTTCATACAAGCCTATAGCTTTAATTGCTGCCAGCATACTACCGAGCCTAAGCTATCATGCAGGTGTGAAAAACGTCCTGATATATTTGAACTTGAGCCACTAATTAACTGTCCACCAAGCAGTAGCAGAGCAGTTTTATAATACTAATCGACAAGTTAAGTGGCAGTGATCTTTTTATCATTCATGTGATGTTTATTGTGAGCAGGGTGGACAAATGGTTATCATACGTAGACAGGTACAGAAAGAAACTGACATTTTCTATAAAAAGAACACGTTTGCCTATCAATGGCATGTATTTCCTATTGTTGCTGTTTCTGCCGGGCAGAAATCAGATAACACTAGGTAATTATTAATCAAATGTTTTTTGGTGAATCATAGTTACTAGATAAAGGGTTATGATGGAAATAAAATGTTCACATGTTTACTGTTCACTTATTGCACCATGTCTTGCATTTAGAGGAATAATTATAATGGAAAATAAAATGTTGTTTTTAAATACATGCATTGATGAGAAACTGGGAATTACTTTTCTGTGGCCTAAGAATAACTAATTTCACAAACTTCCTGTTTATATAAAACAACTGCATAACAAATATCCATGCAAGACACAGACTCCGCATGTGACAGATGTTTTGGGAAGGGGAATAGCTTCCCAGCCAGCATCCACTAGACCCCTGGACAGTTGGGCTTACATTTTAAGGGGTCATCCTGAAACAACCAAATGTTAACCATTAGAAGAGTTGACATAGTTCTGCTATACACAAGAAATCTGTATTTGATTGAATCATTCTAGTATCATCAGCATATAGTAGAACATACGTTTTCAAGAAAATGTCTACATCATCATCACTAAGGTTGTTGTAAATTTCACCAGCTGCCATGTCTAATCACTTATAATTATGACTAACAGTGTTCAAAATTCAGGTAAATAGCAAATAACAAAGGAGACAAGTTTTCTCCTTGTGGTAACTATATCACATGAGAAGAAGGCTGACACTGCCCCCCAAAATGCAAATTGTGTACACTATCTAGTGATGTGGTTTTGAGAAGGGTCCTTGAGACTATCCCCTAGCAGTAGATGTTGTGCATTGAGCCAGAAAAGGAACCTGGAAGCCTCTGCCAGTGACCAATTACAGATTAGTCACAATTTCCACCAGGCAGCCCAGCCCTCCACAGTGAGGTGACAGATGTAGGAAAAGGGTTTGCCATCAAGTTATAAATAGAGCTGCTGCTGTAGAGGACAATTTAGTTAGCAAATTTAGTATTTTAGGGGACCTTTGATGCCCTTATAATGATTTAATCAAATACAGATTGTTTGTGTATAGTGGCACTACCATATGTAATGTATATGCAAAATTAGAGAAAAAGTTGCTGAACAGTTTTTTGAAAAAATAGGCAAAAGTTACATTTTTACCAGTTTTGGGGTCCTTGGAGGCCCTAAGGAGCCCTTAGAATGATTCAATCAAATACAGATTTCTCGTGCATAGTGGCAGTGCCTTAAGATGTCTGTGCAAAATTAGAGAAAAAGTTGCTGAACGGTTTCTGAGATACGGCAGCTAACGGCGGATGCAGTGATGACAAAAGTCGGAAAAATTGTAACATTGTTTTCTTACATTCTTGTAAAGGTTTGGTAGGGTGCTTTACACGGTTTCAAAAATTACGACTGCCAAAAAAATTAGCGAAGTTATGGAGCATTGAACATGGTAGGGGTCAAAAAGTGAAAATGAAGAAAACGGCTATTGAAGTTTTACATTATATATGCAAATGGATTGCATGGAAATATTACATGCATGACATTCAAATGTGGCACACAGTATGTATGTTATGTTGCAATGATACACTGGAAGTACAAATGTGCTGCTACAAAAACTTATCACTTTATGCCAGATTATGTCTTTATGTGTAAAACTAAGAGGACAGATTATTTGAGAGCAAAAGGTAGACTCACTGTTTGACAGTTTAAAACCTACAGGCAACTGTCCAGTTTAACAGGGTTAGTGGCTTAATGCTGTCTGTTGACAGTCACAGAAACATTGGAGCAGACCACATCAAGTCTGAAGAATATTCAACAAATTTCTGCCCATTTTGTTGTATCTGCATTTTCATCGTCTTTATATTTTGATAACAAATGTATATTATATGTATGTGGGTGAGATGGGGTTGGGTGGTAATGCGAGCAGGTGGACGGTTAACCCAAATTGTAGGAAATAAGGGGTGGGCGATAATGCGGGTATGGGCGATAACACGGTCAAATATGGTAATGTGTACAATTTCATTGTAAGAATTTAGTTTTGATAATGTAATTATTAGAGATATAATAAAGAATTATACAAAATTTGCATCTGATACGGAGATATTGGTACAAAATGATAATGATACACAACAAAATGATAATGATACAAGCGGCAAAGACACAGATCCCATTTGCCGATTCGGTTGATGTCGGTTCAGTATCTCCGCGAGATAACTAGGTGCTAGGTCATGCATCACAGAGTACACAAACACAAGCACTTTATATGTCGGGCGCACACAGATAGGTAACCAATGCCAGTGCTGCAGCACTGGAGTGACGTGGTTGTACTCCTCGTATAGGTTTGCAAATCTCAATTTTTTTTACAAAAGTACATAACAAAGCTGGCTATTATGCTGGATAATAAAGTAGACATACAGTAATTTGTGAGGTCGTGTTCCAATAGTACTGTATGATATGAACACAAACTATTCCCTGATAGACCAATACAGTTGAGATTAGTGGGCAGATTGTGCAATTGTGTCACTAATATAAAACAGCAGTTGCTTATTCATTTGTGTTAGTACTGTTAAACTCTGGTTGCTGTTGATATGTATGATTCCATAACAATGTGAAGACGCCACATAGAAGTGTGGAAGCGATTGTTAGGAGAGCTACAACAAGACAGAGCACAGGAGTATAAGACAAACACCTTTATTGGACAAAAATTACACTGTACATGTACTGATGGATACACGGTCGCAGTGCCAGGCTAGTCCGATACGCACACATGCACACACACAAACGCACAACATCTCGTAACTGTTCTTAGACAATAATGAAACAAGTCTGTGTTGCACAGAAGCCAGACGCACCACCGGCTGTGGAGCAGTGCAGCTGGCGCCGCTTGACAACGGCACAGTCTGCACCGCGCTAACACATAAATACAATGTGACGGGTGATTGACACAACTATCTTCAAGGGTTATCTGTTGACTGTGCGTGAGGAAAGCTACACTGCTACTCAGAATCGGGCACAAGATGGGGTGGCACCACTTGCCTGGTTAGCTGCTACTTGACCAGTGCCGACACCTTGCAAAGGAGCAACACCTGTGAATGCAGGACAACTGTATACATAACAGTGGCTGGCTACGAAGGTTCGAATAATGACACAATTAGTCGTTTCTTCCGCTGGTGGCCATGACAACCAACTGAAACATGATGGCGCTGGCTGGTCGCTGGCCAGCCATCATCAACCTACATAGTTTCTTCATTACTTGTGTAATCATCAGTAAGAAACTGCTAAGACACTTTGTGGCAAAAGTCCATCTAAGGGGTGGCCGTCCTGTGGATGCGTGTCGCTGACCGACACGTGTGCCCTGTGTTGTGACCGCCTCACATGAGGCGCAGGAGAACAGCCAACCAACCTCGGCATACACATTTTCGCACATGTCAAATCTGACTATGGTGTCATTACAAACATGATACTTAAGCACTGCACAAATATTTGAAGGCTAACAACTGACAATATCTTTAGAACAACAAAGCCGTCACGGAAAGGTGCAGTTGCACACGTCAAGTAGACATAAAACACACACACACCTGGCCACCGACCGAGGCAACCCGCGTTGTAACACTACACATTTTTATAGTTTTCTCAATTACTTTATATCAGGAGCACAGTATCATAATAGCATAATAGCAACATGCAGCACAAGTACCTGTAGTGAGCTATCTAAACATCTAGCTATGAACACAAACAGCGCCAGCATGCATGGCGCACAGTCCGCGTTCGTTATCAACACACCAACACATGACAACAGTGGCAGAAAGCACGTCACCCCAGAACAACGATGGACATGACTCACCCTGTCACCCTGGGACAACGATGGACATGACTCACCCAGGGACAACACTGGACCCAGCACAGCCAGTCACCTCGCCAATGGACATTATCAGCATTTGTTGCAGCCACATCTTTGACAGTGGGAAGACTTAGCATGCCACTGCTGTGTCTGGCTACAATGATTTTGCCCAAGGAACCGGGGTGGCCATTCCTACACCTTTCTCCTCCACCGTTTATCACAATGTTAGACAATGCACGTGCTCACGGCATGACCACCAACATTATCACTGAAAGATTTCGGACTGCCGCACTACAAAGCATTAACACGATACATGAGTGAGTCCTAGCCAACAAGTTATCATCATTGTAATCCTCTGTCCGACTAAACAGAAATGACATTACACAACTAGCTAAGACAAATTTACACTATGTAAAAATAAGTGTACAAGTATGAAATAGTTAATATATATCAAATCACATATATAGCTGTTCAAATAAATAATGTATCGATTTATCTCTAGCCCCACCCCTCCAAGTGTGTATATATATATTCGTGCATGTTGCACAGGTCTGCCCGGTTTATCATATCAGCGTGCAGAAATAACCACTACAAAGATAGTGGCCACCGAAACACACCACTATGCCTAGACAATATTCGAGTGTCATGTAAAACAAGCCGATACAACCATTAACATAGTCCCTTCACACTAATCACCAGTTTGGACAGCCCCAATGAACAACTGACCACGTGTCACATCGTCTCACCGCCTGGTTCGTCCAGGCAGTACCCACGAGTTGGTGTCGGGACAGTAGCGCGGCAGCGCCACCTTTCAGGGTCCGCCGTAAACACATGCACATGGTAGCGGTACTGACGGCGAGAGAGCCTCGTCAACATTAGGCTGGGCCATCTTATTTAACGCAAAGGCAGAGATACGGTCACTGAACGGAGCCTATGCAACAGTTTGCGATTGTTAGAAACCAAATGAACAACATCAACATAGCATCGTGCTCAACATAGCTCTGGTGCAGTAACTGAGCCGACTGTGCCACGGGCGTCAGTTACTCTGCGACCGTGTGTCACTAGAGGCGCTAGATGTCACATGATGTGTACGCATGGTGACAAGACACACACACACACGGTCGACCCACACCGCAACACATGCAAAATGGTCCCCCGATCAGCCTTTGGCAGCAATAACAACTAAATACTAATCGTTCTAATGACAACTTGACTATAAAGTGCATGAAAGGTGGAGTCTGACCTGGGTGTAGAGGCAGCCATGCTTGCAGTGGTACTGTGAGCACACTGTACAGGCACTCTGCGTTACGGCACGCCTGCAGCATGCAACCTACATAACATGCATGCATGCCACGACAGCCAACCTGTTGCTAGCAGCGAGAGGTGTTGTTCACCGGCAAGACGAATGGAAGTCGTGCCTGTGTCGCCTGATTGACTAGAATAGAGGGAGCCTCGTTGTGGTTGTCACAGCTCGTCCACGCAGACACATGCGGTCGACGCTTGCTGACGTCGGATATGATGACGGCATTCGCTGATCCTTGATCCGTGGCTACGGCGATCACACACATCAATAACTCGACATGTCGATAGAAATAATAATAATAACGATCTTTTACGAAGTCCACAATACATGCATGAGAGTGTCGTTGCTGCGACTGCGCTGTCGGCGATGACAGCGGTGACAACAGTGCTCACTGGGGTGGCAGTAGTGTGCGTGCTCACCCAAACAGGCAAGATGGTCACACGACGTTGTCTCTGACAAGCTACGCAAGCACGTGAAGGCGAGACACGAGGGTCTCGGCTGTCCTGTCCCCCTCGTTTTACTAACAACACCCATCGACTGTGCACTGTCTAGTTCCAAATCTTCATGAAGCTGTCCCACGATCCCGTTGCCACGGCCATCCCGTCCTCCGTCACTCCCAGACAACTCACTCGGTTGTCGTGGCCAGCCAGAACACCTGCAACCAAACAGCACAAATCACACTCTACAAAAACTATCTCAAAGTTATATTCAACAGACTCTTAGCATTCATGAAGGGTTTCCCATAGCGCAATGTTTCTAACGATCAAGTCAATTCTTTCGAAAATTTTAACAAAAGTTTGCATTTGTGGTTAAACCAACCATGTGATCTGAACATAAATAAATCGCATTTGCAATGGGCTAAATCAATTGAGAATTTCAATTTGCCAACATTTTGTGAAGGATTTAGCAAAAATTTCCTCCCACTTTGGGCGAGTCAAAAATTCTCAATGCATTCGTTTGGCAGACTGAAGGATCAGACATATATTAACCTTCATTCAATCATATTTACACAAATAAGAATCCAACATAATTTTAAAAACAACCAAGACATCATGTAAAACAATTCTCTTGTAAAACAAAACCTTTTTAAGGAGAGATATGGCAGCTAGGTAGGACATTTTTTTTTAAATGCACAATAATGCAATGTTTTGTGCCAATGTTGTAGAGTATGTCTTATTGAATAAAATATATTGACATTTTTCTGCCAGACCCCCCGTTTCTATGGCAACAATCAAAGATGGCCGCAGGAGAGGGAAAATATAGCATAATTTGGAAACATTGTAGCTCCTCCAATAATGCAATAATCAATGCAATTCTTTCTACTTTTTACAACACCTCATTCTATGCAATGTCGAAGAGATATTTTATGTATTGTCATTATTTAATATTTAAAAAATATGTTTAACCACAACATTGCATAGAGAAGTTAGCACGAAACACATAAGTCAAAATTTCATTAATGTAGCATCATTATTTCTAAAGGTGCTTCGAAATTGGAAAAACACCAGTTTTAGCAAACAGGTTGTCAAAGATTCAGTAAGGGGATTTATCACATGACAGAAGCATACTTTATCCATGAATATAAGTTACTTAGAGGTATGTAAATGTTATAAGAGATCTTTATTAATAGTAAACATAAAATGTTATCAGAATACAGAACAATCACACTAAGTATTTTTTATCAAAAAATGTCATTTTAGATGCAGTGTCTCTCCTTAAACAACTGTCAACCTCAGTATCACTGACGTGTCAACTAGGAGCATGCACCACCTACCAGCACGGTCCTGTTTGAGAGTGTCCCAGATGTTGCAGTTGAAGTCATCGTAGCCGCCGAGAAGCAGACGACCACTTTTCGAGAAGGCCACGGACGTTATACCACAGATGATGTTGTCGTGGGAGTACATGCCGATCTCCTGGTCCGCACGCAGGTCAAACAGCCGACAGGTGGCGTCATCTGAGCCCGTCGCAAATGCATAACCATTCGGGAAAACCTGCAGCAGACACGCATTGTTAGAGGTTTGCCCTGACAACTGATGCAGGCACACACCTTCTACTCAGACACTAGTACTAAGTGTGTCTCAAACTTTAATCAAGGAGACTAAATAGGCTAACTAAAACTTGATAAAATTGTTCTAAATATTGTTTATATAAAATTTTTTTAACGATTGGAACAAGAAAAAGTTCTTCATTGCTTCATCTAGCTGCTGGTTCTGCCACTCTAGTGCAGTTTGTACATATCACTGATACAAAGGCACCATTTCTGAAGATACACACAAAGATGTCCAGGATTTGGGCATTTCCTCGTTCACATGTCACCTTGTCTGACATCCAGTTGGCATCAGTATGCAAACGGATACCCAATAATCGTCGACAATTAATTTCCATACCACAATGCATTATTTTACCTAGATACCCGATGCTAGGATGATTGTTTTTAAGGTAAATTATTTCAATGTGTTTTTCTTCAAAAATGTACTAGCAGCATTTTAAACACAAAAGTCTGCAATTCCGATTTAATCAAGGTAATAGTTCATAAGAGCTCTGTTGGTTTATGCTGTGGTGGTTCATGGCACGGTCAGGTTTACGTAACAATTACCTGACAACAGTCCACATGTTGCCACGTCCGCTGTCTGCGTTGTGACATTTACACAATCACGTTTCATTGAGGTAGCACAAATAAATAATTTATTTTTTAACATTTCTAAATTATATCAATATAACACATTTGTTAAATGGTTTCAGCTTCATTAAATTAACAACGTATTATAATGATTTCAATTATCAGATAATTTTAGCTTCATTAAATTAATAACGTATAAAAATGCTTTCAATTATCACATTTAACTGACAAATTCCTGATAACAAATAAATAATAAAACACACTGCATGACAACAATAAGAAATTATTGTAGTTTCCTTACCGTAATTGCATTAATATCTGACTCATGGCCGGAGAATGTCTGTTTGCACATGCCATCTCGGATGTCCCAAAGCTGAAAGACAACAGACATTGGAGGAAATATCGACTGAGGTGCCTCGACTGCACTAGCAGGAACAAACCTACTGTGACAGCTAACTTGCGGCCATGACTTGCCATCACATCATGTCTAAGTCAAATGCAATCAGCAGCTAATGCGACTGTTTTTCAACAAACTTGTGTGTTTGGAAGTGTGGCAATCCAGATGCCGTTCCACACGACTAACATTACTGTGTGACTGGCCAGTATAAGCCACATAAACCAGGACGGACACATTTTTTTCCAAAAATGTACGATCAATTTCAAATAATAATTTAGGCAGAACATGAATAACACTCAACCAAAGCAGTCAAGGTTTCATCCAGGTCATTAACTGATCAAGGGAATGGTAATTATCATTCTGAACCCTATTGCAATTTAAAAGCAAGGAATATCTGCTTTATAGGAATATTTGGTGACAGTTCCCCTGAGTGTTTATATGTATGTAATAGCATAAAGAGAGGTATACCTTTGCTGAGGCGTCGCAGGCTCCAGAGACAAAGAGACGCATATCTGGCGAAAGGGACAGACTCATCACGTCGCCCGTGTGACCTGTGAATGACGTCGTCTGTTGACCTGTCTCTATATCCCACAATGCACTGCAAGGAAGAACAACCAGTCACAGTTCTGGTAATACACATAGCCAGTTTCGATGAAAACTAACAGTACAAAAACCACAAACTACATGACTCTCTGTGTTTGTCTAAATACTAACACAGGTCTGCTTCATGATATTTCAGTATATCAGATGCTGCAATATGCTCAACCTTCTAACCACACTTTGTGGCTACTATGTAATAAACAAAACAATATATCAAACTATTGTTGTATTTACAAGTTATGTCAACATTTCTCTCACACCTGATTCCATTTTAAGAAAACACAAGTCTGTTCTTAGAATTCCACCAAGCTGGCTGTAATGCTGGTATCATAACTGGTCACTGACCATGTCGTTTTTAAGTACAGATTCTATACTGAATTAAAACAACACTTCAGTGTTTCCCCTGGGTGAAATGATGGGCGAGGTGGTAGGGGTGGGGTACGCGAGCGCCGCTGGCGCGAAGCGTTGTTAGGGGGGTCTGGGGGCATGCTCGCCCGGATATTTTTTTAAACTAGCTTTAAAATGGTGCATTCTGAGGTATGTTTTAACCTTTACTCTTGAATATACAGGGGAAGATATAAAATAACAAGACAGTACTTGTAAATGTAGTAATCATGATTGATAAAAGTCAGTAATCATGATTGTTTCATCGTGTTGAGGTGTGGTTTCCATTCTACCACTGGTACTCAGTAGAGGTGTGGTTTCCACTTGACCACTGGTACTTGGTTATGGTTATGTTTTATTGCACTAACCCTATGCCTTGTTACCTCGCTGACAGTCAATAAAAAAGTAAACGGTGAGTTCTTATATAGCACAGGACTGCTCAAAGCGCTTTACACTTTACTCCCTGGCAGACCTGTTCAGTCGAACACCATCTCGACTTCTCTGGGAAGCATCCAGTGATATCATCTGAAGACTCTTTCATCATCACCTTTAAATTATTTTAATATCATAATATTATGGTAAATTGGTGGTTTATGTTCAAAAGATTATATTTTATTTGTTTGCTAGAATGCTATACAATTAATTAAACAGTCATTTATGGAATGCCACAAAAGTATATTTCTATTAATCGCAAGAATGTTTCTCAAATTGTGTCCTTTTTATAAAACAGTATAAGTTGTTTAGTACATCCAATTGCTGTGCAAACATATCATTGTCTAACCCAAGTTATTAATAACCCGTTAGTATACACGGTTTTGGGTAGTAGGCATTTTTTTATGAGATGTGAACTTCGTTGGTTTATATTCGTAAGTATTTCACTCAAATCAACTTTCCCAAAAGTTTGTTTGCACAACTTTGTCGGAATATGTATTATATATGTAGCACAAAGATATCTTACGAATCACATTCCTTATTTTGCTAAGACAAAACCGCATAGAATATTAGTTGAATAGACTTGTGGGCATTTGCGTCGAACCCGGACCTACTTTGTCATTGATTTTGCCGCTTGAGTTTTGCTTATGTTTGATACCTCAGTGAGATACACTGTAGTTCCATCATTCAACATTATCCTAGGCATATTTACCTTTAAGAATATTGCGTCTTACGTCCATTTGAGGCGTAAATAGCGCCCCGGTTCGTATCAACATACGCTGCTATATATATATCTCTCTTTTTACGCTCGCTGTGCGGTAACGCACGGCCGCAGCGGCACAGACTAGCGCAAACCGGGTCGGTATTTGAACTTCAACTGGGTCCGGATTCGATACAAATGCCGACTAGTGAATAGGATTAGGATGCACGGTTTTTATTTGGGCTTCGAAAGAGTCCGGATTCGACACAAGTGACGTAGTGCCATCAGCCTGCACGGTTTTCACTCCCACCACCGTCATAAACCAAAACGCAAGTTACCGTTTGGGCGCCATTTTACATGAATGTCTAGATTTCTAGTATGTCGAAACTCCGCAAGATGTCACCATTGGAGACACCGGGGATCCCGCAGGAATATTCAGTGATTGGACAACTGACAAGTGATATCTTTCATGTTGTCCAATGATGGCTAAATGATGTTGCTACAAATCTGCGATTTTGCAGGAATATAAGTGACTTTGTGGTGTCATTACGCGCCGCTTGCCGACGTTGAATATACCGTGAAAGAACGAAAAAAATGGGCGTATGAAATAGCTGAGGCGGCAATTTTGGCACATTTTGGGCGAGGCAGCATAGAAAAACGGCGAGGCGGCCCGCCTCGCTTGTTATATACCAGGGGAAACACTGCACTTTAGTTACATTTTGTATAAAAATAACAATTAGCCAATATTCCTTTACAACGTTAACTGTATCTAAAAGGCATTTCTTGTAACCAATTTGTTCTCGGGTCAGATGGTGTTCTCTCATGCCAATTTTGCACGATCTAAAAATGACTGTATGTCAACTTACCAAGTCATATCACCGGAACTTGTTACAATCTGATTATCGTCGAGGAATCGACAGCATGACAGATAGCCAGTGTGTCCTGGAAGTTCTCTGCTAACTCGAACGCTGCCTTCTCGCGTCTTTAAACTGTAGATGGAACATATGTTGTCGAGGCCGCCACATGCCACATAGCTGCCTGATGGTGCGTATGAACATGTCATCACCCAGCTTGATCGTAGTGGTATAGCGTGAACCTGAAACAAGTCATATTGTTATTGTCTGCCAAGTCAACTTGTATCGCACACTGAACACAAAAAAACACTGGAAGAAGTAGTTTTAGAAAGGATGATGTGTCTTGTGGAAACCATAACTTATGCAATTTCAATTATCAATACCACTGAGAATGAGTACAAAATGTAATCTCCTACTGTTTTAAGTTCTCGTGTTCTTAGTTTCCTTATCAACATGATCATTGGTAATAGAGTTACAGTATGTGTGCATTCGTGTATAAATTGTGAAAATTACACGGGAGCAGTTTACAAACATTTTTGCCCAGTATTGAAGACGCTAGTTTTGGACATCAAGCTCTGTCATAGCAACACATTTCTGAATTAGTCTTCAGTAACCAGAAAACCAGCAGTGTTGAGTACCAATGGCCTTGATAAAAATAGGGTATTTAGCCTAGTCACCCTAAATTAATGCAGTATTCTTCATTACAGATTTTATAATATTTTTTCACCAGCACTATTTTTATGGCACGTCTGCACTAGAATAATAGTTTACAATGGTGAAACTCACTTGTTTCACAGGTGCACTATTGTTGTGATACTAATGAATTTGTGACAGCACTGTGTAAATGAAAGAATAACAAATGTGCACAAATGATCATGACTACATTTTAAACATAAAAAATATACCCAGGATAAAATTTAGTGGGCCCTGCAAACACTCACATTCACCCTATATCCAGTACTCTTAAACCATACAAATAGGCAATTGCACAATTGTGAAATGCACTACAAAACAATTATGTAATTACACTGAACCAAATTAGCCCTTGCAACCTGGAAAATGTTATGTTCCTGGAAACAAATTACATGGCAAATGAATGTGTGTGTATGAAAATCATGGAAATGCAGAACCCATTGCCCTTATCAAGTTAAGCTGATTGCATTAGAGGACACGAAAATATGTTATTTAAAGCCAGGTCAGCCTCTTGACTCTAGACCTATTCAAAACATCCTGTTCATTTATACTCTGCTCTGTTGTTTCGGTGAGTTATCAGAAACTAATCACCAACAACAGCCAGTTATATTCAATACAATTTATCAATATATTTTCTGGCAACTGCATCCAGAACATTTAGAAGCAACACATGACAATTAGTGAAACTAGTTTCAAACATCTTTATGATCTATATTTCTTGTGTTTCTCAAAATGGCCACATGCCATATGACATTTTTTTTAAACAAAAATACTCAAAATGTTCTTCTGTCAAATTCGAATAGCTTTATATGTTTACTATCAACTTTTACAACAATTACCTACCACTAAATCACTGTTTTTCATAGATCAACCATGCCAATATCAAATTATTAATCCCATTATCCGATCTTTGTACTATTTTCAAATCATATTTTCTTATTTGGAAAACAAAAATCTCTGGTAGTACTGCTGGCTAACCCATCAAAATGTCACTTTGACATTTAACAAGATTTAACAAGATTGCCACCCAGAGAATTAACTCTAGGTGGCAGGTGGACAAGGAAGCCCTTTGGCTTATCGAGAGTCCGACCCTTTTATCTATGTGGTCTGAGGTATGTGTCAATTTTATTTTTAAACATATTCACGCTACTAGCACCCACACAATCAGCAGGTAATCTGTTCCAATCATTTAGAGTCCTTTGTGAAAATGAATACTTTCTTATATCTAATCTACTCTGCTCCTTTACTAATGTAACTTCATGTCCTCTAGTCCTTCTATCTTTCTTAACTGAAAAAATATATTTCTATCAATATTTTCATAACCATTCAATATTTTAAACACTTCTATCTGATCTCCTCTCAATCTCCTGGTCTCTAGTGTTGTTAATCCGCATTTTTTAGGCATATTTCGTAACTAAGATCCTCAGTTTTGGTATCATTTTAGTCGCTCTCCTCTGTACTCTTTCTAGCATATCTATGTCCTTCTTGCGGTATGGCCTCCACGCTTGAATACAATATTCTAAATGAGGCCTAACTATTGTTTTGTACAGCGGTATTATTAGTTCTTTTTCCTTATATGTTATGTTTCGCCTAATTAATCCAAGGATTTTATTTCCCTTTGAAGCTGCAATTCCGCACTGCTCTGAAACCTTCATGTCAGCACTAATGGTTAACCCTAAGTCCTTTTCTTTTACAGTAGTACTTAGTACAGTACCCCCCATAGTATATTCTACCTCTTCGTTCCCATGTCCTGTGTGGAGGCATTTACATTTCCCAAAATTGAACAGCATTTGCCACTTTTCAGACCATTTGATCAACCTGTCAAGATCATCTTGTAAATGCTGTCTATCTCCATCACTTTTAATCCTTCTAAACACTTTTGTATCATCCGCAAATTTCAACACTTTGCTTGTTATTTCATCATCCAAATCGTTGATATATATTAAGAATAATATAGGTCCTAATACTGATCCCTGTGGTACCCCACTCAATACCGATTTCCAGTTTGAAGCCTCCCCATCAACTACTACACGTTGTCTTCTGTCAATCAGCCATTGTTCTATCCAGTTTATTATACCATTTCCTATGCCATGGGCCTTTAGTTTCAGCAGTAATCTTTGATGTGGTACTTTTTGAAAATCTAAGTAGACGATATCTACCGGTGATCCCTCATCTACCCACTTAGTGATGTCTTCCAAAAAACATAACATATTTGTTAAGCATGACCTCGCTTTAAAAAAACCATGTTGAGATGGGTTTATCAAGTTTTGTTTAACAAGAAAATCCACCATGTGATCTTTAATTAGTCTTTCTAATAATTTGCAAATCACTGATGTTAAACTGACTGGTCTATAGTTCTATCTTGTTTCTCGAACCTTTTTTAAATAACGGTATAATGTTTGCCTCTTTCCATTCTAAAGGAACCACTCCCTCTTCTAATGACAAATTGAAAACTGTTGCAAGCGGTACGCTAATTTGTTCTACAATTTCCAATAGTAGTTTGGGCGGAATCCCATCCACTCCAGGCGATTTATTATCCTTCATAGCCCTTATTTTCCTAGCTACCATTTCCGGGGTTACAATTAATTGTCCTAAATAGTCTGATTCTGCCCCCTTGAACTTAGCCTCTGGTACTGGCAGTGAACTAGTGTCTTCTCTGGTAAACACTGAACTAAGATACTCATTCAGGTCTTCTGCCATTAAGAATCCCTCTGATATTATATTTCCAGCACTATCTTCTAGAAGACCGACCT
This sequence comes from Paraescarpia echinospica, assembly GCA_020002185.1. Taxonomy (NCBI): domain Eukaryota; kingdom Metazoa; phylum Annelida; class Polychaeta; order Sabellida; family Siboglinidae; genus Paraescarpia; species Paraescarpia echinospica. The sequence goes on from CM034537.1 coordinate 65,518,233, forward strand.
TATCTTGAACTTTCTGTTTGCTTCGAACATATGCATAAAAACTCTTGCTGTCAAGTTTTATATTACTAGCTAATTGTTGATCATAGCTTCTCTTTGAATTTCTAATTTCAGCTGTAGCTTGGTTAAGTGCTTCTTTATAACTGTTGTAGTCTTCATCATTTCCAGTACATCTATATGACTTCCACATCATTTGTTTATACTTAATTTTTCTAATGGCTTCTTTCGATAAGTGTTTCTTTTTGGACAGTTTCCCTTGTTTTTTGAAGGGTACAAATTTATCGACTATGCACTTAATTTCACTCTTTAATATATTCCAGCATTCTGTTGGTGTCTTATTTTTTAGTGTGTTATTCCAGTCTGCCTTTGCTAAATATTTCCTCATGTCCTTATACCTTCCTTTGTGGAAATTTCTCCTATACTGCTTTTTACTATTCCTTTCTGATTTTACTTTGATGGTAAAATGTATCTGGTTGTGATCGTTACTCCCCAGTGGCTCACATATCTTGACATTGTCAACTAATTCATTCTGTGAGGACAAAACTATGTCTAACACATTCTCACCCCTGGTTGGTTCTAGCACATGTTGAGAAAGGAAAGTATCTTGAACTAAAACTAAAAACTTGTGGTCCTCACTCCCCATACTTTGAAGAGATTTCCATTGTATATATCCGTGGTTAAAATCCCCCATAATAATACAGTCCCGTTTGCTTACTTCCCTTATAGCATTTTGTATTTTTTCATTCTCTTCTATGCTTATGTTTGGACTTCGATAAACTAACCTAACTGTTAACGTTGAGTTTCCTGTAACTATGTTACACCAAACAGCTTCTTTGCAATCTGCTTCTCTTTCTAATTTTATTTCATAAGCCTGGATAGATTCTTTAATATATAAAGTAACTCCACCTCCCTTTCTTCCTATTCTATCTTTTCTAAACATTACATATCCTGTCAGTCCCAATTCAGCATCTGATATATCGGTGGTGGTCCAGGATTCGGTTATACCTATTATATGAGGGTCAATATCTTCTACCATAATGTTTAGTTCATTTCTTTTGTTTACTATACTCCTTGCATTTAAACAAACACATTTATAGCCAGCTTCAGAAGAGTTTTCCAGACTGTTATTTGCCGATTTATTTGTGCTGTCTTTATCTATGCCTCCATTTTCAGGCTTTTCTGTGAGTCCCCCCTGCGAATCTAGTTTAAATAGATGCAACCTGTACCACTGTCAACCGATCGCAGAAGGGTCTCTGAGAAAACTGCTGCTGCCCCCTTTCCACTAAGATGGAGGCCATCTCTCATGTACATATCTTCCCTCCCAACAAAGTATCCCCATAAATCTGTGAATCCCACGCCCTCTTCTTCACACATCTGCTCAACTAGTGCATTGATCGCCATCCTCTTACAATTTCTGTATGTTGCCCCCCTTCCTCCCATTACTGGCAAAATTCCTGAGAGAACAACCTGTTCCACTCTTGTCTCCTTTAGCTTCCTTACTAGATGTCTGTACTTCTGAACTACCCCAGTTGTTCCCTCCTTGTCTGCATTGTTTGTCCCTACGTGTACTAGTATAGACCCTCCCTTGCCATGCCCCAATACCTTCTCTACCCTTTCGGTCACATGCTCTATCCTAGCCCCCGGTAGACACACAACAATGTCCTTCCCCTCGCATATAGTCTTGTCTGTTTTTCTCAGAATTGAATCGCCCATAAACACTCTCTCTTTTCTCCTTGCCCCCTCAATCACTGCCTCGGAGTAGCTCCTCCGGTTTGCATATGTCTGGTTGTTATCTTTCCCCCTGTCGTCTTCTCTCCGGTCACATTCTCTTCCGGTCCATTCTTTCCTGTCGCTTTTTCTCTTGTCACCTTTCCTCCTGTCAGCATCCCTTTTATTGACTTCACTTCTATCACATTTGCTCTCACTTCCTTTCGTCCCTTCATCTTTCGTCCCATCTCATTTTCTTCTCTCCTCTCCCGTCCCATCTTCCCTCCCTCCTTCTCTACGGTCACTTTCTTCCCTGTCACCTTCATGCTTGTCACGTTTTCTGTTGTCGATTTTCCAATGTCTTCCCCTCTAATCACCTTCCCTCCTCTCAATCTCCTTTCCTCAGTTTTCTTGCCACTGCTATTCTCCTTCAGTCTTGCAGTATTCTCACCTCTCTCCCTGTCTTCTCTCTCCATTCGACCTGCCTCCTTGCTAATTCCAATCTCCATTCCCTTCACAATATCTGTCAACCTAACTATCTCCTTCTGCAGACACTCCACCTTCCAACACCCAATGCACTGAAAGGTGAATCCTTCCTCCATGGTTTCTGCCCATGACTTCCCACAGCCGGACAATGCAAAATCTACCCAGCTGTGGCAGTGATCGCACACCAAGTGTCGCTTTGCCTTGACTTGCCGCTTGCAAGGCGCCATATCCCGATTAGAATTTATTCAATAACTTAACTAACTTAGTCTTTATAAAGACTGTTTCCTGTGTACTACAGCACACTTTAGGTTACAAATTTCAATTACACAGCCGACTATTTATCCTGACATGAACGCTAACATTACCGGTAGTGACCTAATTTAAATACAATCAATTACGTTACGTTAGGCTGCTTTATTTATTTAGGTTGCACCGCCCAACTATCGCCCTTGCTTAGTTTTAACAACAATGCTACCTAATCAAAATATCTAGCAAGTACTGGCTTACACAGATATTATCTTATGTAAGTAGTTTGATGGTTGTTACTTTATCTCCTATATATTCTACCACATAATCAGGTTTGTTAAATCTTGTTTACACCTTATCGAAGGCTAAAGGCTAAATGAGTTACCCTATTATCACTCACTATACTAAGGTGTTCTAAACTACTTTAACTAACTAACTTTAAGCACAACTGCTACTCAATATATGTTTATTGCAACTTTATGAATGATATTAAGGCAAGAATAATATTTATCAATCTGTAATTCCACTTGTTTATAAACTTTTCTGCACCAACAATTGCTACGATCTATCTCCTCCAAATATAGCCTCGTGAATACATCTTAACTGTTGAACACTTCATTTAGGTGGTTGCCACAATTGCAAATAAACAAAATTCTTTTTTGTTTTGTCTAATTTAGCACAACTGGAACACATTACATAAGTGGCTCAGTCTTAAAATGAATGTGAGTTACCAGTCTTGAGTAAGGCCTAAAGCCTAATATCAGATTACAAAAAATGTTTGCTATGCAGTTACCACAGAACTAGGTTACTGCATCAATAGAAGACCGAGTAAACATGTAAATCCATAGACATGCACCAAGTACCTGAGATACCTTTGCAGATAACATACAACTTTTATCAATCACAAAAATATTTGTGGGTGGAGAATGATTCATAAGTGTAGCTGTGCTTGCACACAGCCACAATCTAAATAACATGATTGCGTTGTAGTGTTGACAAGTTAATCAGATAGATCCACGCAGTCACTAAACAACAAGGAGATATTGCCTCAGGTCTTTGGCAGTTTGGCAAGTTGCATGGAGCTACCTAGTCGTCAAAGGCAGACCAAACTGGAATAAAATAATAGCCTCAACTAAACTACATTTGTGTCCACATTTGCATACCTACATTGTGTTAGCAGTCTTGGGGTTTGTGAAACCAAGTATTTTAAACATAGAAGTCAAGCTACAAATCAAGCAATTTTGACTTTTCAGGCTTGAAGATTTGGCATAACTTCAATTGCTAAATAATATCCGAGTGCCAACTTTAACTCAGAGATGTTAGCCTGAGGCCCTATGTGTTAATTAAATACTGGTATCTTCCGCCAGCCCCGCTTCCCATTACCAGGTTTCTATCTTTCTATTCACACCAACTATTGTATTTCAATCAATAGCCTAAATATAGATGTGTGCAGCATCAACCATTGCAGAGATCAGTCACCCTGTCATTTGGACGTCACTCAGTCATTTGGATCCAAATGATGGTGGAGTCGTGCCCGGGAAACGGGTAAGAATTTTGATTGGGGTACAAACACTTTAACTGTGTACCGACCCACCCTACCACTATATGACGGGCTGTGCCCCACATGCAGAGCCTTTCTCAGATGTTGGCACAGCCTTCACAAGGCAGTTCCTGGAAATATTCTATGCAGCCGTGGTGTCACTCCATGTGTAGAGTTTGTCGCAATATTCAAATGGATACTGTTTTAATGCAACAGCGCAGATACTGCTGTCAGTCAAAAACTGGCACTACAAAGACTTGTGTCAGCACTCACTGCTGTATGAAAGCTTCCGGCGTTTGAATTGCCAGTAAACAAATCACTGACCACATTTTAAACCTTCTTAACGTGGCATTAACTTCGCCCGCTAAAACAGTTTTGTACCATGCGATTCTGCCAAATTACGACGGCATCGTTTAGCCGAGTTTACGGACGATTTCCTTATTTAGCATTTGCATGCTGGCCCGTTATTCTCCATATACAAATATGAGTAATCGGGAGCTTTCGGGGTTTTGCTGCCCTATATACTGAACGCATGTGCTTCGTTAATTCCCTAGAGGGGTAATGTTAATTGAAAGCATGCGACACTATCAACTGAAACAATGTAATATTCACGGATGAGAGCAACATTTAATAAAAACCGCTGTAAATTTATGAGATCGAGCAGAGCAAGATACGAGTGGAACACAGTAAGTAGTATGTTTAGACTAAACATACTACTACAGTATGAGCACTGCAAGTGCTTTCTAGCTGGGATTTGTGGTGGCGGGCGCTGTAAGCTGTTTTAATGGGTTAGAGTTACAGTAGTCCCTGCCTTCAGCGGACACATCTGTATCCAGGTATAAGTATCCTGACATTGCAGGTGTCCGCTCATCGGAGGGACAGGCATTTCGGTGCGGGAGTTCAGACTTCAGTACAACCGTTACATGGACATGTTAGAAATACATCTACGCATTATTTTATAGTAATTAAACCCTAGGCATATTTATTATCCCTATATTACTGTGATGTACTCAAATTAACAGTTAATATTGTAGTCATATCGTCCGCCCGGCACCGTCCACCCGACTCCTTCTTGCTATCTGTGATTTTCTACACAATGTTGTATTCTCGAAGAAGTTGCTGCCCGATATCGTATGCCAGCATCCACGCAAACACGGCTAACAAAAACCAACTTTATTACAAAATTGTGTAAATTGGTATTCTCAAACGATTTAGATTTTCCTTTACTAAAATGCTTCGTAACTAGTTCGTAAGTTCATGAATTTGGCTGCCGCCTAAAAGATGGAAAACAATAACCTGGAGATGAACAACCGAATGTTTAAATCGGTTTATACACTCAGCGCAAACATTTATTAAATATTAGAAGCTAGAACAGGTACAATCAATAATTATCTCATTTAGTTTTTCATCCAATCTCGACAGATTCATGAATGCACGTGTTGTGTGTCACTTGATATTGCGATCCACTGTTTCATATGCTAGCACCTAGTTCATCTTTTCCACGCACTGGTAACCTGCTTTACATTAATGCCGTTAGACTTATTGGAGCATAATTTCATCATATTTCCTTATTATTTCACCGCAGATTAGGATTAAAGTTGGACTGCATTGAAAATTATTGATCTAAATTTTTTATGCATCTTATTTGTGAATCTTAATTGCAATTTACATGCACCAAAAGAGACATCAAGATGAAGCCTTGGCTGGGGCTGGAGGCGCAAAGGCCGAAGCCCGTGATGGCGAAGTCGCGTTGGCAACTTGGCATCAGCGAATGTGATTGATGCTAGCACAAATTAAACAATACCCTGCTCCACATTTTCTAAGCAGATTTGACAAAAATCGTGGAAGTATTGAATACTGTCCATCTTAGCAGGGACATATAACTAAAATATCAGAGATGGGTGATTACAATAAAAATGTAACCAATTACGATTACTATGGAGATGTATGAATTCAATTACGGGTATGATTACTCAGAAAACATATGTAATTGATTACGATTACTTTACTTTCAAGTAATCACAATTACAATCATGATTACTTTAGACTATGCAAATCATGTTTCTATCATGTATGTGACCTTCTTTGAATTCAGAACTGATTATTGCTATCCAGGTTTTATTATTAATTAACAATGAAAACTGTTTTAGGCATATTAGGCATATCACAATATGAAAGAATAAATCAGTCAGAGTTTTATATAGCTTTACTATTAATATGAAACAGAATAATCACATGGTTAACCATCATGGTAGATTGCAGAGCACATCAGTAGATATTTCACATCTTAGGCTCTTAGCGTTTTTATATTTTCTTTCTCCACAGCAGTTTTATCACAGTCTTACACAACTTTCACAAGACATACTAACAAATGTTCACAAATGTTGGTAGTTGATGAGTGGACCTCACTGACTTGAAATGCTGATTTAGTGGTCCTAGCTCCAGTCCCAGGCACTGTGCATAAGATGACTGAGCCATTGGTGAAACAATGTGAAAAGATCAGTGGGATCATAGGATTATAAATACATGGCTTCAGATAAAACTGCTCAATGAAATAATGTAGTAGTTGCAAGCCAATTATTCCACTGTGCTGTGGTGGCAGGCCAGCTATGACATGCACACGCGCGCACACAGACACACACACACAGGGCAGTTACAGGTTACCCAGTTACAGATCTCTGCAAGCAAGTCAATTACAATTGTGTGCTTAGAGAAGCAGGGTTGGGGACAAATATGTTGCATTTTAGAATTTCCAATACCCTCTTTTTAAAATTTCAAATACAAATACACATGATCAAATACATTACACTAATAAAATAAAAATACAGGTCAGATTCAAATATGCTATATATGAGGTAGGTCAAACACAGAATACAATGGTGAACTTAGACAGGTTTACCCTTAGATATAATAGATAGGGATTTAGCAGCTAACCAGCCAGTCAGGACCTAGGAACCATGACCAGTCATTCACACCATACCAACAGTGCAAACAGTACAGGTGGCATAGCATGGATTCTACTATTACAAAGCAACATGGTAGGGGAGGCTTATTTACTGCAGTGCTTCTCAGAGCCTGTCACTACAATAACTTTGTACTATTACAGTAAGCAGGAGATTTGGCTTCTCTGGGGAGAGAAGGTATTAACTGTGGAAATCTAACCACATTTTTATGCAACTGAAATGCTCAATTGTAACAGAAAAGTAATATCCCAATTACTAAATTACATTTATTAGATCACTTCTGGTATAGCCATTTGTCTAATATTAGCGATAGAAATAAGCCAGAATATTTATTTGTTTTGAAATCTACTTGTCCGCCAAAATTTTAACTTGTCCGAGTGGCTGTTAAGGGGAATCGAAGCTTCGGAAAAAACGTAAAATGTCTGTCTTATTTTTCTGACAACAACACAATGTTCCTGCTGTTTCGTTGCATGTATATCTGAGTGACTTGTGATCAAAGACAACAATTTGATTTAATATGCAAATTTTTTAATTACAAAATTATATTTGCAACTATTTTCGGGTCCATTATTATTCATCACGAATATTAAAAGTAGACACGTTACATGATGTATACCAATATTTTAGTGATGCCGATATGAACGCTTTTATTAATAACAAATAATTATTACAATGATAGTAATGAGACAATTGTTTTCCTTGCTATTTGTTTTATAATGTTGCAAAAAACTGTTTATGTTTAATTATTATGGTATATATATAAATAACATATAACACTGCTGTAAATGTTGGCATCAGTTTGTTATTGAAGATGCCACTCAACCAGGAACACAACCAATGCAAAGCCAGGAAATGTTGTCACAAAAATTATAATAAACTATATAATCTGATAATATTTTGTTAAACTTCTATTAACTTCAATATTAACAAAGTTCTGTATTTTATAAACGAAGATAATATTCAATTGATCATCAGCAAACAAACGCATATTTCTTTTAATGTTATATTACCATTTCAATGATGATAAAACAGTTTTAACGGTGCCCGAATTACATTTACCAGACGGAATATAATTTATAGATTTAGTTACGTCGTAACGTTGCTGCCGCGCGCAGACCGCCGTAGTTGGTGGAAGCTGATATGTCAACGGTGGTTGGCGCCCCGGGTCTTGCATAATTCGGTTTCGAAAACTCGCAATTTATTATTAAAATAAATGTTACATAGATACAACATTTCTGAAATTTAATTAATATTCCGTTTATCAACCAGCACCATAGATTTACCGGAGAGCGTGTTACAAATGTCGAAAATTTTCACCGATCTGGATTGGCTAACGTTCGATGACTTGGAAGACTGCCGAGTCTGCGTGGGTTAGGCGTAATAATGGTTAAAACTATATAATTATTCAAATAACAGGTAGCGATACAAAGTCTACCATTTCCAAAGTGCATCAAATATGATCCATAAGTGGAAGCAAGTTGTACGTCGGCCAAACTGAAAGATTTACGATTGTGCGATCAACGATGGCTTATGCAGAGTCTGTCCTACGGGTATGACAGCTAGTTCGGTGCGCTCAGCGGATGACCCTGTTAACGCAGGCACTAAACTCGGCCGAACGCTGACGTATAACACACTGGCAGCGGAACGACAAGACGCCGACACACTACCACAATTGGAACGTGCGCGATTGCTAGCGAAATTCATTTACGTTTGAATTTCTTCAAATAAAAAGTTTGCAATGTTGCACGCATCACTATTTACTGTAAATTTTCACTTGTCCACCGGATAATCATGTAGAGTCATTTTACTTGTCCGGGCCAAAAATCACTTGTCCCGGACAGTGCTATTTCGAACGCTGAACATATCTGCTTGCATTCTAAGTATGAAAAAAAATGTAATCATGATAAGTAATCACGATAACGATTACTTTGGCAATGTAATCAAGTTCGATTACTTGACTTTTTTATCAATGTAATCGAGTACGAGTATAATTACTAAAAAAGTTTACAATGAGTATGATTACCCCATCTCTGTCAAATATCCTGTCCACGTTAATCAGGTGTTCCCTCATCAGAGGGACGTTAACATGGTAAAACAATCCGTACATTGAGGAACTGTCCCGAAACAGCAGGTGTCTCCAGGTGAGAGGGTTCGCTGAAGGCAGGGACTACTGTACATAAACATGATGAAGTGTTCCATCTACCCTGGGGCTACACAACCTATAATCTTGAGTTACTCATTACGACTTTCCAGTGAACCTTCTAATGGCAGACAACGGGTAGAATTTCAAAGTGAATGCAGCAAGGTAGACAAGAGCTGTTGCACCTACCCTTGAACTACGGGGCTACATCTTCACCAAAACAGATAAAAGCAAGACTTGACCAATGCGGTTGTGTCTTGCATATTTGAAATGCTATATTGGGGGATAAGTATGTGTTTACCTCTTACTCTTCTTCCACATTTAACTAATCCTAATGAAATGCAGCTGCAACATGTGTTTATAGTTGTGGGTATTTCTGACACAAGCACACTGACTCTGTGATAGGGAGCTTCTCTTATGCAAAGTGACAAGGCTGCCAGGTCCACATATGACTTTTGTCACTACAAAATCAAACCACTGTGCATTTTGAGTGAAGAGTAGAAATACACCCAGGTTAAATTTCACATTCATCATCTAGACGTGATAAAGATAGGGGCACAAAGCACTCAAAAATCACACATACAAAAAACTACATCCTAACTGAATCCGGTCCAGTACTATCAAACTAAATAGAGTAATGAAACTGGTGACAATGTGCTACCGTAAAAAAGCATGCCTTGGAACTTTGCCACATTCTACAAAACTACAGAACATAATGGGTGAAACTGTAGATGTGAAACATTTCTGGATAAATCCAACTCCAGTTATAGCTGCATGAATATAAACTAATTCACTAATTATCAAACCTGTCATGGGCAATCACTCCAACAAAAAGAATGTTTAGAAGATGCTGTGTCAAGTTTCTTAGCTAGATGAAAGTGCCCTAGTGGAAAGATATGCTTTGCTGAGGCCTAGACTAAAACATTTTATAAAATAAATAAGTCAGCCCTATAACAGTATTTAATACACTCCCCAATTTCTCCCACCTCTGCACACAGCATATTTATAAATCTGTTGCCTGGTGATAGAATATAAACGAGGTCATACAGAGAATGGAGGCGATCCAATGTAATTAATCTGTTTTTTTCTCTACTAGAGTGTGGCGTATCATAACACACAACTTAGGCAGTCACTTGCTCGTATTTAATGTTTTCAGGATGCCAGCTGAGAACTACATTTTGATTCCTGCAATGCATCATTTATTACTGACAAGCTGAAGAAACATGGGCTACATACCTTATTAGTCGTATATCCGTCCCACACAATTAATTTACCATCTTGTGAAGCAGATACTAAATTCCTGCAAACATGAAACAATGCAATCAGTAAACAAATTACATCACATATAATTAATAAAACAAATCTAGAGACATTACATACTCTGACAAGAAACCCTAGTTGTCGAAGGCTGTTCTATTGCATTTACTATAAATCTGAGTCAAAGTTGCCAGCTACAAAATAGGCCAGCAAGGAGGAGATAACAACGGTTGATACACTGGCTGTACATGGGCTCTAGGATACTGTGAAATGTAAACAAGATACTGCTAACAGGTGTGCCAGATCTGATGTCTTCAGTGTACTACGTACAGGGGGTGAAACCTGATGCATAGGGCAAGTGGATAGGGAGGTAGTTTTGTCATGCTTTTATGCACACACAATTTGACAATGATTCCAAATGCCAACACTGCTTGCCACAGACACCAATGACGTTTCAATTTATCACAGAAAGAATGGATCATACTTTGTATACCTGGTCAGGCTGCGAAATAAGGCCGGTCCGATCGTCCCGGACGAGTAGTTTCAGTGATCGGACTAGTCCATGTTTAGTTGAGCAGTCCCATCGGACTAGCTGTTATTATGTAAATTAATTTACGCTATGTATATGCTAGTTGGGTGTTGTGATGGAATAAAACAAAATCAGACAGTAAGGTAGCATTTTATCACAGGCAGCTAAATATTCCGTACGACCGTCAGATCGGAAACTTGCTGAACGCAGTGAATGTAAATGGCGGCTGTTTACATCCGGTTAGCGTAGGATAGGTAGTGCCACCTAGCGACCATGAGTGATGGACAAACATACATGCGCGGGTTACTGACATCGTTACGTGCTATCCCGTTGTGATGGTAGTTGCGTTATTCCTGCATTGGGTGATTATTTTAGCAAGTTACCAAACGCCAGCAATGTTACTGATTGTTTAGTCAGCTTCGGGAAAGAAAACGCTAATGAAAAGTATAGGGCAAATGATGCAACTTAGTCCGACAATGTCGGTCCTTTGTCGCCGTCAGGCTTCAAATTCTGCTGGAATCGCCTTGTCCACGACTCCTGTTTGCTGCCCCTGATTAAACTAGTCATTTCTTCTGATAACTTTGCAATTGGATCTACGAAATCACATGTATTTGTTTCTATTAATGACACATTTAGTTGAACATTTAATTGAAATGGGAAACGGCTTGTTTTCTTTATGAAATAAAGCCACTTTTACTATGTGCTATAACTGTCACATATATGATACCACAGTATGATTGATTTTTAAGGACTAGTAAAACAATATGAGGACTAGTTGTTTCTGAGTCAGCTAGTCCGACGGACTACCTGTCAATTAAATCCACCGTGCACCCTGCCTGGTACATATAACTTGATCAACATTTGGTTTATATTTTACTTTTAAAATACGTTCAAACATGCAGGACTCACCTAGAATCTGTCCCCCAATGCATGGCATATATTTTGGCAAGATGACCGCGTAGTGTGCGCCGAGTGCGCATCTGTATTCGACCGACTGGTTCAACATTTGCAGCAGCTTGTGTTAATGAAATGTCAGCAGCAGCTTTTCTGGCTTCCTACAAAAGTCATCAAAGAAACTAATTACATATGTACAGTGTACACAGGGCAACATGTTAATGTTAGTGATATATCCCCTATCAAAATTTTTCAAAGATACATTATTTATATCACGTACTAAAGTAAGAAAACTAGGAACATTAGTATGCGCAACACACAAGCACAGGTATATGTGTGTATGGCACTGTATGCATATATATAGTCATGCCTTGATGACTCACTCTTCGATAATGTAATTTTCAGTAATCTACATGCCTTTGTGTTGGAACAAACTTGATACACTATAAATTGCTTCATTAATATGTTTGTTCTACTGTTTCCGCACACCATTTTGGGGGAACTGGACATATAATACTGCAATATGAACGACTCAACTGTTTTTTTAATCAGTCTAAATGTAAGACCTACAAAATCAGAGTTAACAATTTCAATAATTGTTTTTACATCACAGCTAAATGCTTGGGCCTGTCAGTTACTGGAGATTAATAACATAATAAAGCACTACAATTATGGGAGTGTATTCAACCAAGTTATTTTGGAACTATACTGTATCACGAGCATGTACATGCATTTGAATAATTGGATGTACAATTGTGGCCGTTTGAATGCGCAGCTCGTAATTATATGTGTATTCTTTCATGTTAATTATATAAACTTATTATGTTTTATAATCTTATAAATGTACATGTATACTACAATTACAATGCATGATACATTTAAGTAATTACATGTTTATTATCAGTAGGTACAGAATCTAGAATAGGGTGTTTAACTAATCTGTAGGCTTCGTTAATCCAGCCTTGGCAACCAGTGTGTCGATAAATGAAACATGACTGTACATGTGTGCATGCTTGCACACACAAATACTATTACATAACAAGCAGCAACAAAAGCTACCAAATGTACACAAATGTTTATTATGTTTTTAGGGGGAATATATATCTACTGTGCCCATCTACTTCTGATATATAGAAATTATGTAGAGAAAAAATATAAAAATATTTAATAAAATATAAGAATGTTTATGTAAGCAATAGAAAACTGCTGTTTCACTGAGCAATATTACAGGTGACACTATCTACTGATCTGAATTATTCCAAACTATCAACTGCCAACTTTCAACAATGAGTAACTAAATTTGCAAATCTGACTGTGGTACAATGTGACTCCACCATATCACTAGCAGAACCCCTACTATTTTGATTAACCCAACATTTTAAAGTGACAATATGTTGTGTTACGTATGTGCACACATTAATAGGCAGTATTTTCCTGGGTAAGATGTTGTGGAGGTGGTTGCATGAACAAAGTAAGCACTGTTATTTGCTCGGGTGAGTTTGAAGACTGAACACACCCTGTGAACCAGAAGATTTACGTAATGAATTCATTGTGATATATACATTTTTAAGTGCAATAAATAGATATCTGCAAGAACTTTTTTTTTGCAAATATTGAGTAAAAAAAATAGCAATGTGGCCTACCTTGCTTGTCATATACAATGGAAAACACTGATAGGTAACCATAGCATACAGCAGGAAACACACATATCTGCTTCCACCATCTTTCCACAGACGTCAAATTCACGACAAGCAAAATCATGAAGCACATGTTGGTGAGAAAGCGATGTGTGGAAGTGCTTGACGAAGTGCCACTGATCTCTTACGGATATGTGCAGAGGATGGAAGCAAACAGGGGTATTTGCCACAGTAGACCTACTTGTTTGCTACTGATATGCAGACAGACGCATACAATTATGCAACAAACTACTACAAATGATATATTACTTACCCTAATTTGATTTTTAAGTTGCTCAGCCTCCTGCCTTAGTTGTTCTAATTCACTCATGGTGATTTTTTAAAAAAGAAAATACAAATCTGAAACACAGAAAATAAGACGGCATTAGTGAACATACATGCACAAAATTAAAACTACATCACAATAGCTAACACTCTAGTAAGAAGAAAGGCTTTCATAATCCACAAATCACTTCAGCTGCTATCATAGGATAGTCAGGACAGTGAGTGTTTTACTGAAGTATAAGTGGATTATATTATTTAAAACAAATATGTGATGAATTGCTGTAACTTGTAAAGTTTATTCCATTAAATATAGCAAGAATATGACACAATTAGTGGCATGTTTAATTCCAATCCTATGACATATATTGTATATTTTATATGTAATCTAGTTAATGAATTTTTTCCACATGGTGTAAAAAAAAACAGACACAAAACAGGCTGTTTAGCAATAATAGTTTTGTTAAAACAACAAAATAAGGAAATGTGTACAAGGTAAGAAAGGTTTTAAGTTCACTTCACACTTTTACTACTAGTTACAATGCAAAAGATATCAGCCAACACACACACCCCCAATTGATATAGTCTAAAACTGTTTTTCTTTACAACTGGAAGTTTACAATACCAGAGACATCACATCACCCCCATGAAAAGGGTTCCAAGCATGGGGAAGTCTTGTCTGAAATTGGGAATTTAAAAAATCTGCATTTAAAAAATTAAGCAAACTGCATAGTGTAAATGGGTTGTAACTACGTTATGTGCCAAGTTGGATTACTCAATTAAAAGATAATAATTCAGCACACATTGCTTAAACACACCCACACATTTCCCCAAAAGCAAGTATGAAATATCGGTAGGATCCATATATTTTAACGCAGTCAACATCCTAGGATCTGCTTATGATATATATATATATATGTACAGCATAATTATTACGTGATAGTTCACACTGTGCATTAATGACTGGTACAACTTTTGAATCGGAAATTGTTGTGTAAAATGTATTTTTATGCTATGTTTAAACTATTTGCAATTGCATATACCCACGACCGGAAAATTCGGGGCAGGTAAAAATTTGTGGCCCTGAAATCTTGTGTTCTAATGCTCTTGGCCTATTTTAATACACTGTGTGGTCTCGCACTGATTCACCTGACACACACAAAATTTACACAGCATAGACCGGACCCACGGTTTTTGATGCAGGAGTCTTCGACAAGATTTGGATTTTGCCAGTATATTTCCGTAAGTACTTCACTCAAAAACAAGTTTTGTAACAGTTTGTTTGCAGCAGTTGGAAGGAATATGTGTCAGAGATTTAGCACATAAATATCTTATGGAAGAATTTGAACAGGTTTTAGTAAAAATAACAAAACACGATTGCACCCACGATTATTGCCCACACCAGTATACATGATGGGAACAAAATACACTCGAATCCAAAATGGATGACTGAAAAAGGCTATAAAACTAAATTACATTCATACAAAATAACCACTGTCATATTAATACTTGATTTCCACTATTCTGCCGTGCTTCGCCACAAAGCACTTACGAGGGTCTACCAGAAGCACTGTTTTGCGGTTTTTCATGAAACGACATACCTCACAGCGAAAACAAAACATGGCTTCCAAGTTCCAAATTCTGCATTGTGACATGTTGCACCAACATCATACCGGATAGCTATAATCTTACCTGTTTTTTAGGCCAGGATGTTCTATGGAGTTCAGGCTATATTGCTAACTGACTGGTGTCCATACGCTAGGTTTTAATCCGTTCGTTTAATAGAAAAACAGTAGGCTTGTGTCAGATATGGCCGCCGTCTTGGTTTCCTTTCCATGGCATATATATATTGATCGACGATTACATTACATGAAGCTCAGCAAAATGGCTTCCCAGTATCGTCACCGGCAGACAATGCAAAAATTAATAGCGGTTTCTGTCCGTGCGAACAACACAGCCGAGTAGTATTCACCCCGTAACTCCCCCGAGTACCTGGCACAAAACGATTCGCAACCCGACATCGGCACGCCCGAAAAATGACAGCCAAGATAAAAGCAAATTCACAAGAAGAATCGGCGTTAATTTGACCGTAGCACGTAGGTGCGCCTGTGTCTTTGAGACGTATCATACAGGGATTTCTCAAGCAGCATACTTACCCTACAAAAGTACACCACACCCCTGGTTGTTCCAATTCACCATAAAACAGAAAATTATTGTATAGAAAGCTATTCATAAATATCAACAACACATCCACCTTGGTAAGGGTGCGGCTCCCGTGCTTCGCCTCCGTTGGACCCCGTAGGACGGTATACCGGCTAGGCGCAGGCGCGCTGTCGTTCGACTGACGTACCAATTGATTTACATAATTAATTGATTTGGCGATTTCATAGTCGGCATTGTCTTTGCATTTGCATTGTGCTTATTATATTTTTGTTAATGCAAAGAAATGATCTTCTTGTTTATTTACAGGGGTTATACAAACCGATTTAACCATTTTTGAACAGGTTACAAAATAAGGTCAATATATGGCCTACTGTGTTACACATGCGCGTCTGACGCGAACCAGGCACGCCCAGGGCTGGTGCGTGCCGAACTGTGGTAGTTTACGGAGGAAAAGTGCCGCTACACAGAATGCACTAAACTTGCATAATGTTTCTGGGTACAATAGTATTAATTCGCAATTTTATGTGTTGTTATTGCTCTGGGTAGTTATGTTTTAATGAACTTGTGTCAGGGCGTTTTACATACAAAGTCAGGAGGGCATTCGGCCGAGCATTACCCCAAGCCCGGCCTTTCACTTCAGAGCAAAGTCCTAAAAGAGCAATTTTAAAATTTTCGTTAAATGGGCAATATCTAGGGAAAGGGTGTGCTTTTTCGGGTGGAAATATTTTGGTGGGGGTCTGGATATAGGATTAGCCCCCCCCCAATATTTAGGGAAAGGGTGCACTTTTGGGTGTAAATGGAGGTTTTTGGAAAACCTCAAGATGGTTTTTGGTGAGTCTCAATGGGGTGCAAATCGAGGTTTTTTGAGAGTCTCGAACATGTAAAGTGTTTTGGGGTCTGGACATAGGATTAGCCCCCCCAATATTTAGGGAAAGGGTGCACTTTTGGGTGTAAATGGAGGTTTTTGGAAAACCTCAAGATGGTTTTTGGTGAGTCTCAATGGGGTGCAAATCGAGGTTTTTTGAGAGTCTCGAACATGTAAAGTGTGTTTTGGCGAGCCTGATGGGGGTTCAAATCGATGTTTTGGTGAGCCTCGGGAGGGGTGCGAATCAGGGGCGGATCCCTAGAGGGCCGGTGGTCTGGGGTGGGGGGGGGTTCACAAAACCTCCACTGGCGGCCGAACCGAAATGGTGTAAATTAAGGTAAGGTAAGTTCTTATATATCGCGCAGTATCCTGACTTCAGGACTGCTCGATCAAAGCGTTTATTTACACTTTACTTAACGTGTATAGACACTTTTCGCTCCCGCGCCACCGTAACTTATAATTAATAATTCAGCTTCTCCGCTGTCTCGGCTCGACTGGTGACATCGGAAGACGGGGTACGTGGAGGTGTTGTTGAATTTTTTGCCGCCGCGTCGCCGTAACTTCAAGATATATTGTAACATGAAACATAAACGGGGCATATTTCCAAGGGTCTTGGGGGGCACGGCCACGCGTGGGCCCATTCAAAAAGTCTACTTACGCGGGCGCGCACAATTCCAATGGTCTAGGGGCATGCACGCGTGCCCCCAGGCCTCCGTAGGTCCGCCTATGCGAATCAATGTTTTAACTGGAGAGCCCGGAGGTGGGTCTGGTGCGCCTCGGGGTGAGGGTGCAAATAGAGGTTTGTTGGAGACCTTCAAACATTTTTTTTCTTCAAATTTAAAAAAACAATATTGTTAAAGAAATGTAACGTAGTGTTACAGATTTTTAGCGGTTCGAAGGGAACAGTGCTGGATTGTTTTTTGATCAACCACGATTAGACGCAGTTGCAGCTCAGACGTTGCAACTGGGATGACGGGATGGAGTGATATAGAGTTTTGGGGAGCCTCTAATTAACTGCACCATATGTACCTCATCACTGACGCTCAACAAAACATCAGCAAACTATTTGTGGGGCTGATCGAACTCCCCCTCTAAATACTGGGGGGCTCATGCAGTCCCAAGCCCCCGTTCCGATGCCTATTGGCCGTAAGCAACGTGCGTGGCCGTAGCCGCAGGCCCTACCGGTTTTATTGTCGTATGAATAGCGGCCTATGTATAAACATATAAACAAAATTCATGTGTGCATCCAGCCTGTGGTGACGTCAGCAACATCTGACAG
Source organism: Paraescarpia echinospica (assembly GCA_020002185.1). Lineage (NCBI taxonomy): Eukaryota > Metazoa > Annelida > Polychaeta > Sabellida > Siboglinidae > Paraescarpia > Paraescarpia echinospica. The sequence continues at coordinate 65,536,257 of CM034537.1, forward strand.
GCTGTGACACGCAAATGACCACGTTTGAGCGGGCTTATAGCGACACGATCGAGTTCGCAATGAACAGGCTTCACATTTGGCACAGGAGTATTAAGTTGATTTAATACGAATTTTCAAAAATATTAAACATTTTATTTAACTTGTCTTCAATTACTGCCTACTTGCTGAAATACATCTGGTTTATACATTACGTTAGACGATTGTTGTAATACTACGTGTTTTCTGTGATTGTTCCGAGCTACGTAAACCGTCCTCCAACCAGTTGGGAACGACTTACGCAACTTGTAACACTCATTGAAAACATGCGCAACGTTGCGATAAACTTTAAATTGGCATCATGTTTAATTGAAATACCGCGTGCCGTTTCTGTTCTGTTTACAACCATAAGCGGATCCAGGGTGCCGGGGGCATGTGCCATGCAGGGGCGTTTCCAGAGACGGTAATTTAGCTGGGCAGGTCCACATATACCTCCAAATGCACCCCCGTTAAACAGTTAAGCTAGGCTCACTAAAGTCCTTGGAGGTCGAACCAATATGCATGCAGTGGGTGGGCTGAGCCGCACAACTATACGCTGTCGTCAAATCTTGACGTCGGAAAACGGGGTTAGGGAGTTTGTGGGAGCTGAGCCCCAATATGTTGTGTGTGGGTGGGAGCTGGACACACGTTTAGTCCCTATATTTGGGTCGGTGCAGTTGGAGGCTTTTGGTGAGCCTCAAAGGGTGCATCCCCCAATATTCACCTCGTTTCGGCACATGTGACCCCCCAGTATAATTTATATTTTATCGTAGGCCCTTATATGACATATAGCACCTCTTCGCGATTATTTTGATGATCGAAACATGGTTAAGTTCTGCGATTATGTTTTTAGGAAATCAAATGTTATGTGAACCAATTCTATAAAATACCTGCCAACTTTTTGTTTTGAAATCCGGGAGATTCGTCAGCGGTTCTGCACGCTACCCATGTCGCGCTGTCTGGGATAATGAAAACGGAAGATGGGGTTGCCCAGGGGTGCGGGGTTGGAGACTTTTCGCCGGAACTTTACCGGTTCGCTATTTCGAAGACGGGGGAGGGGGTTCTGTTAGAGGCTTTTCACCGGAAATTCAGCGGTTCAGCACGTCTCCCGTGGTGTCGCGCTGTCTCGAAGACGGGGGTGGGGGGGGGGGGGTTTGCTGTTTGAGATATTCAGCGAAATCCAGTGTAAATATTCGAACTAAAAGGATCGAATGTCCGACAGGTACGAATAGTTTTTTCTGCTTCTACGTATGTGTCTATAGTGCCATTCGGACCAGGGATTTTTTTTAGTGTTAATAATTAAACATGTATCCGACATAATGCGCGAGGGAACGCTTTTCGCAATGAAAGAAATGTATTGGGTAACACTGAGCGTACAATTTGTAAACAATATTTTTTGTTGTAAACATCGTTTTCCTGCGGTCAGTTTGACGATAAAAATGTAAAGGTAAGTTCTTATATATCGCAGTTTCCGGGCCTCAGGACTGCTCAAAGCGCTCTACACTTTACTCCCTGGCAGACCTGTTCAATCGAACACCATCTCGACTTCTCTGGGAAGTATCCAGCCACACTGCAATTAATGCGCGAAGGCTATTCGTACACACAAATATCCAACACTGTCTATAGCCAGGTACTCATTCATACAGCTGAGTTATCTGATGCAACGTATAGTGAACGAACTTGCCCAAGGTTCGACACCGCCGCACATAATTCACGGCTTCTCTCGGTTGAGAGTCCGTAGCTCTAGCCGATGCACTACGGCGCTACAGCGGATGTATAGGGCTGTACGACGCTGTAAGTTACGTGGAAATGTAAGCGGTCACACGGACCAATAGGCCTATAATTTTATCTGCAAACTTTTTTGAAATCTGGGAGCTTCATCAGCGGTTCAGCACGCTTCCCGTGTCGCGCTGTCTCGAATTATTTTGATATCGAAAAACGGGAGGAGCGACTGTTAACAATATTTTCCCGCCGCGGTAACTTCAGCTTTTCAGCTTCTCAGCTCGACTTATGACATCGGTCGACAGGGGGTGTTCTGTTGGAGATTTTTCAGAGAAAATCCCGGATATCTGCCTGTATTAGGGGAGAGCGTGATATATACCAACAATCCGGGAGACTCCCGGATTTCACGGGATAGCTGTCAGGTAACTAAACAAGTTACTGACCCTACATCATAGTAGGTGGTCAGTGAGCACCGGGTCAGCATATATTTCGAACACTATTATAAAACTGACACGCATGAAAACAAGGCTTTTGTAAGAATCGCTCCACCATACAATTATTAACAAAACGCCACACTAAATATATTTAAAGTGTACATACAGACGTAATGTACTAAGCATCCTGCAGTCTCGTAAGAGTATGGATCTGTACCCCGGTGTCGAAGATCATATGTGGTCTGGGCAGCGTCTGTTGTGGCTGTAGAGGCCGAATCTTGAGTGGCAGTCTTTAGCATTTGCTGCACTAGAAGGCGCTCTCGACTCTGTTCGCAGCCTGGGTGTTTTTTCTGCGGTTACGTTTTTCTTCTGCTAGCCTACGTAGAGTCTCCTCTCCTCTTTTGAGACCCCTGTATAGTACATACCTGCCTCCATGTGGATCGGTCTACAGCAAGCTCCTCCCAATTGTCAACTCTGTCTAGCGCCTTCAAATGTTGCTTGCATACGTCCTTGAAGCACAGATGGGGGCGTCCTGCAGCTCTCTTTCCAGTGGCCAGCTCTTCACAGAGAATGTCTTTTGGAAACCTCCCATCTTCCATCCGATGCACGTGGCCGAGCCAGCGGAGGCGGCGTTGCCCGAGCAGGGTCACCAGGCTCACAGACTTGGCACGTACGTGAGAGGACCTTTGTATTGGGGACTCAGTTCTTCCATGAGATCCCGAGGATGCGCCGCAGGCAGCGCATGTGAAATGAGTTCAGTCGATTTTCGGGATGTGACGTCTTGCCGACATCAAATCGAGGTTTTCCTTCGCTTTTAGAGCGATGTACCTTCTTCGGCTGCAACCTAATCCTGCAGCACACCAAGGAGTAGTCTGTGTCACAGCCAGCGCTGGTGATGATCAAATCCACCTGATGCCAGTGCTTTGATTGGGGGTGTCTCCATTTTGCCTTGTGTTGGGGCTTTGTCTGAAAGGAGTTGGTGATGCAGAAGTCGAAGTAGGAGCACAACTCAAGAAGTCGCTGTCCGTTCTCGTTTATCTTGCCGAACCTTTTGGCTTCTGATGTTGAGTACAGACGTAGATTATATTCTCGATTTTCACAATACCACCGTATTCGTTTGTTTGGGTATATCTTTAATGTGTTCAGTATTGTTTGTGTAGACATTCTAAGTTAGTGTGCTGAAATAAAATATTGCATCCACTAGGGTGCATGTCAACAGAGGGTAGTCTAGCGTGGCACAAAACATCCACTGGCGGCCGAACCAAATTGGTATAGAAAATGTTTCGCTTCTCTCCGCTGTCTCGGCTCGGAAGACGGGACTGTTTTTTCTTCGCTGCGCCAGGCACAATTAAAAAGGTTTTCGGGGAACGGTCACGAGGGCCCATACAAAAAGGTAGGCGGGGGCATGCCAAATCCCCCAGGTTTCCCACAAGACATGCCTATGTTCACATCGACTGCGTTAACGTACATTCGTGTATAAGTGGTTCCCTCTGGCGGATCTAGCAATTCACAATACTCTCCAAGCAACACAGGCCGAGTTTATTATAAAAAATAACCTGAGTATTCATCTTGCTACTTACATATTTTTACACTTACTGAATATTTGGTTTTGGTATCAGAATGCAAAAAAAAATATAAGCAAAAATTATACAACAAAAATAGAACAAAAAAGGTATGCTTATGGAAAAGAAAGTATAAATCACAGGTGTGCCCAGTTCGAGTTTTGATGCTGACAATCATTTAAATACCACTTTTATTTTATATACTTCATATATTGATATTGTGCATATAGAGGTGAACTGGCATACAGAAGCAGTCGCTAACAAAAAGCTTCCTGCTATTTTGCTACATTTAAAATACAGCAACACAAACAAGAAATTAACATACACCATAATCAGTACACATTGTTCAGGTGTCATGACATTTTCATTGGAAATATAGCATTTGGCAATACAAATAGCCTCTTACCCACCATAAATGTACAGCAGCTAATACAGAACAAATCACATTAGTTACTTGGACAATGGCAAGACTTCCTAATGCTCAGTACCACTTGCTCTGGTATTCTGATGGTTTCTGTCTCCATTAGCCAGATGGTGAATAACTCAGAAAACATCTGAATGTTATCTAGTCTATAACCTGCAGCTACAACCAAGCGTTAATCAACATACATTTTGCGCAAATGCCATTAACAAATGTATCATTGGCACTGACGTACACGTCCTGATGCATCTACCTGCAAGGGCTGCGAAACCAGTTTCAACAAAGATGGCACAACCTGAAAAAACAGTACTGCAAAAGATAATTTTAACATGTCACATAATCACAAAATGCATGTACCGCCATAAACATCTGTACACCATTGCATTAACTAGAAGCATATAAACATGCATCACTGCACAACTAAGACAGACAACCACTAAAGAATTGCATCCACCATCACAAATACAATTTCTTTGATGCAAACTGATCCAATATATTTCAAATGTAAATGCTACTCTTCACCTTGTGTTTAGTAACAGTGAATCTGATGCCAGTCCTGTTCCACAAATACACAGAGATGTGTACGTATGCACTTATTATTTGCGCCTCTACTCAAGAGAACTGTAGTGGTCTCGAGTCAACCAGTTCATTCCTAACATCACTGAATCTTTGATCTGTTACACACATCTAGTAAGAATGTTCACCTTTGATCCCTTTGCCTACCCAACAGTATTTTGTTATACTGAACAAGTGCATGAATCACCACATGTGGAATTGCGTCAAGTAGTACTGAAGGATTTGTTTAATGATTTCTTCTTCTTCTTTGCAGACATACTTTGGGAACTCGATGGAACACCACTAAATGACTTATTTGCTTGTTTCTTTTTTTCTGACAGCTTTACAGACGTAGTAGCAGGTGATTTGTTCAGGGATTTTGTTTTCTGTTTCTTTGATGAGCCACTTGCACGGAGTGGTGTAGCACTAGATGACTCAGTGGCAGACTTCTTGGCTGATTCAGAGGTGGGTAAGGGAGTGATGCTCACTGACTTGCCAAGTGATTTCCGTTTCTTATTCGACATCTTTGCAGAATGCTGTGGCGTCTCATTAAAACATGTACTCTTGGGAGTGTTGACCTTGTTGGAGAGAACTGCTGGAGAATTGGAACTCTGGGATTTGTTAATTGACTTCCGCTTCTCTTCAGTGGATTTTAGTTGACTTTCATTTGGTGATTTGTTCAATGGCTTCATCTTTGTCTGCTGCAAAGGAGTAGTGAGAGACTTCTTTTTCTTTGATGGTTCCGACTCATTCAGCAACACAGTACTGGGTGATTTCCTCTTCTTGTTTCCCAATACTGGAGTCTTCTTCATCATTTTCGGTGTTGCCATCGATGTGGGCTGTGATTCATCTGTCTTGTTCCCTGACAGGTTCTTGGTCAGACTTTTAGGAGTTGTCAGCTGCCTGGTTGGTCCACCTGTTAATTGATTCAGTTTCTTTGCAGTCTTGGTACTCCCCGGGGTTTTGGCCAGTTTGTTTGTGACTGGTGCTGGTGTTCCTTTCAAACTACCTGCACTTGGCGTTTTCACAGCCTTACCATTGCTTTTAAGATCCGACGACTTGCCAGAGAGCTTCTGTTTATGAACACCTCGTTTCTGTGTCTCCTTCTGCGGTTTCTGTTTTGGCTTGACATCATCTAATGACTCATCACTGTTACTTTCTTCCATTGGCTCTTCGTCATCTTCATCATCATCTTCATCATCATCTTCATCATCGTCATCATCATCATCATCAGAAGTTGACTGATTCTCTGGACTTGTCTCCCTTTTCTGTTTCTTGTCTGGTGGAACCCCTCTGTCCTGCTTCTTTTTCTTGTCTTCAGTGGCCTCCTCTTCCCCATCTCCCCCTGCAACAACATTGGAGCAACATGGAAACAACATGGGAACAACATGGCAACAACATAGATACAACATGGGAGCAACATGAGAGTAACACAGGAATAGCATGGGAGCAGCATGAGAGCGACATGGGAGGAAGATGAAAGCAACATGGGAAGAACATGGGAAGAACATGCGAGCAACATGGGAAGATTATGGGAAGATTATGGGATACGACCATGTTTGTGTTAATCTGCGCCGCTGAGGCCGTGCGTTACTGCATAAAATGAGCAATATAGGAGCATATGTTGATGCAAACCAGGGTGCTATTTATGCCTCAAAAATGCACTAAGATACACTTTCTTAAACGTAAATATGTCTGCGATAATGTTGAATTTTGGAAACAACATACTGAGGTATCAAAGTTAGGTAAAACTCAAATTATAAGAGTGAAATCGAGGTGGGTCCGGATTCTACACAAGTGCCACAAGCAAACTAGGATGCTGGCGAGCAAGCGCGACGACTGGCTAACTGACATTGTGATAATGTTGGTTAAAATAATGTCCATATAAAAAAATGTGTTGCTATCATGAAATGCTTATGACATTAGAGATCACATAAGTGTTGTGGACTTGATGGGATGTCATGTGATGATGTCATGTGATGATGGGATGTCATGTGACTGTAATTAAACTTCAATATATGATATCAACGTATGATAATTATGAACAATGAAATAAAAATATGTATTAATTCCAAAAATGTTGTGTAGGGATTGCAGATCAACTGGTGTGAGCGACACTAGGTTGTTACATTGTCAACTGGACGCTCAAGAGATCGATGATTCTAAGAACAGTTAATAAAGATGATATACTGTAAAGTAAACAAGCAATACACAAGTTTTTAATTCAGTTGTTTGCTGAATTAAATGTTCTGTTGAGTGTCCAGAATACAAGGTCATCTTAATGTCCTGGGGATCCGGGATCTGCTTCGTATTCGTCCTCATAGTCGTCTTCGTTGTCACTTGCATCATCTCATTCGTCGACGTCGTCTAGCACCATGCCTTGTGGAGCGTCAGCAAGGCCCTCCGCAGCAGCTACTTCTGTTGTCAGCACTTTTGCCATCTTTTGGCCATCCAAGAAGTCGCCTGCCGTGAACCCTTCAAATGGGTTCTCCTCATCACTGTCCGTGCCGAAGAGCATATCGTCCTCTGAGCTATCCATTGCAGACGGAATGCCACACACTTTGAATGACTTGCAGACCACTTGAGAAGTAACATTACCCCACACAAGTGTAATCCACTTCAGCATGAGCGGACGACCAGGCTGTTTCCAGTTGCCTCCTCAGGTCAACTCTACTAGCCATGACGCCGATGATCCCGGCAGGAATGTTGACATTGTGTGGCCGGCAAACACCCTTAAAAATGACCGCCAACATGACGTGGCCAGTGGATACCATCAACACAGTGTTGCTTCCTGTTGTTTCCATGGTATAATTCCCAGTCGATGTAGACTGAGGTCTCATCCGCATTCCCTACTATGGCGTCGGTGTAATGGTGTCTTTGACGGAGGGGTAAGACGAAGCGTAGGTACCCCTGCATTCTGTTGTCTAGTTGTTGCTGAGGTTTTTGTGCCACGTGCATTGCCGGAAACTCATGGTTTCTTCTCATGAAAAGGCGCAGCCATCCACAGCTTGCCTTCAAACTCTGGTTCCCATCTTGTCTGTGGAGTCGCAGGCATTCAATTTCCAAGTTCCTTCCTGTCACTCTAGTGCCGGCATCACTTTTGTATCGAATCCATGCCTTCAGCTGGTCATCTATATCAAGGTAGCGCATCTTCTTGCCAGCACCATCTATCTTTTTATGCCTGCACTCGCCTCCCTCAAGGCCACCTCGTTGCGCGCCACTCTATTACTTGCTGTCGTGCGACATTGTACTCCCTTGCTGCCATGGAGTTGTTGGTAGCCTTCGCAAACTCTACCACCCTTCTGTTTGAAGGCAAACGTGTAGGATTGGTTCCTACAACCTCTGTGAGATAGCCCTGCGTCTTGCATGACTCTCAATATCTAACTATGTAAAAGATGTTAGAATGATGGTGATGGTATTTAAAACATAATTTATACCCTTTCATTCTTATCGTAACATAATAATTTTCTGATCATTTATCAATGTATTGTGTTTGTATTATCCCAGTTATTTTTATTCAATCAAGACAATATTTTTCGAACACTCGGTTGCTCCGCTCAGCCACAACCAAACTGCCTATTGCAAGGGAATAAATACTACCCTGTCCCTTACTACATAGCTAGCAGTTTATTCGCTAGGAGGCACCATTATCTCGCCGTTTGGGCGTGCTAATGGTGTACGCCAAGTAAGCATGTCATTCGAACTGGACACATTCACATATATATATTCATGTGTGGTCAAGAGGATACAAGAACGCTGCAGTCTCCAGATATGTGTGAAAAAATGTTATGTAAAAAGATCGTCAAATTTCGCAGTAATCTGATATCGGGGGGAGAGGACATTGCATTACGGATTCCCTACATCGCAAAAAAATGGGGGTGTATGCTAATTAGGGTAGGCATACAAATTAGAATGAATACGGTAATTATATAAACACACTATCATGTTTATTCGGGATGTTTGTTCACCTACGTGAATTATTAGGCACGAAGAAGTTTCCCACCGTCAGGGCTTAGGGGCTGACAATGACTTTTCCCTAGTAATGAGACTTAACAAACTAGAGGTGCAACAGAAGGTAGATGGCGACCGACAGTGTAGGGTAACAGTGAGGAAGCACTGGGTGAATTAGTCAGGGGAATGAGGGTGGATGTCCGGAGGGTGATCACCGGAAGGGTGGATAAGCCTTCGGAGGTAGATGACCTTTGGGGGTTGGAGAAATTGAGGAGTGGGACTACCATGTTGAAAAAGTGCATGAGCAATGAGGTGAGCACAGAAAGGGTAAATGAGGTGAAGGGTAGATAAGCCTGAGGGTAGATAACATTGAGAACAAGATCAGAGAAGAGACCCACAGTGAGGGGAACATGAGACTTTTTAATATAAGTAAACCTTCTCCTCAAGTCATACACATCAAATTTAACTTTTTTCTGAAAACTGTTAAAGATACTTTGCATATCTCGCATGAGTTTTGTGGAGAAGAAACAACTTACCTGCACTGGGGGCAGCGGCAGCCGGGATTTTGTTTGAGAGTTTCTTGAGCTTGGCAACAAAGAATCCATCAAGGTTGTGGGTGTGGGGGTAGAAACGTCGTGTCAACTTCAGGCTCGGGTGGAAGTGATGCTCCTTCATACTGCACAAGAGAATGTGTGGAGTTAAGTCACTCAAGTATAGGTAGTTCACCCAGAGGTAGGTAAGTTACTAAGGTACAGGTAAGTCACTTTACAGTCACAAATATTGACAAGAATGGGTCAAGATGATTACAATGGTGGCTGTAAACACTGTGACAAAAGGTTATTTATATTCTCGCAAGTCACCAAATCTATGGATTAGTCAATATTTTTGAAGATTTTAGCAAATATATTCATTCTTATAAAACCGACTGTGCACATTATTTAAACTATTTACACAAACATGCGTGGTGAATGCCTAGGCTGATATCAAAATTATAAAATACTGACAAGTCTATAAATGAAGCATGTGAAATAGGAGGAAGAAACAGAATCTCACTGGATGAAGCCATCCTGTCCAAAATCAAGTCCTGTTGGAACCAGTTTGACATTCCTTTTCTTGAGGGCGTAGTCAACCACCCACTCATTCTCCTCCACCTACAACAACACTTGATGTGAGTGACTATACAGTTCTAATCATTCTTCTCGATCTGCAACGACACTTGATATGAGTGACTAAATAGTTCTGCTCATTCTTCTCGACCTGCAAGAATACTTGAGGTAAGTGACTAAACAGTTGTACTCATTCTTCTCGACCTAAAACAGCACTTGATGTAAGTGACTAAACAGTTGTACTCATTCTTCTCGACCTAAAACAGCACTTGATGTAAGTGACTAAACAGTTGTACTCATTCTTCTCGATCCTAAAACAACACTTGATGTAAGTGACTAAACAGTTGTACTCATTCTCCTTGACCTACTCACCAGTACAGAGCAAGTGGAGTAGACAACGTAGCCCCCAGATGCTGACTTGGCATTGCAGCTGTCAATAGCCGACAGAATCAACTCTTTCTGCAGATGTGAGCACCGCAGGATGTCCTTCAAGTCCTGAAACATGTCTCCCAATGCAATGCTGGTCTCCATGTGTCGGCTATAGGAATGTACGCTTGGTGCATGCACACCAACAGAATTCTCCATAGTCCATTCTGTATGATTACTTCACCGATTAGCAGATGAGGAGCAAATTGTTGAAAGAAATGGATGAATACAGACAGAGGCGAGTGAATCTCGGCATTTGGGAGGTGATACACTTGCAATTCTCCAAAGGTAGCATATCAATATACAGAGTAAGAATTCTATTAAGATGAACACTGACTTAATCTTAATGCAGTCATGTCCTCCAGTCCGGATCCACTGAGATAAAACATCATGCATTTGGATGTTCTGTGCAAGATTAATTCCACTCTTAAGACGCTAACTGGCTGGAGATGTAACTAAGATGAACGGAATACCTTGTTTGTTTTGACGGTCGGGTCCTTAGAGATGACACCCGAGCCACTACACGGAGCGTCCAGCAACACACGGTCGAAACTGTGGTGCACCTGGCGGCAAACACAGATCAATTTATTAACAGTCTAAAATGCTGCATGATGATATTTTCTGATCAGAATGTAAAATAAGAAATACATCTGACTTTCATTATAAGGAACATGTTTTGACTTGGTCAAACTGTTCTGTGTGTGCAAAGGTACATGTCACAGTTTAGGCCAGAATGGGAATGATAAAGTTGTTCCTTTAAAGTGAATGTTCCTTCCATCACGAGTGCTTAGTGCGAGAGTTCGCTGTTTGTCACAAATGCTGACCTCACATTGTTGACTCCAATGTCAACAATTTATCCACCTACAATTATACATATAACAAACAAACGAGTCTTTATGTTACAAGACTTAAAAATTTGCTGTAAATCTTGGGAAAAAAATCCAATATTTAATGAAATGCACAATATGAAAGGCATGATCAATTAACAAATGGTCAAATATGTATATTGTTTTTATGTTAGTTAATTTTATGTGCCTATTAATAGAATTTCTTGATTCCCAAAATATGGCTCTTTAAAAATAAGACATTATTATTAATGCGTTACCTTGGGGAACTGTCGGCCGTCCATACAGCTGACAATGCAGTTGGCGACACCCAGGCGGTGTAGGTTGCCCACAACGGCCTTGGCACGCTCGGCGTTGGCATCGTTGGCAAACAACGTGCCAGTGTTCCGCATCAACTGGGCTGTTAGAAACAAGACCAGACGCTACTCGATCAACAGCAGATATGGGGCTTTTTACCCAGTAAGTCTGGTGGAAGATATATCTCCTGATCTATCAGTGTATCACAGCACAATGTTACTGGAGCTGGACACAACTGTGATATTTTAGCAACAAAATTTCAGTAATATTTTAGTAGTTTGTTATTTTGTGAAAATGACTGTAAAATATTGCATAATGGATATGATAACTTGATATTTGTAGGTTTGATCCATGAAAAAAGCAATTTACAGGTACATAATTGTTATAATAAAACTTTATCGATAATAAACTAACAAACTTAACATATTCTGGCGGAAACAGTTGGACTATTTAAAAAAAAAACATGGAGTGTGGCCTTAACCCGACAAAACTGAAATTTAATTTTTTTGGAATTGTATAAATCATGCATACAAACAAGCACAAACATTTTAGGTCGAACAATGGGTAAAGTACTGAGCAGTGTGTTGGTGGTACGCAGTGTCCCCCCACTCCAGGAGAGGGCAGCACTTACCAATGTACGTTGATTTGCCCCCCGGTGCCGCTGCCATGTCAAGGATGCGTTCGTTCTCCTGAGGAGCAAGGGAAATAACTGGAAGCAGACTGGAACCGCCTTGGAGCATGTAGTGGCCAGCCAGGTACTCTGGAGTTGCCCCTACAACCACACAACACACATCACCCTCCACGGGACACAGTCTGATAATTGTCCTCAAACTGCCAAGTGTCTGGAATTAATCTACTCACCTAAAAGTGGAGGTGAATAAAACTATGGAATAAAGTAGTTAATTACAGATATATATCTATATATATGCATATATACTGCAGTTATATTGGGAATCAGGGGTTTAGCCAGAGACCCGTCAGCCCACCTTCAAAATTGACAGACGACTGGCCAAGATGGGTAATTACAACTGATAAGACGGGTGGAATTTAGAGGAGGCCAGGTGGTCACTATATTAACTAATAGTTCTAAGTCTAGAGGCCCACATTAATGACTATCATTGGCACAACTGGTAGTGAAACAGATCAAATGGATCAGTTCTTATTAAATAAATGGCTCAAATGACACTGGTTTGTTACTGAAAAAACTGAACTGGCCAATAATGGCTATGACAGACATAAATGGCTTCCATGCAAGCTGTTCACATGCTAAAAGGCATGCTTTCAATTAACACTACTGGGTGCGATTAACACTACTGGGTGCACGCATGCGTGTCTACATATATAAATTATATGGGGGATCATACACTACTATTGTTGCACTGTAATATAAAAACTATTATATGCCAACATTAATGTTATATTTATTTAATTTTAATGCATATTTGAATGTACAAGTATGTGTTTTTACCTTCAATATAAACCCTAGTAAAATGTTGTTGTTTAAGAGTATGCATGTCCCACTATCATGCAACATACCAACGGGAACTTGTGAGTCATAGATGACCAGTCCGACCTTTGACCATTTCCCGATGGGGTCAAGGTTCACTCCGCGGTTGATAAGAGCCTGAAAACCAAATGTTTTTGGTTGTAAATAAACAGTGACAATTATCGCCAAAATCCACTGGCACCCCCCAGTGTGGGACCATGAGAGTGGATTCTCCCAATGGTAAAACCCACACAAGGTGAAACACAGGAGGTAGAACCCACACAGGGTGAAACACAGGAGGTAGAACCCACACAGGTTGAAACACAGGAGGTAGAACCCACACAGGGTGAAACACAGGAGGTAGAACCCACACAGGGTGAAACACAGGAGGTAGAACCCACACAGGGTGAAACACAGGAGGTAGAACCCACACAGGGTGAAACACAGGAGGTAGAACCCACACAGGGTGAAACACAGGAGGTAGAACCCACACAGGGTGAAACACAGGAGGTAGAACCCACACAGGGTGAAACACAGGAGGTAGAACCCACACAGGGTGAAACACAGGAGGTAGAACCCACACAGGGTGAAACACAGGAGGTAGAACTCACACAGGGTGAAACACAGGGGTGAAACACAGGAGGTAGAACCCACACAGGGTGAAACACAGGAGGTAGAACCCACACAGGGTGAAACACAGGAGGTAGAACCCACACAGGGTGAAACACAGGAGGTAGAACCCACACAGGGTGAAACACAGGAGGTAGAACCCACACAGGGTGAAACACAGGAGGTAGAACCCACACAGGGTGAAACACAGGAGGTAGAACCCACACAGGGTGAAACACAGGAGGTAGAACCCACACAGGGTGAAACACAGGAGGTAGAACCCACACAGGGTGAAACACAGGAGGTAGAACCCACACAGGGTGAAACACAGGAGGTAGAACCCACACAGGGTGAAACACAGGAGGTAGAACCCACACAGGGTGAAACACAGGAGGTAGAACTCACACAGGGTGAAACACAGGAGGTAGAACTCACACAGGGTGAAACACAGGAGGTAGAACCCACACAGGGTGAAACACAGGAGGTAGAACCCACACAGGGTGAAACACAGGAGGTAGAACCCACACAGGGTGAAACACAGGAGGTAGAACCCACACAGGGTGAAACACAGGAGGTAGAACCCACACAGGGTGAAACACAGGAGGTAGAACCCACACAGGGTGAAACACAGGAGGTAGAACCCACACAGGGTGAAACACAGGAGGTAGAACCCACACAGGGTGAAACACAGGAGGTAGAACCCACACAGGGTGAAACACAGGAGGTAGAACCCACACAGGGTGAAACACAGGAGGTAGAACCCACACAGGGTGAAACACAGGAGGTAGAACCCACACAGGGTGAAACACAGGAGGTAGAACCCACACAGGGTGAAACACAGGAGGTTGAACTCACACAGGGTGAAACACAGGAGGTAGAACCCACACAGGTTGAAACACAGGAGGTAGAACTCACACAGGGTGAAACACAGGAGGTAGAACCCACACAGGGTGAAACACAGGAGGTTGAACTCACACAGGGTGAAACACAGGAGGTAGAACCCACACAGGGTGAAACACAGGAGGTAGAACCCACACAGGGTGAAACACAGGAGGTAGAACCCACACAGGGTGAAACACAGGAGTTGGTTATCCCTCGGAGACCTTGCAAGTTTCTTATTTCTAATCCTCTTTCTTAGATACTTTTACTCAAGACAAACAGCATTGTAACAGACATCAAACATTGCAACATACATCAAACATTGTAACAGACATCAAACATTGCAACATACATCAAATATTGTAACAGACATCAAACATTGTAAGACATCAAACATTGTAACATATATCAAACATTGTAACAGACAGCACGAGGGGCAAACTAAAAGCAGTAAAACTTATTAAGCAAAATCATGAATGAGAAAGTATGTAAAATGACCAAACAACACCCCCATAGCAAGTACTTCTGTAAAACGACATTATTAAGATGAATGGTCCAGACATTGTTTGACGTGTATAGCGAGGGTGTTGAAGCGGACAGAAGCTACCTGAGACTGACCTGGGCTAAATCTCGTCTGCGAGTCTTCAGTGTGTTTGTTCGGATCGTCACTGGCCGCTGGACTTCGTTTGCTTCCAAGTATTCAACAATCTGAATCAGCAGCAAATCAAACAGCTCAGTGGGAAATATGTAGAATAAAAAAAAGTTTATTTGTACAGCGCTAAGTGTCTGAATATAAAAATCTGTTCAGAGGCACATAAAATACAACATTGTTAAAACGTGATGATTATAATGCAATAATGATGAAAATTAATAAGAATATAACAGGGAATTTAAATATACAAGTCTAAATATAACAATTATGTAAAGTATCAGCTAAATACTGACTAAACATAAGTAAAACTTAACTATTTACTGCTTCAAAATAAATCAAGTAATAAAACAAAATAAAAATGCAATACAGAATAAATCATGTTGTGACAACATCAACTGGTCTACACTAACACTTTGTACATTCTTAAATTAAACTCAACACGACAGTGGAAACTGCTCACTTAGTTTTGCAAAATATAAATCAAGGACATCCAAGGACAACTTGATACGAGTGTGACTGGGTGAGATATACTGCCATGTGAAATAGAGACATTGTAGCACATATTATAAATACAATCACCCACCTCCTGTGGAAACACCTCCAGCAACTTGCCCATCAGAAACTCATTGTAGTCGTAATATTGACACAAGTCTTTGGTTAGCTGTGAGACGTACTGTTTCCGTGTCCTGCAATCAAGTGAGGTTGGTCACAACGTAAACTGCTTACCGGTACTTCTTCTTGCGACTTAATAAGTTTAGTTTTTCACAAATTCCCAATAATATAATAATAAAACAAAAAAATTGATAATTCACGAGGAACACAAACACGGCAAGAAATCCTTGATATTATTAAAAATAACTCAGAAAAACAACAGCACAATCTAAATAACACAAGAAATGCACTGTATTACTTATTTATTGACTAGCTGAGTTAACCGGCGTTGCCCGGGGAAAAAAGGCAGTCATACATACCAGACACCCCAAACCCATCCCAAATGTGTCCAGCCTAACGGCATTAATAAATGGTAACTGGTCACTGGCCTAGTTGTTAGGACAACCTTCTGCCAGAAATAACAATTGCTCACCCGCCTAACTGACGTAACCAGCAACAGCGGATGCTGGGTTAAAATTTCAGCTCGATACATGCAAAACTAACAGAGATGTGGGTGCACAAATAAACAGAGAAAGAACTGTTTTATAATATAGATATGTTCCTAGTTATCCAATATAACTTTTGACACTCACTTTTGATAATAACACTAACTTCACAGGCAATAATTCTGATGCTGTATGACAAAATGACACATAGCTCCATCTGTAGGAAATATATGAAATGCAAAAGAGGGCGCTACTTGTAAGCATGCGGATGTGACCAGCGACTGGTAGACTTGGTGCATGTTAAGCGCTGAGGATTTTCAAATGTCAATAACTTATAAAACTATTCAAAATTTCTGCATACATCCAACTACATATTTGTAGATGGCATAATTTTCTTTACGATGATATAGAAAAAACATTAAATTCCACGGCTGGAACTCCATGCCTTTTGAAATATTGAGTCCCCCAAGTTCTCCACCCTCCGAACTAACTTCAAAATTGTCTAAATCTACGAACCATCTCAATGGACTCGGTAGATCACATGCAAAATTTCAGCCCCATACATATAAAACTAACGGAGATGTGGGTGCACATACAAACAGAGAATGAACTGTTTTATAATGTAAATAGCAAATGACACAAATGCAACTAGAAAGTTGCAAAAGTGTTGTTTCACTGACGTTCCCTCCTTGCGCCGGTTCTTGAAGTCGCCCAGGACCGTGAGGACGTCTTTGACTCTCTGCTGCAGCAGGACAAGATCTGGTGCGTGCGAATGTGGTGAATGTTAAAGAAAACTTTCACATTTACACTGCTAGTCTGTAATGTAGTACAGTCGTAATAATTACATCTACCAGCAGTCTTGCTGTATCACCAATGGCATGAAGTACACTCACTGGTGACACTGACTTACTATAACAAATACTTGGATAAATGAACACTTGGATATAAAAGACACCTCATTATAATCGACTCAAGGGACACCTGCCTACACATGTATACAAGGGACACCTGCCTACACATGTATACAAGGGACACCTGCCTACACATGTATACAAGGGACACCTGCCTACACGTTTTACTACATTCTGGACATGTTTTAGTAATTTATTACTATTCTTCTTGCACCAGTTGCTTTTTTAAATTATGTCTCAATTTTATGTTTTCTAAATTATTGCCAGCCTGTTGTTATTACGGCCAACTGCCACTAATTTATTAGTTCCAAATCTTTATTAAAAAACAAAACATTTATGTAGGAACCACTATTTCAGATAAATTATATCTGTTAGACATTTCACAAATATAAATGAAAGCTATGTAAGTAAAGAATGAATATTTAAACATGTCATTGGCAAATTATGTCTGCAAATGGCTGGTCCATATGTAATCTTACAAGCCTATGTGTTATATGCAGATGCAAGGATATCTTCAACTTCGACCTCTTGACCGCTGGGCAAGGTTATTATCTCACTCTCCGCTATGTTGGTTTTCAGCTCTTTGGCCGCCAGCTTTCTACAACAGAACACAGCACTGAAGACATCCTCACAGATCTAACACCAGCTGGACAAATGTCAACACTTACACCCCGATGCCAGGTAAACATAAGTAAATCAACTAACTCATATACTCCCTGATGCCAGGTAAACATAAGTAAACCAACCAACTCATATACTCCCTGATGCCAGGTAAACATAAGTAAACCAACCAACTCATATACTCCCTGATGCCAGATAAACATAAATAAACCAACCAACTCATATATTCCCTGATGCCAGGTAAACATAAGTAAACCAACCAACTCATATATTTCCTGATGCCAGGTAAACATAAGTAAACCAATCAACTCATATACTCTCTGATGCCAGGTAAACATAAGTAAACCAACCAACTCATATACTCCCTGATGCCAGGTAAACATAACTACACCAACCAACTCATATACTTCCTGATGCCAGGAAAACATAAGTAAACCAACCAACTCATATACTCCCTGATGCCAGGTAAACATAAGTACACCAACCGTCTCATTTACACCCCAATGACACACAAACATAAGTAAAGCAACTGTCTCATACAGTCCCTGTACCCAGGTAAACATATGTAGACTACTGTATCATTGCCAGGCAAACACATATGATACTACTGTTTCGCAAACATCTGGACTCCAAGCAAACAAAAATTATTCCTTCATTTATAGCCTGATGCCAGGTAAATGAACACTTATAAATAAATCATCACATTTAATTGAAACAACCTTTTTGATGCCAGTTTTTGGCTACAATTATGACAGTAAAACGAGCACCAATGAAAGTTGCTGAGGGGATAATTAAATATATCTTCACACGCCACCTGGACTGTGACTACAGCTGCACACACCTGTCTCTTTGTTGTTCTTTTAGCACCTTCTTAGCAGCCTTCTCAATGGGTAAAGCCTCCTAAAACAAATGTTTACATTGAGACAAAGAAAACAGAGACGTGTAGGAAAATATCATAATTAAGATGGGAAGATTGGGATGTAAGAAGGGGAAGGAGGGAGAAGGGGAAGGAGGGAGAAGGAGAGAGAAGGGGAAGGAGGGAGAAGGGGAAGGAGAGTGAAGGGGAAGGAAGGAGAAGGGGAAGGAGGGAGAAGGGGAAGGAGTGAGAAGAGGAAGGAGGGAGAAGGAGGGAGAAGGGGAAGGAGGGAGAAGGGGAAGGAGGGAGAAGGGGAAGGAGGGAGAAGGGGAAGGAGTGAGAAGAGGAAGGAGAGAGAAGGGGAAGGAGGGAGAAGGGTGAATGGGGAAGGAGGGAGAAGGGGAAGGAGGGAGAAGGGGAAGGAGGGAGAAGGGGGCGGGTGACAAGAGAAGGGAGAGGGCGCTAGGGATAACTGGAAAAGGGTATCAGATGAGGCAGTGCAGAAATACAAAAACTAGTCCCAAGTCTTTAAAAAGGGCATCGCGAAAAAGAACTTTATGTAAATCCCAATACTAACTACTAAGAGTTTGTTAAAAGTAAGATGTTTAACATTAATTTTTTTTAAATAATTTCTATAATTTTTAGTCTGCAGTGCTTGATTGCGTGTCACCTGGGAAGAGATTACTCCATCAAATAAAGCACACACAGTTTCTGATTGATTGGGTACCTCATCGTCACTGTCGTCAGCATCATCATCTTCTTCTTCCTCCATCTCCTCATCACTGCTCCCTTCTTCCTCTCCAAAGTCATCGTCCATCTGTGGAAACACCACAAATTTCACCACAAGCCATGCAGGAGTGACGGCAGTGGCAACTGTTGTATTGTATGAAAACTTACATAATACATTCAATAACACATTCCAGCTGTTACCTGCTGATTACTAGCCAAGAGTTCATAGTCTGGAGGAAAACACATGTAGACAGATGGGAAGATATTGGAATAACAGGGCAAGCTAAACGTGAATTGTGCACGTTTTATTGCTTGAAACTGCATTGAAAATAGTGTCCATCCGTGGGATAAATTTGTAATAAGTATACCTATACTTTTCCTAATAAACAATACATCTACGATGTTGCCATTGACAACTGTCGTCAACAAGTTCATGTGAGGAAGAACACACTTCCACAAAAACCAACCATGTCATCATCATCATCATCATCAGAGAGTGGGAGCGTTGATGTCTTCGCTGGCTTGAGCCAGGCCTTGTTGTCATCAGTGAAGGTGACAGGGGTGTCAGAGCGCTCACTCTCCGACCCCTCGCCCCCCTCTGTAACACGTCAAATTGGTGTTGAGCAGTTAACAATATGAACATAAATCTGATGTCGTCTTACAAAAAGTACTTTCATAACATTTTAGTTACTGAAATATTCATGAATTTTCAGGGTGAAACTAATGGCACAGAAATCATAACAATGTAATTCTTATAATTGTGACTTGCAATCGGGCCTATCACTGAAAATGAAGACAGTACTGATGAGAATTTACACAAATGACAACCAATATGAATACAAGAGTAGAATGCCCAAACTGCCCATCCATGTAAGAATTATATGAATAGATTCCATCAGACAGCAAGAAATATACTTACTTTGGAGCAAATGTTGAAACATGCAACGTTTCCAAGATCCGTTGTAGACAGATCGAAATAAACTTATTTTGGAGCAAATGCTGAAACATGCAACGTTTCCAAGATCCGCTGTAGACAGGTCGAAATGTCGCATGTTTCAACATTTGCATTAAAGTAAGTTTATTTCTTGCCGTCTCATGTAAGAATTGTTTATAAAGTATAAGAGAGGCTCTATGGTCGTACCTTCCATGCTGCTCTCCTCCAACACATCCTCTCCATCACTGTCCAGCTCCTTCTGGGGTCTGCTCTCTGTCTCCACCTTCTGGGCTAGTTTCGCCAGTCGCTTCGCCTGTCTGTCAAAAATAACAACACAGTTGGGCAATGCCAACGGATACACCTTTCCCAGAATACAAACAAAATCAGAACCCACGATTTTTCAACTTTAGTTGAGCTTAAATGAAAATAACCATGTACATACAACCATTTATTAAAACTTTCCTCGTCAGATGAAAGTAGTTTTCCAAACAATAAACGATTCGGGGAGACATTTGAGATCAACATTACTTAATTTAGTCATGATTTGGACAGGGCACATTAGGAGACTACGAGATGATCGATGGACATCGCGTATCACAACCTGGAGACCTTACAAAGTGAAATGATCTGGAGGAAGACCAGCGAGACGGTGGAGACACAAACTAGATGAGTACTGGAAGGGCACCATCTAGCAGAGGATAGTGCAAGACAGGCAGATTTGGAAACGACAGGCTGAGGCCTTCGCCCAACCATGGGACATTACGGCTGCACAATGATGATGATTTGGTAAAACTGTTTAATGTTTACTAAACGTCTTCATAGAGTACAGCGAATCTAACTATATATGAAAAGAGCTGAACTCTTACCTTTTCTTAGATCTCCTGCTAAGGGTCTTTGGAGCTGCTGTTTCTGCAAATATAAACAGCACAATATATTTATAAAAAAGTCTTTCTGTTTACAAATAAAGTTTTTTTACACTCTACAGTTTGATGAGCATTCTAGGAAAGGGTCTTTAATCTGTAGACCACAAGGCTATTTAACCATTTCTGAACTTTCCAAGCCAATTATGGTTAATTTGCCACATCCAGTCCAACCTTTTTAACTCAAGCTTTTACAACATGCATATCAATTATCGGTTCTGCCATTATGATGCATCAGACACAAACCACAGCCAATCGTCTGACTTGGACGAGAATGGGTCATTGGGTATCCATCATCAGAGTTTATATACTGCATAGAATAATGATGGAATGGGAACTGTACTACTACAAAATATATATCTAGGTAAAGCTATGCCTTTGTGTTATGGAATGACACAGTACAAAGTGTATGTTCAATAGACTAGATTATCCAGGAGCTGTAAGGTGACAGCACTCACCTTTCACCGCAGCCTGGAATATTGATGGTTTTAAAAATTTGAACTATTATCCAGTAGCAGACCTGCCTACCCCAAAAACTTCCTGTCAGTAATCCGTCTTCCAATTTACACTGATTTTCAGGAATATAGGCCTGCTGTCAGTAATAGTTCAGAACCGTGTCAGTTATTGTCAGGAGAAAACACCACTGTCAGTAATACTTTAATACTGTGACTATGATGATAGTTGTACCCAAAACATAACTGTCTCTAATAAACTATGAGGTGTTTTGAAGCATCCAGTTAACAAGGTAAGATAGATGTTCATATCCAGCATTGGTGGAAATCAAACGTGAAGAAGCGTAACATGCATCTATATACTATTGGCATAGCTAATTTACAAAGACTAGAATTGTTTTACTGTCTTTTCAAGTCAAAGTTTAAGCAACTGAAAGAAGCACAATAATTTTGTGTTGTTTAATACTAACCATTGTAATTGGGCAATTCCATGAAAAGTGGTCTTTGGAACCAAAATTTTGTTTATGCAAATATCATAAATTTTTGTACACTACGTTTATGGGAAATATGTCTTCTTCCTTGCACATCAAAAAGTGTATAATTATCTCTATTCTAGATCATTTTACAGCAGTTTGAAGCCAAGGCGTTACAAGGTGTTAATTAGTAAACGTAATGTGACTAAACAGGCATATATTCATAAGATGAATAGAGCACTGATAAACAGTGGATTCACCCTTTCATGTGCTTAAAATGGATTATGTATATATCTCCTTACATGATAGCATATAATTTATAGAATTAGTTGATTAGAAATTACACAATTATTGTAATTTTATAACGACCCCTTGTCACTCCGTGACTTGTCACTCCGTAACAAATAAGTCAGTTTTTTTTAGATTTCCTATACAAAAAAATAAGTTAAAGTTAACAAAACTCCTACTATCTAATAATTATTTATATTTAACAAGTACATATCATTTACTATTTAAATAATTAAGAACTATTTTATAAAAGTTAATTACAAAGTTGTCACTCCGTAACGACATCGACACAAAAATGGTGCCATTTAAGAGTTCTATCTAGCTTTTGTTTTACATTTCAGTAATTCCAGTATTCACCAGGTGGAACTACAATGTATGCATATTTCCCACAATTCTTATAGACTTCCTTTCTGTATCAATTTATTCCAAGTCTAGGTACTATGAAATCCTATTGGCAATCTGCTACCATCTGACAGCATCGTGATCATCACCAGGTAAACATTTTTGTGTATACTTTGTGACAAATGTGTTGATCAATTGTAATGGAAAATGTACCATTAATTTGATGATTATGCATTAATAAACAAAACATAAAACAATATAAGTAACACCACATAATATGAAAAGTTAAACATCACTTCTTTGTTTCACATGGCTGCTTTTCTTAACTATGAAATACTTCATATTCCAAATGTAAGCAGTCATTTGTAACTATATTAAATTGAATTATTTTATTTCAGTAACCATGCCTCTTACTGGTGCGGAGCGACAGAGAAAAAAATACTTCAAAATGGGGCAGGTCATATGCGACAGCTTGATGCACAGCGGAAGAAACATGCTCGTCTTGCCAACCTTGACAAGGCACGAAATGCAGAATGCATCAGGCTGAGACGCTGTCGCAACAATAGAAAACAGAATGTCAATCATGGTCATAACGGTGACACAGAGTTTGCGTATAAGTCACCCTCGACCCTCGGAAAAGCTGTGAAGCGTGTCATGACCGCAATGCCAAACTCCCCACGAAAACGTGCAGCCATTATGGGACGTCTGTCCGTTAACCATCATCATGACTGGCCAAGTGCAAGCGGAAGTCACCAAAACAAACTGGACATTGCTACTGTGAAAGCTGTTACTGACTTCTATGAGCAGCCCGACATTTCATGGACTGCACCAGGAAGGAAGGACTACATCACCATCAGGACAGGCACAGAGAAGGCGAAGATCCAGAAGAAGTACCTGATGATGACGGTTACTGAAGCTCACAGCCTCTTCTGCGATGCAAACCCAGATATCAAAATTGGCAGGTCTAAGTTTGCTGACCTTCGACCAAAACATGTATGCCTCAATGCAAAGTTCCCCCACAACGTATGCTTATGCAAGTATCACGAGAATATGAGGCTTCTACTTGAATCCCTCAAATGTTACATACCTGCATTACTGACAAGTTTCTGTGACTTTCTACAGACCCTAGTGTGCCACCAAGATGCTGAGAAATGTATGCTAGGACGATGTGAGGAATGTCGTAACAAGTTTGAGGATGTCTACAATGTTGATGACGAAGTGAATGTTTTGAAGCTGACGTGGTTTCAATGGCAGACAGTAGATCAACGTTCTGTCAAGTGCAAACAAAGTGGCCAGGTACAAGACGCAGTAGCTGAAGTTGTGAAGCAACTTGACTACTTCAAACAGCACACTTTCATCAAACGCAAGCAGGCCAATTCATCTGAGAAGAGAAGAGCAGTTAATGGGCGTAACATTGTGGTTCAGGTTGATTTCGCCGAGAACTACATGGCCATTGATCAAGATGAGATCCAAGGTGCTCACTGGAATCATTCACAAGTCACCCTTTTCACCATCTGCACTTGGATAGACACAGACATCATTGAATCCTCTGTCATCGTAAGTGATGATATGGTACATGGGAAGTTGGCTGTCAGTTGCTTTCTGGGCAAAATCATCAAAAATCTGAAAGCAAAGCATCCAACAATTGAGAAGATCGACTTTTTCTCTGATGGTGCCAGCAGCCAGTTTAAGCAGAAATACATGTTCACAAATCTCACGTTCATGTAAGAGATCTACAATGTTTCCATCACAAGGAACTTTTTTGCCACGTCGCATGGAAAAGGACCGGTTGATGGAATTGGAGGTGATGTAAAGCGGCGTGTCTGGCTGGCAAACCTAACCGGAGATCGAGCATCAGATGCGGAATCTTTTGCCAGAATAGCAACCAAACACTGCAAGAAAACTGAGGTTCAGTTGGTTCTGGCCAGCGAGATAATGGAAGGCACAGCTGCACTGGAGAATCGATGGTTGGGGATACATTCACTTCCAAGGACACACGTGATGCACTGCATCGTCCCTATCCGCCGCTATGTTGTGAGGTGTGCAACATATTCATCTGCTGAACATGTCGACACCATCAGCCTTATGCAGATACTGATGTTGCTTTTGACCTAGTCGAACAACCAGTCATCAAGCAGGACAGTGCACGTATTGGTGACTTTATCGCCGTGGAGATGTGTGGCAGGAAAAACATGAAGCGTTTTGTTGCTCAGGTTGTCGATTCGAGTGATGACTGTTTGGAACTGTCATTCCTACGAAAGGCAGACCTGGACCAGTCTGGGAAAGCGTATGTTTTCCCAGTGAATGCAGACAAGTCCTGGATTAACTTGGATGAAGTTGTGCATGTCCTTCCTCCACCAACTTGTGATAATCGCAACCACTACCTCTTTGATGACAAAGTCTGAGCCAACAATAACCACTGTGCATGTGGTTTAACATCCTTGATTTGAACAATGCTCTTAAATGAACATGTACTATTTTGTGTTTAAGTGGTTCTTAACTAGTCAACTGAACAATGACATCAAGTTTTAAGAGTGACAATGACATAACAAGAGTGCCTGAGTAATTGAAATTATAATCTTGATGGACAATAACAATGAAGAATCCGTCTCGTCACTCCGTAACATCACTCCGTGACGATAGCAGCCTTGCTAATTAGTTAAGTAATTACAACTACAATTACTTTTTGAAGTTTTAGAATGGCATGTTGCAAGCCTACATATGTAATGTGTTTAATGATATACAAACCTTGACACAGGACATGGTAAGAGAGCTGAATTTGAAGTTAGTGTAACCATGAGCAGATTACGTGCAAAAGACAGCATCACTCCGTAACGTGTCACTAATTACTTAATTACTGTTAAAGTTATCAGTGATTTTCAATATGTTCACCTGTTGTCTGAGGCTAACTCTGTGGCCAACAGTATTTGATGTTCAACTGACATATATGTTGCATATTAAAATATGTATTTAAAAAGAATGTCATATTTGTAGTCAAATGTCATTCCGTAACATCATGGAATTGCCCAATTCCGATTCTATGTATCTTTCAAAAACAGCATGCTGACTCAAGCAAAATAACAAATACCACTCAGAGATTGACATTGTAAACTTTACTAGAGAGAGAAACACACGATCATCAGAGTGCACAATGCATGGTAGTCTCCAAATTCTAAGTTCAGAATCAACAGGTGCAAGTTGAATGCATGTTGAACTTTACACTGCACACTGTTGCGATTAGGGCACTTGTGTAGTTCCTTCATTCAACATCATCCCAGGCATATTATATTACGAAAATATTGTGTCTTAGCACACCTTTGAAGCCCAAATAGCGACCCAGTTTGCGCTAATTTACACCGCTGTGGTCGTGCGTTACCGCATCGCGCTCGTAAAATGGGCGATATAGAGGCATATGTTGGTGCAAACCACGCCGCTATTACGCTGTCACAATATTCT
Source organism: Paraescarpia echinospica (assembly GCA_020002185.1). Lineage (NCBI taxonomy): Eukaryota > Metazoa > Annelida > Polychaeta > Sabellida > Siboglinidae > Paraescarpia > Paraescarpia echinospica. Next base: position 65,562,296 of record CM034537.1, read on the forward strand.
TAAAAGTAAATATGCCTGGGATACTGTTGAATAACAGAACTAACGCACTGAGGCTGAGCCTGAGGTATCAAAGTTACGCAAAACTCAAGGTGGGTCCAGATTCTACACAAGTGCTGTGACTAGTTGTGTCGATTGTCCACACAAGACATATCTGGTTAGAGTGCTGTCAGCACGCTGTTATAAACTTTTGCAGCACACATTTCTTCTTGGCTGGTGGTGTTGTACCATTTCGATATCCGTCATCATTTCGTGCCGCGGGACTTCTTTTTGTTTGAGCACGGATATGTGAATTTATCATAACGCTGTTTAAATATATATGCTGCCACCTGTTGAATACAGTGGAAGCTAAATTTGAGGAGCACGGAAGTGATCATTGTGATAAAGAATCCGTAATATTTTCATCCCTCGCCGTAATACCGTAATTTCTGGTGTTTCTGGAATGATTCCGGACAATCCAGAATGGTAAGCAGGTCTGCAGTAGGCAAATTTATCCCAAATCTGGTTAGAGATCATAATTGGCTCGGAGGCCAACTATGAGACAAAAAAAGTTAAATGCGAATAAACTTTTAGCAGGTAATGCTGTTTTCGAAGTAATTCAACATTTATCTTATAATTGAAGCAAGTCACACAATAAAATAAACCAAAATGAAAAAAAATGTTTCATTGTTAGTCTGTCTGATATCACCCATTTAGTCATTAAGTGGCGCATTGCATAGTGAAAATTTTTTGTTCTACTTTTTATTTTGTACATAGCTATTTTGCAGGACATGAAAAATTGTCATCCTGTCACTCTCAATAATCATCCGTTACCTCACACTATTAAATGCAAATATCTGGGTCATCTATTTAACACTAATCTTACTGACGATGACAACATTGCCAGACAGAAAAGATCCCTATATGCTCAGGCCAACATCTTAGCACGAAAATTTTGCCTTTGCAGCTCTACCATTAATACTTACCTATTTCTCTCTTACTGTGGTACTATGCACACCTCAAGTCTTTGGTGTAAATTTAAAAAACAGAGTTTGAAAGGTATTACTGTTGCCTATAACAACAGTTTTAGAATTTTACACAATTTGTCATCACGCTGTAGTGCAAGTTTTATGTTTGCTACAAACTGTGTTAAATCGTTTAATGAACGTATGCGTTCAGCCATACACAGCTTATTATGTTGTCTTGAATGGTCTGAAAATCCACTTTTTGTGAATTATTTTTATACTGATATACATTTTAGAAGTCCTATGTTTAAATATTGGAATACCCAATTGTATAGTTAAACTTGAACGCACATTTTATATATATCTTATTAACCATCTATTTTATATTTCGTGTGTATTTATATCTTTGTATTTTAGTTATTTATTACTTAATTTTTATTTACTTGTATTGTATGTACATATGGACTTTTATCTGAAATATAAACATTATTATTATTTGCAATGTAATTCAATTATTGAAAACATACATAAGTTTATTTATAAACATTAAGAAATAATACACATAGTTAATTAGTAGACTTGTGAATTAATTCAGATATGTGATGCTACCTGATGGCAGTGAGCAGTCAAAATATGTCTATCCACTTAACAAAACAATAGGTGGAATATATGGGCCGAGATCAACGTGGGCCAATATCGACGGGCAGAGCCAAACATCAACGTGGGCCACAACATTTTGGGGTCCCGGATGGTTCGGCCCCTACGTGTTTGGTCCATGCAGACGGATAGTTTGGCCTGGATGTTTCGGCCCCCTACGTGTTCGGTCCACACAGACGGATAGTTTGGTCTGGATGTTTTGGCCCATGCTGACGGATGGTTCGGCCCACGTAACAAAAATCCGCTATGGAGTCGGATGTTTCGGCCCATGCCGACGGATGTTTCAGCTCACTTCACCGAAAATTTGATGTGCGGTGTTGGATGTTTTGGCCCCTTGATAATTATCAAAGCAGCGGTCGCCTCAGTCCTGCCTCAGCCAATTGCATTTGATTCGGCCCGTTGTGTTTGAAGATTGTTTTTGAGTGTGAGCACATGCAATGTGCTCACACTGTGTGAGCAATGTGCTCACTCCCTTTATGTAGTTGATGTCGATTGAACAGATAAAATGTGTGACCACACTTTTCAAAGACGCATTGATGGAGGTGTTATTCTAAATTTCACAGCTCTATTGTAACGATTTTTCAAGGGTGACGAATGTGTCTCCTTTCCAGAATAAATATAATTATTATTGCAAGCTATACACTGACACATTACGCGTAAATATCTAATATTTACCAAAATATGCAAGTCAAAATAGTTGCATGCAATATAACAATTATTTAAACGTTTATCAAATCAGATACTTCGATTTCCGCAGTAACTAAGATTGCAAAAGTCAGATTTCTAAACAGAAGCGGGACAGATGGTTCGGCCCATACAGCCAGGCGCCACCGGTTACAGAAACAGTTGATTCAGCCCACGCGAACACAATCAGGTCACGGTTAACCGGTTGCGCGAACGGATTGTTCGGCCCCATAGGCTGAACACGTCGGGGGCCGAAACATCCGACTCCCATATTTAGAAAGAAAGAAGTCTTAACATCACACACCCCTAATTGTTTTTAATATTACCTATGTCGAGTTTTACATGAGTTTGTTTTGTGAATATTGATTGTTAATGATGTTATGGGATTGTAACTTGTAAATGTAAGAGAATTGTTTTTGTAACGTATACTGGACCACTCGGTTTCTGCCTTACGCAAGCATAATATGGAGTTTTCACAATTTTTGAAATCGTTCAGCAACGTATCAATATTATTAATCAGACCACTTATTTCATCAATGGCATGCAAACGAAGTGTCAAATAAGTTGTTTTAGTGAAATACTTACAATATTCGTAAGACGATAATCACTTCACGCGCCAAACGGAAGCACTCTGTTTCTGCCTCATCGTGTTCAAAATCATCACTGTGCGACAAATCGCAATGCATTCACTGTATAAACTCCACGGGCTGTTCATTAACTTCCCTGAGGTGATCAGGGTGAATAGTTGTTTACAATTTTGTCCGATAAATTTTCATATCACAATTGTTTATATCACCGTCACCGATGTGGTGAACTGTAGTCACCTGGTCTGTGTTCGCTATCAAAATATCTGTCAAAAACCTGTTTGTCTCGTTTTAATTTGAGACAAATAACTTTATTGCAAGTTTGTAGACGTCCTTTGCTCATTATGTCAGACATATACATCTGACTAAAGATGTATTTAATATGAGATCCAGCTATATAATTGTAATGAGGCATGAACTCAGATAGGGCAGAAACCGAGTAGGTGGGTATATCGGCATCCGCTAGGTGGCGTATTTCCTTCTAGCGGCCAAAACTGATCCATTTCTTGTGCATGAAAATGATGCCGGCGCGGCGCCAGAGATCACATGGTCGCAGAAAATACGTCGCTGCTGCTATGCAAATGATGTCACCATGACGTTTGAGCATGGAATCGACCAATGGATAACTCTGTTACATATGGAGATACTTCTTTTTCGTTTTGAGCACGGCATTTTGTGTGTGTAGGTAAGTGAAGTTTAATGTTTTCTATGCTTGCTAAATGCGTAAATAAAATGTAAAGATTACGTAATGAAATAGCGATATTAGTGTATATTTAAATATTAGCTTTAAAATGATATATGTTGCATAAGTATACGTGCCTGCCGAGCAACACACCGACGTGGGCAACTTTGGCGTTCTAGGCATACATTTTCAACAGTCGACGCCGTATCACGCTGGCATCAGTAGGCGCTTTTGCAGCATTAATTAAATCCATATCCATCGCAACCATCACATATAATTGGTGTTATTGTTCACTTGTAACAGTGACAAGATCTATATATAATTAATATTTACCGTTTTTAGTTTGATATTAACATGCCAAAATTAAATGTTTAAAGAAAAATGTGTTCAAGCTGACTGAATCTGTGTCTGTTGTTAGTGAGGCTTTCCATAGCATCGTTATTTAAATACCAAACCATCTCAATCTATAAAATGAATTGCTTTTACTTTTGTACTTAAAGTTATAACTAATTATTATGTAATTAACTTTTTAATATTATACTAACAAATTTATTTTGTTATGTCTTTAGTTATGACATTTCTTTTTTCATACTACACCACATCATTTCCATCAAGTGATTCAGTGTGACTTTCATGTTTCAGTGTTGGAAGATCAAACGGGTAGTCTTGATATAAGTTTGCATGTTGCTGTGCTGCCTGAATTACAGAACATGCTACTCTACATCTGCAGGACTTGATAATGTTGGACATGCATCCTTGGACATATAAACATTTATGCAATACATTTGCACTGCATTATATGCATCCAGTGATTCATGAAATTATTCATGTTGCCGCTATGTTTGAATCTGTTATAATAAATGTTCTTAATATTCATTCTGTTGTAATGTTTATCCATATAATTCCCTTTAAATTTACCTGTTGTGGCATACTAATTACAGAAATGTTCATCAATTAGTCTGCATGCATTTTATTACAAAGTCACATTGAATTCAGATTGTTGTATTAACAAATTGTTCATACTGTTAATCCTCGTTATTGAATTAAGTATTTAAAATTGTTAAACTAATTAGGAAAATATTAAACTAATTATGTCATGCATAATTGGTAACATTTCAAGTTGATCTATTAACAATTTCTTTCATTCTTAAGATTGGTATGCCCATTTCCTAACTGATTGTAGGTCAATCATGCCATTAATCTCCGTAAATAGGTCAAATAAGAAATTAGGTTAACTAATTAGGTCATCAACAAATTATGGATTTTAAGAGGTAGCAGTCATAATATATTACAGTCACTGTATAAACTGACTGACAGAGTTCAACCTATAACAGGCCTTTTCCTACCCGATTTATGTAATTAATAACAGTAAATAGGTTAATTATTAAATACAGGTCAATTAATAAGGTCATTAAATAACTAATTTCATAGTATGCTATAACAATATAATATATTAACAATCTTCAATCCTCTAATAGTTTAGTAGGCATTTCCTAATTAATTACATTCAAATAATGCAAATAATCACAGCAATTAGGTCAAATATACAATGGTCAATTAATTAGGTCAAGGTCAAATCATATCAATATGATTTTTTGGGTCACATAACTTCTTATTTCGCATAAATATCTTCAATATACACAATTTTATGGCCTTTTTCCTATATAATCAAATGCAGTACATCAAGCTTCTGGGGCCAGTTTGGGCACAAGTAATGGACTGAAATTCAATGCCAAAAAGTGGTTTTTCTGAAACAAAAAGTGGAATTACGTCGGAAATAATGAAAATATCACAAAAATTCAAAAACTATCATAAACTTCATAACAAACTCTATCTTGTGGAACCATTTAATTGAAAAAATAGCGTATCTGAATTTTTACCTGATGTACCTAGAGTAGGTAGTGACTAGTGTGTGTATATATATATATAAGATAGGCCGTTGCTATTGGTCCGGACTCGGACATACGGTAAATTAGCTATAGCTCCGGCACTTCATTTGCGCATGCGCAATGCGAAACTACCGGTAAACAATAGCAACAGTGCTGCCTACCGGACAGTGATTGTAGCTCCGGCAGACTGCCGGAAAACGTATAAATCGACTACAGCTTCGGCACTGATTGCCGGACGCCGTACGAACCTGCTATAGCTCAGGCACTAATTGACAGCCGGATGCCGTGCGAATCTACTATAGGTCCGGCACTGATTGACTGCCGGACGCATTTACTATACAGTACAGTATGCTAGTACAGTTCCGGCACTGCCTGCAGGACGCCGTATGATTTGGCTATAGCTCCGGCGATGACTATATAACTAACAGTGGCTCTGCTACTACTAAGATGACACCGTAAGATAATTCGTTATATGGGTGATTCCATGTGAATGCAACAAAAATTCCTGAAATTTGTTGCCCTCATCTCTTAGATTTTTGAATAAATCGGTTTGGTGAAAGTCTTTGGTAAGATAAGCAAGAATCCGAAATTTGACCAAAATCACTCCAAGTTAAGACACATCTCACGAGGCCTTGCAGCGGCTACAAAACCAGTAGGTAACAAGTAGTAAAGCAACATCGTCGTATATTATAACGGTATAACATTCGTAAAATAAACGTCGTATATTATAGGCCAAAAGTTCTAAATCACAATGACTACTAAATGCGTCCCCGACAGCAACCTTACAAGACATGGCCGCTAACATTAACGGATCGAAAAGGAAGAATTTTAAGGTAGATGCGCACACGCTTACTGCACGTACATTGCCGAAAAGTGCCGGACCAATAGCGGAGACATTTATGATTACACTTACGGATCCGGAGCGCTAGCCACTTCGTATAAGATATGTGAGGAGAAGCTTGGCGGCTGTAGGTGGTCGTTTTCATGATTAGGTCAGAAAGTAAAATATTGCTAAACCAGTATATATATTTAATTATACCTGCGCCACCTTTTTCAAGTTTTTGAAACCGCTTGCCGACGGTACCAGCCTTCAAGCCTGGCAACGTGGGAGGCTGTTGTTTCTTCGCTTTCTTTCCGGGGCCTGACTTTTTCTGCGGTGCATCTGGATCTCTTTTCCGCCCCATTTCGTTGGAAATGTTTTGTTCGAATGACTGGTACCTGCAATTTACTAAATTAAGCGACACACACTAAAACGGCACGCTGTCGATGAACACGTTGTTAACGCATGCAGCTGAGCGATAATATAGTATTTAAAGAAGGTTGCCTCGTTTTGATGTTCGATCGGAACATCAAAACGAGGTTCGCAGAAATAATTATTATAAGTAATTATTTTGCGTAGGCCATTGTATGGCATTAACATTTTACTAATGTATGTTGTTTACAATTGCGATATATCTTAATTAAATATTTCACGGTATTAAATATCAAACTGTTGCTCCGCAAGATTCCTGCCTCGCCCATCGATCTGAATCACTTTTTACGTTGGTCAGCGGTCACCAAATTCTAGAAAAGATGGCAACCGCTGTTTATTTGGAGCATTACCTCGACGGTGAGCCGTTTTTCTTTTTCAAATCTCCTGTTTCATATCTTAGCTATTGATAACAATGCGTTGAATTGTCTTATTTTGGTAACAGCGTGAAGGTTGGACGTGTAAAAATATGTGGTAAATGTTGACAGAAATCAACGTAGCCTAGGTCACAGCCCGGCATCTATTACGCCGCAAAATGTCGAAACAAATGTCGCACTAGTTCCCATTATGTTACTTGTGTACCGTTTTCAGTGTACACTGATGTTAACAGCATGTGAGGTCATTAGATTGGCTGTGACACTGTTTATTTACAAGTCCTTGTAGCGTTTGATTTGTGTATTTCCGCATTACCGCGCTGTACACAATTTGGCGGGAAATACAAAATTTAGTGAAATACACATCTTCCGGGTATGAGATAGTCTGTTCACCATTGCAAACAAGGGGGCGCTGCTACCCAGTCGTTTTGCATCCATCTCACACCTGAATTTAACTGATATTTTAAACATATTGATCATTAAAAAATCATACAAAAAGCATATTTTCATGCACATTTATATATATATTATATATATAATATAATTTTACTGGTTCACTCGGTTTCTGCTGTACACAATCATAATATGTAGTTTTCACAAATAATTTTATAAATCATTCTGCAACGTATCAGTAATATTAATCAGAACCACTTATATAGTCAATAGATTGCAAACAAAGTGTCAAAAAAGTTGTATTTAGAATTTTAGACATTAGTGAAATAACTATAATATTCGTAAGCCAATATCGTGTCATGTGCTAAACAGAAGCACTTAGTCTTACTCTTAGTCTTAGTTTCTACTGCATCGTGTTCAAGATTATCACTGTACAACGAGACGTAACGCATTAACTGTACAAACATCACGGGCTGTTTGATAACTTTCCTCTGGTGATTAGTGTGAACGGTTGCTTACAATTTCATCCGATAAATTGAAGTATTATGGATGTTTACCTCACAGTCAGCGATATGTCATTGTGATCAGCGTTCGCTATCCAAATATTCCTCAAAAACCTGTTTGTCTCGTTTTAATTTGACAAAAATAACTTTGTTGCAAGTTTGTATATGTCCTTTGCTCCCAGTGACCGATATATCTGACAACTATCAAAAAAGGTAAGTTCTTATATAGCGCGATATCCCATCCTCAGGACTGCTCAAAGCGGTTTACACTTTGCAGCAGAAACCTAGATACAGCAGAAACCATGCAGTGTGACTATACTAGAACCGCCAACAAGCATGCCCCATAATCAGTTAATGTAAATATGCCATTTTAATAAAAGTCTGAAGAAAGTTGCAAAATAGATCCATATTATTGTAAGTGTAAGTTCCACCATTTACTTATTTCATGTTAACTTGTGCAAAAAAATTTCGTACAAAAAATCACTATCTCAAGAAAATATTTCTACAACATTAAGCGTCTGTGCGATTATTAACCAATGTATGACAGCTATTAACACATTTATATCACATTTGCTTGGCAGTCACTCTGTCTTATCTATATCGTTCTCTCTTTGTATGTGTACCCACATCTCCGTCAGTTTTGCATGTATCGGGCTGAAATTTTGCATGTGATTTACTGGGCCCATTGAGATGGTTCGTAGATTTATACATTTTCGAAATTCGTCCGGGGGTGGAGAACTTGCAGGCTCAATATTTCAAAAGGCTCTATTTGGAGTTCCAGAAGCGAAATGTAATGTTTTTCTAGATCATCGTAAAGATAATTATACCATCTACAAATATGTCGCCAGACATGTACAGAAATTTTGAATAGTTTTAAATTTATGAACGTTTGAAAATCCTCAGTGCTTAACATGCCCCGGGTCTACCTGTCTCTGGTCATGTAAGCATTTCACCGCGTCAGCCCCACGAGCACGTGCTACATCTGACAAACAACACACTGCAACAATTCCGTGGAATTCCAGCAACAGAATTTAATGTTTTTCTATATCATTGTACAGGTAATTATTCCATGTACAAATATGTCACTGGGTGTATGCAAACAAATCTATTAGTTTTAATCCTGCCGTGCGCCATCTGCCGTTAGCTGCCATATCTCAGAAACCATTCAGCAACTTTTTCTCTAATTTTGCATAGACATATTTTAGGGTACTGCCACTACGCATGAGAAATCTATATTTGATTGAATCATAATAACCCCCCAGGGCCCCCCAAACTCCAAAGGACTTCAGGGCCTCTTGACCCATTTTTAGTCCTTTGGCCAAAGGTCCAAGGGACTATTGCCATCACTCTGTGTCCGCCGTTAGCTGCCATATCTCAGAAACCGTTCAGCAACTTTTTCTCTAATTTTGCATAGTCATATCTTAGGGCACTGTCACTATGCACAAGAAATCTGTATTTGATTTAATCATTCTAAGGGCTCCCTAGGGCCTCCAAGGACCCAAAAACTGGTAAAAATGTAACATTTTGCCTATTTTTTTCAAAAAACTGTTCAGCAACTTTTTCTCTAATTTTGCATATACATTTCATGTTGTAGTGCCACTATACACAAAAAATCTGTATTTGATTAAATCATTCTAAGGGCATCAAAGGTCCCCTAAAATACAAAATTTGCTAACTAAATTGTCCTCTACAGCAGCAGCTCTATTTATAACTTGATGGCAAACCCATTTCCTACAACATCTGTCACATCTCACTGTGGAGGGCTGGGCTGCCTGGTGGAAATTGTGACTAATCTGTAATTGGTCACTGGCAGAGGCTTCTAGGTTCCTTTTCTGGCTCAATACACAACATCTACTGCTAGGGGATAGTCTCAAGGACCCTTCTCAAAACCACATCACTAGATAGTGTACACATTTTGCATTTTTGGGGGCTGTGTCAGCCTTCTTCTCATGTGATGTAGAGTTACCACAAGGAGAAAACTTGTCTCCTTTGTTATTTGCTATTTACCTGAATTTTGAACACTGTTAGTCATAATTATAAGCGACTAGACATGGCAGCTGGTGAAATTTACAACAACCTTAGTGATGATGATGTATACATTTTCTTGAACATGTGTGTTCTACTATATGCTGATAATACTAGAATTATTCAATCAAATACAGATTTCTTGTGTATAGCGGAACTATGTCAACTCTTCTAATGGTTGACATTTGGTTGTTTCAGGATGACCCCTTAAAATGTAAGCCCAACTGTCCAGGGGTCTAGTAGGTGCTGGCTGGGAAGCTATTCCCCTTCCCAAAACATCTGTCACATGCGGAGTCTGTGTCTTGCATGGATATTTTTTTATGCAGTTATTTTATATAAACAGGAAGTTTGTGAAATTAGTTATTCTTAGGCCACAGAAAAGTAATTCCCAGTTTCTCATCAATGCATGTATTTAAAAACAACATTTTATTTTTTATTATAATTATTCCTCTAAATGCAAGACATGGTGCAATAAGTGAACAGTAAACATGTGAACATTTTACTTCCATCATAACCCTTTATGGTCTGTAACTATGATTCACCAAAAAACATTTGATTAATAATTACCTACAGTGTTGTCTGATTTCTGCCCGGCAGAAACGGCAACAATAGGAAATACATGCCATTGATAGGCAAACGTGTTCTTTTTATAGAAAACGTCATTTTCTTTCTGTACCTGTCTACGTATGATAACCATTTGTCCACCCTGCTCACAATAAACATCACGTGAATGATAAAAAGATCACTGCCACTTAACTTGTCGATTAGTATTATAAAACTGCTCTGCTACTGCTTGGTGGACAGTTAATTAGTGGCTCAAGTTCAAATATATCAGGACGTTTTTCACACCTGCATGATAGCTTAGGCTCTGTAGTATGCTGGCAGCAATTAAAGCTATAGGCTTGTATGAAAAGGATAGTTGGCAGAAGAACTAACTTCAAAGCACCATTGCATCCATTTAGCCAGGCAGCAGTCACACGGTCCCAGTGTCTGATGCTAGCTTTTGCTCTCAAATAATCTGTCCTCTTAGTTTTACACATAAATACATAATTTGGCATAACTTAATAAGTTTTTGTAGCAGCACATTTGTACTTCTAGTGTATCAGTGCAATATAACATACATACTGTGTGCCACATTTGAATGTTGTGCATGTAATATTTCCACGCAATCCATTTGCATATGTGTAATGTAAAACTTCAACAGTCGTTTTCTTCATTTTCACTTTTTGACCCCTACCATGTTCAATGCTCCATAACTTCGCCAATTTTTGTAGCAGTCATAATTTTTTAAACCGTGTAAAGCACCCTACCAAACCTTTACAAGGATGTAAGAAAACAATGTTACAATTTTTCTGACTTATCACTCGTTGGGTCACATATAGACGTATTAGTCCAAAGGACTTCAGGGCTAATTGGCCCATTTTTATGTTATTAAAGGAAATAAAAATAAGGCATTAACTAAAATCCTTTTTCCATGTGTACACAAAGTTTAACATTGTATGTAACATTTGACAACATTAAACAAATACAGAAAAATACGTTTTTACCATAAATTCGATTTTAAGCCCGTCTGTGAAGCGATTCCCGCAGAAAATAACATTTTAATGAGCTAGGCGATCACGTGGTATCGTGACGTCACTTATGACACGCACTCGCATCAGGCCGACCCTTTCCATGCATTCAGAGCATGTTTACAAGGATAGCTTTTGGGTCGAAACGAGCGTCAGAACGAGTTATTGAGCAATATTCCGACGTAATACAAACACTAGTCATCATAGAGGAACAAACATTTATCCTACGGTTCCATATGAATCAAATTTTATTCAAAACAACGAATGCGAATGGGCCTACAAGTCGACTAGGTTTCGCCGAGCTTGGGCTCGTTTTCAGAATAATTATATCGAATGCAACCAACGGGAGATGATCTACACCAATAAACATACATAGCAAACATATATTATATCCAGCTACATAAAGTAACGTGTATAATCTCATAATATCACTAGAGTATCGATATATGAAGGAGTTGTACAATTTATCATAACAACTTAAATCATTGAGAGATTTACCGTTGGTCCCGCTAGTTCGGTGGGTAGGCGCGTTGGTTACTTGTCATTTATTTTACAATCGGGTGACGCCGGTTCAATCCTGACAACATGCAAACTTTTGATTTTCTTTACACTTTTTTGTTTATGTTTTCACAAAGTAATATAAACAAAATCATTTTATACTATAATGCACTGTTTGTAAATAGTTTTTTATTTTTGTAGTAATTATTTATTCGCCACAAAAATGAAAACATGGTTATTATATAACGATGTTTCTAAATTTTATTTATCCAAACAAATATAATGTAATGGATATATAATTTATTAACTGTAAATATATTGTACGGTAATATAGTTTAATTATGTGAAAACAGATTGAGATCTGTCTGGATAAATACAATTCAGAAACATTTTTATATATAATGACCATATTTTCATTTTTGTGGCGAATAAATAATTACTACAAAAATAAAAAAAACTTTACAAACAGTGCATTATAGTATAAAATTATTTTGTTTATATTACTTCGTGAAAACATAAACAAAAAAAGTGTAAAGAAAATCAAAAGTTTGCATGCTGTCAGGATTGAACCGGCGTCACACAATTGTAAAATAGACGATAAGTAACCAACGCGCCTACCCACTGAGCTAGCGGGACCAACAGAAACTCTCTCACTGATTTAAGTTGTTATGATAAATTGTACAACTCCTTCATATATCGATATTCTAGTGATATGAGATTATACACGTTACTTTATGTAGCTGGATACAATATATGTTTGCTGTGTATGTTTATTGGTGTAGATTATCTCCCGTTGGTTGCATTCGATATAATTATTCTGAAAACGAGCCCAAGCTCGGCGAAACCTAGTCGACTTGTAGGCCCATTCGCATTCGTTGTTTTGAATAAAATTTGATTCATGTGGAACCGTAAGATAAATGTTTGTTCCTCTATGATGACTAGTGTTTGTATTACGTCGGAATATTGCACAATAACTCGTTCTGAGACTTCTGACGCTCTTTTTGACCCAAAAGCTATACTTGTAAATATGCTCTGAATGCATGCAAAGGGTCGGCCTGATGCGAGTTTGAGTCAAAAGTGACGTCACATCTCAGCATCCCGAAAAGCGTGCCAAAAATATGCATATTCAAAAATGTCCGGATGCACACCATAAAATGTGGAATTTCTAATTCAGTGAATTTTATTGATTTTTTTGGCTTGGTGGACGTGGAAATAGATAGCAGGATGTAATATAACATGAATTCGAGCAATAGATGTTTTTATTCCCTTTAACGTTACAAAATCCGGGTGAGCATGTGCGATTTCTGGCAAAAGTTTGTTCTAACAACTAGGCCAGTGACCAGTTACAATTTATTAATGCGTGTAGGCTGGAAACATTTGGGGTGTCTGGAATTCAAATGTTGGGCATTTTCAGTGTTCATAATTATGTCAACAATACTTTTTTTATATTTCAGTGCACATGATTTGAGTATATATGTATGACTGCCTTTTTTCACTGGGCAATGCTGGGTAACTCAGCTAGTCTGTCATAAACAGATGCCCAGTGCCATATCTAACAGCAAGATCCAGCAAGATTTCAAGGGGACGCATCATGGAGATGGACACTTGTGAATGAATGACACACCCATTGTATTAATTACTAATAGAGCCGATTAGTGTGCTCTATCTTCTTAACGTGTCATAACGACCAATGGCATGGCCCTGCCCAATCTCTTTACCTGGTTCTTCCTTATATGGTTCCCCTTGAATGTTCATTCAATTGCTGAACATTCAAATGCATCTGCATCTGTTAACAAGCCTGTGCTGTATATGAGAACTTAACTTAACTTTTTTCTTAGTTGGCGGCCTGCAGTGTTTATTAACATGCCTTCTGTGTGCAGTTCATTGGAAGTGTAGTTTTGTGAAATTCTTAACTGACTCGTGTTCAGGTCTGGAGAGCCTGCCTCTGGAGCTACTACGCAACTTCAATCTGATGCGAGATCTCGACACGCGGTCACAAGGTGAGTCAACCCTATGTCAGACTGTCACAGCGGGGTACGGTCATTTGCCCAACAGTCATTTGCCCAGGACTTAAGTAGGAAAAGGGTAATTTACCCAGTTGTGAAAAATAAATTGAAAGTTAAATACATTTGGGTGAATATTAAATTTAATAATCAAATCTTGATAACTTAATATAACACAAAATTCACTCTATAAGTTTAATAAAACGTCACTTGTACTCAAATGTCAATTAATTGTGCAAAACAGAGTTTCATCAGAATATTTGTCTTAATCACCAAACTATATTTTGTCGAATTATCAGTGAAAAATTGGAAAACTGTATTTAGCAGGGTTGGAACGAATACTCGAGTAATGAGTACGAGTACTGTGATATGTACGAGTAATGAGTACGAGTACTGTGATATGTACGAGTAATGAGTACGAGTACTGTGATATGTACGAGTAATGAGTACGAGTACTGTGATATGTACGAGTAATGAGTACGAGTACTGTGATATGTACGAGTAATGAGTACGAGTACTGTGATATGTACGAGTAATGAGTACGAGTACTGTGATATGTACGAGTAATGAGTACGAGTACTGTGATATGTACGAGTAATGAGTACGAGTACTGTGATATGTACGAGTAATGAGTACGAGTACTGTGATATGTACGAGTAATGAGTACGAGTACTGTGATATGTATGAGTAATGAGTACGAGTACTGTGATATGTACGAGTAATGAGTACGAGTACTGTGATATGTACGAGTAATGAGTACGAGTACTGTGATATGTACGAGTAATGAGTACGAGTACTGTGATATGTATGAGTAATGAGTACGAGTACTGTGATATGTACGAGTAATGAGTACGAGTACTGTGATATGTACGAGTAATGAGTACGAGAACTGTGATATGTACGAGTAATGAGTACGAGTACTGTGATATGTACGAGTAATGAGTACGAGTACTGTGATATGTACGAGTAATGAGTACGAGTACTGTGATATGTACGAGTAATGAGTACGAGTACTGTGATATGTACGAGTAATGAGTACTTCATCCCAAATAGTACTCGAGTATGAGTACTTTTAAAAGTACTTGAGCACAAGTATTTAATATAATTTGTATGATACAAGTAGCATCAAGGCGTCATCCAGAGGTCCATCCAGCCGTCCCATGGATAGGTAAAATGTGTTGTTTGATTTTGTACGGGTAAAAAAACTTAAATTGAAATTTATTAAAAAAGAAAGATTATTCACTTACCATGATGTGTTTGACAAAATTTGAAAAGATTCGTGTGTAACTATTTATAAATTTCACGTAGTGTTCAAGACTGCGAAATAAGGCCAGTCCAATCATCCTGGACGTGTAGTTTCAGTGATCGGACTAGTCCATGTTTAGTGGAGCAGTCCCATTGGACTAGCTGTGATTATGTGAATTAATTTACGCTGTGTATATGCTGTGGGGGTCACAGGAAGACGGCATCTAACATGCCATGTGACCCCATTCAACACAACATTACCTGTTTTAAACGATTGTTTTGTCTGTGTGTTTATGATGCTGTTTGTTGTTGTTGCAAAGTAAAATTATTATTTTATTTGCTAGTTGGGTGTTGTGATAGAATAAAACATAATAAGACAATAGGTAACATTTTATCACATGCAGCTAAATATTCCCTACGACCGTCGAATAGGAAACTTGCTGAATGCGGTGAATTTACATCTGGTTAACACCTAGTGACCATGAGTGTTGAGCGGACAAACACGATACATGCGCTGGTTACAGACATCGTTGCATGCTGTCCCACTGTGATCATAGTTGCGTTATTTCCGCATCGGGTGATTATTTTAGCTAATTACCATTGCCAAACGCTGTGTTACAGATTGTTTAGTCGGCTCCGGGAAAGGAACCACTAATGAAAAGTATAGGCCAAATGATGCAATTTAGTCCGACAAGGTCGATCCTTCGTCACCATGAGGCTTTAAATTTTGCAGGCATCATCTTATCCACCACTGCTGTTTGCTGCCCCTGATTAAACTAGTAATTTCTTCTGATGACTGCGATTGGATCTACAAAATCACATGTATAAATTTTTTTCTAGTAATGATAAATTTAGTTGAACATTTAATTGAAATGTGAAACGGCTTGTTTTTTATGAAATAAAGCCATTTTTACTATGTTCCATAACTGTCACATATAATTTTAACCATTTCAGTACGACAGGCCAGATTTCCGGCCGCACTGTCTGTGACGCTTCAGTACGACAGGCATTGACGATGTCTACTATTCAAATTGTTTTTATTCATAATTATCCACTACGTGGAGCCAATTGTTGTGTACGGTTGTCAAGGCGAATAAATGAGCTATTCAGCAGTGGTCATCGTTTATTATTGCTCAATAGTTCACAGAGATTTCCGCAGTTTTTAATGATGTATTATCAAAATCTGCGGTGGCCACAATGGCGGACGGCATTACTTAAACTAACGATTTACCACCGTATGTTTTGTACAGATTATTTGATAGGTTTAGCGAAGAATCTTTGTTGGATGTTGACGATCGACACAATAACGATGTCGGCGAACTTAGTATACAACTGGGTTCAGCAACTGCAAAAACATTGAAATCTTGGCGGCCATCTTGGATTGCTGGTTACCATGACGACGGAATGTAAAATGATATGGCTCATTTTACACGCTGATTATCATATTTTCCGAAAATATATAACATTCCTATTCATAAAATGCATTTTTGTTAGCTCAAATCTTGACTTGAAATGAGGTCGTCCATTGTCTTGCATATTCACTGGGAATGCAGTATTCAGTGGTTACAGCTGGACAGGGCTGTAGTACTGAATTGGTTAAGGACTAGTCAAACAATATCAGGACTAGTTGTTTCTGAGTCACTAGCTGTCAGCTAAGGCCATTACGCACCCTGATGTTGCCTTCAGAACCAGGAGGTAGCTCAAAGTTACTCAGTATTGATGCCATACAAGATTTAACAAGATTTAACAAGATTGCCATCCAGAGAATTAACTCTAGATGGCAGGTGGACAAGGAAGCCCTTTGGCTTATCGAGAGTCCAACCCTTTTATCTACATATATCCAGCCCTTCTGAGGTATGTGTCGATTTTATTTTTAAACATATTCACACTACTAGCACCCACACAATCATCAGATAATCTGTTCCATTCATTCACAGTCCTTTGTGAAAATGAGAACTTTCTTACGTCTAATCTACACTGCTCCTTTACTAATGTAACTTCATGTCCTCTAGTCTTTTCTATCTTTCTTAACTGAAAAAAACATATTTCTATCAATATTTTCATAACCATTCAATATTTTAAACACTTCTATCTGATCTCTCAATCTCCTGGTCTCTAGTGTTGTTAAACCACATTCTTTTAGGCGTTTTTCATAACTAAGATCCCTCAGTTTTGGTATCATTTTAGTCGCTCTCCTCTGTACTCTTTCTAGCATATCTATGTCCTTCTTGCGGTATGGCCTCCACGCTTGTATACAATACTCTAAATGAGGCCTAACTATTGTTTTGTACAGCGGTATTATTAGTTTTTTTTTTATATGCTATATTTCGCCTAATCAATCCAAGGATTTGATTTTCTTTTGAAGCTGCAATTCCACACTACTCTGAAACCTTCATGTCAGCACTAAATGTCTTTTTCTTTTACAGTAGTACTTAATATAGTTCCCCCCATTGTATATTCTACACATTCGTTCCCATGTCCTGTGTGAAGGCATTTACATTTCCCAAAATTGAACATTTGCCACTTTTCAGACCATTTGATCAACCTGTCAAGATCATCTTGTAAATGCTGTCTATCTCCATCACTTTTAATCCTTCTAAACACTTTTGTATCATCTGCAAATTTCAACACCTTGCTAGCTATATCATCGTCCAAATCGTTTATATATATTAAGAATAATATAGGTCCCAGTATTGATCCCTGTGGAACCCCACTCAAAACTGTTTTCCAGTTTGAAGCCTCCCCATCAACAACTACCCGTTGTCTTCTGTCAATCAGCCATTTTTCTATCCAGTTAATTATACCATTTCCTATGCCATGGGCTTTTAGTTTAAGCAGTAATCTCTGATGTGGCACTTTGTCGAAAGCTTTTTGAAAATCTAAATAGATGATATCTACTGGTGATCCATCATCTACCCACTTAGTGATATCTTCCAAAAAACATAACATATTTGTTAAGCATGACCTCGCTTTTAGAAACCAATGTTGAGATGGATTTATCAAGTTATGTTTAACAAGAAAATCCACCATGTGATGATAATTATAGACCAGTTAAAATAACTGGTCTATAATTATTTGACTTGTTTCTCGAACTTTTTTTTAATAACGGTATAATGTTTGCTTCTTTCCATTCTAAAGGAACCACTCACTCTTCTAATGACAAGTTGAAAACTGTTGCAAGCGGTATGCTAATTTGTTCTACAATTTCCAATAGTAGTTTGGGTGGAATACCATCCACTCCAGGTAATTTATTATCCTTCATAGCCCTAATTTTCTTAGCTACCATTTCTGGGGTTATTAACTGTCTTAAATAGTCTGATTCTGCCCCCTTAAACTTAGCCTCTGGTACTGGCAGTGAACTAGTGTCTTCTCTGGTAAACACTGAACTAAAATACTCATTCAGGTTTTCTGCCATTAAGAATCCTTCTGATATTATATTTCCAGCACTATCTTCTAGAGGACCGACCTTATCCTGAACTTTCTGTTTGCTTCGAACATACGTATACAAACTCTTGCTGTCATGTTTTATATTACAAGCTAATTTATGTTTATAGCTTCTCTTTGAATTTCTAATTTCAGCTGTAGCTTGGTTTAGTGCTTCTTTATAACTGTTGTAGTCTTCGTCATTTCCAGTATGTCTATATGACTTCCACATCATTTGTTTATACTTAATTTTTCTAATGGCTTCTTTCGATAAGTGTTTCTTTTTGGACCGTTTCCCGTGTTTTTTAAGGGAAAAAATTTGACGATGTTGCTTTCAATTTCACTCTAAGATATTCCAGCATTCTGTTGCTGTCTTATTCTTCAGTGTGTTATTCCAGTCTATCTTTGCTAAATATTTCCTTATGTCCTTATATTTTCCTTTGTGGAAATTTCTCCTGTACTGCTTTTTACTATTCCTTTCTGATTTTACTTTGATGGTAAATGTATCTGATTGTGATCACTATTCCCCAGTGGCTCACATATCCTGACATTGTCAACTAATTCATTCTGTGAGAACAAAACTATGTCTAACACATTCTCTCCCCTGGTTGGTTCTAGCACATGTTGAGAAAGGAAACTATCTTGTACTAAAACTAAAAACTTGTGGTCCTCACTACCCATACTCTGTAGAGATTTCCATTTTATATGCCCATGGTTAAAATCCCCCATAATAACACAGTCCTGTTTGCTCACTTCCCTTATAGCGTTTTGTATTTTTTTATTCTCTTCTATGCTTATGTTTGGACTTCGATAAACTATTCCAACCATTAGCGTTGAGTTTCCTGTAACTATGTTACACCAAACAGCTTCTTCGCAATCTGCTTCTCTGTCTAATTTCATTTCATAAGCCTGGATAGATTCTTTAGTATATAAAATAACTCCACCTCCCCTTCTTCCTATTCTATCTTTCCTAAACATTACATATCCTGTCAGTCCCAATTCGGCATCTGATATATCGGTGGTTGTCTATGATTCGGTTATACCTATTACGTGAGGGTCAATATCTTCTGCCATAATGTTTAGTTCATTTCTTTTGTTTACTATACTCCTTGCATTTAAACAAACACATTTATATCCAGCTTCAGAACAGTTTTCCAGACTTCTTTGCATAATTATTTTTGCTGTCTTTATCTATGCCTCCAGTTTCAGGCTTCTCTGCGAGTCCCCCCTGCAAATTTAGTTTAAATAAATGCAACCTGTCCCACTGTCAACAGATCGCAGCAGATTCTCTGAGAATACTGCTGCCCCCTTTCCACTTAGATGGAGGCCATCTCTCATGTACATGTCTTCTCTCCCAACAAAGTACCCCCATAAATCTATGAATCCCACGCCCTCTTCTTCACACATCTGCTCAACTAGAGCGTTGATCGCCATCCTCTTACAGTTTCTGTATGTTGCCCCCCCTTCCTCCCATTACTGGCAAAATTCCTGAGAGAACAACCTGTTCCACTCTTGTCTTCTTTAGTTTCCTTACTAGATGTCTGTACTTCTGAACTATCCCAGTTGTTCCCTCCTTGTCTGCATTGTTTGTCCCTGCGTGTACTAGTATAGACCCTCCCTTGCCATGCCCCAATACCTTCTCTACCCTTTCGGTCACATGCTCTATACTAGCTCCCGGTAGACATACAACAACGTCCTTCCCTCGCATATAGTCTTGTCTGTTTTTCTCAGAATTGAATCCCCCATAAACACTCTTCTCTTTTCTCTTTGCCCCATCAATCACTGCCTCGGAGTAGCTCCTCCGGTTTGCATATGTCTGGTTGTTGTCTTTTCCTCTTGCCGTCTTCTCTCCTGTCACATTCTCTTCCATTCCCATCTTTCCTGTCGTGTTTTCTCTTTTCCCCTTTCCTCCTGTCATCTTCTCTTCTAGCACATTTACTCTCACTTCCTTTCATCCCTTCATCTTTCCTCCCATCACATTTTCTTCTCTCTCCCGTCCCTTTTCCCCGGCTACCTCCTTCACTACGGTCACTTTCTCCCCTGTCACCTTCACGTCTGTCATGTTTTCTGTTTTTCTGCCGGAGTAATTCGCAATCTGTTGCAGAACTTAGCTTGTAATGATTGAGAGAGTTGTTGGTCTATCTGTATCACATAATACTCTGGCAATCTGACATAGTCACTGGACACATCTGACTTAGACCTGAACATTCCACCAGACCTGCAGCCAAACAATGGCAGATTAGTTCAGTGAGACTGACCTGACTGTCTTGAATCTTCTAATCAAGGCAGACCACCTAATCCTATTTCATTCACTCATGCAGCCTTGAGATTCTGTTAAACAGATTTGATTCTAACAATGTGAATGTAAGGTACTGTGCCTTTCAAGATATGTGACAAGTTTTCAAAGGGAAGCCAGTTTTTGGCTGTATGAATGGACTAGACAACACCAGCTGGTCTGGCCTACACAATGTGAATGTAAGGTGCTGTGCCTTTCAAGATATGTGGCAAGTTTTCAAAGGGAAGCCAGTTTCTGGCTGTATGAATGGACTAGACAACACCAGCTGGTCTGGCCTACACAATGTGAATGTAAGGTGCTGTGCCTTTCAAGATATGTGGCAAGTTTTCAAAGGGAAGCCAGTTTCTGGCTGTATGAATGGACTAGACAACACCAGCTGGTCTGGCCTACACAATGTGAATGTAAGGTGCTGTGCCTTTCAAGATATGTGACAAGTTTTCAAAGGGAAGCCAGTTTCTGGCTGTATGAATGGACTAGACAACACCATCTGGTCTGGCCTACACAATGTGAATGTAAGGTGCTGTGCCTTTCAAGATATGTGACAAGTTTTCAAAGAGAAGCCAGTTTCTGGCTGTATGAATGGACTAGACAACACCAGCTGGTCTGGCCTACACAATGTGAATGTAAGGTGCTGTGCCTTTCAAGATATGTGACAAGTTTTAAAAGGGAAGCCAGTTTCTGGCTGTATGAATGGACTAGACAACACCAGCTGGTCTGGCCTACACAATGTGAATGTAAGGTGCTGTGCCTTTCAAGATATGTGGCAAGTTTTCAAAGGGAAGTCAGTTTCTGGCTGTATGAATGGACTAGACAACACCAGCTGGTCTGGCCTACACAATGTGAATGTAAGGTGCTGTGCCTTTCAAGATATGTGACAAGTTTTCAAAGAGAAGCCAGTTTCTGGCTGTATGAATGGACTAGACAACACCAGCTGGTCTGGCCTACACAATGTGAATGTAAGGTGCTGTGCCTTTCAAGATATGTGACAAGTTTTCAAAGAGAAGCCAGTTTCTGGCTGTATGAATGGACTAGACAACACCATCTGGTCTGGCCTACACAATGTGAATGTAAAGTGCTGTGCCTTTCAAGATATGTGACAAGTTTTAAAAGGGAAGCCAGTTTCTGGCTGTATGAATGGACTAGACAACACCAGCTGGTCTGGCCTACACAATGTGAATGTAAGGTGCTGTGCCTTTCAAGATATGTGGCAAGTTTTCAAAGGGAAGCCAGTTTCTGGCTGTATGAATGGACTAGACAACACCAGCTGGTCTGGCCTACACAATGTGAATGTAAGGTGCTGTGCCTTTCAAGATATGTGACAAGTTTTCAAAGAGAAGCCAGTTTCTGGCTGTATGAATGGACTAGACAACACCAGCTGGTCTGGCCTACACAATGTGAATGTAAGGTGCTGTGCCTTTCAATATATGTGACAAGTTTTCAAAGGGAAGCCAGTTTCTGGCTGTATGAATGGACTAGACAACACCAGCTGGTCTGGCCTACACAATGTGAGAGCTCATTGAAGCCACTGTGGGTTTATTTGACATTCAAGTGTGACTGGTAGTGTAGGTCATTAATGTGATGGTCAGTCCTGTCTCCCTGTCTTATTCAAGTGATCTAAACCAGTCAGTAAACAGTGTTGATGACAACCCAGAGCTCTTATACAGTGAGGACATCATCAATACAAAATACGCAACATTTGTACTGAAGATTGTAATATATGATGTAATGATAAAATACGTACAAAGTATTCCCAGAATACTCTCAAAGTACTTGTAAATACTAATATTTTTAACAAGTACGAATACGGGTACTTTAATATACATACAAGTAAAAGTACAAGTAACGAGTACTTTGTGAAAAATCTGTACTTGACTACCAGTGAGTATGAGTAACGAGTACTTCGGCCCTAACCCTGAATCCAGTGGTGGCTATTCGACAATTCTATATAACTTGGTGGCCATTTTCCATCTAACCCTGGTTTTTAGCATATAGTTTTCAAACAAAATGATGTCGTTACTTTATTTCCTGTGACTTTTTTCATAGCCAACACTGACTTTATTTCCGTGACTTTTTTCCTGTGACTTAATTTCTGCCCACTGAACCCCCAGGTTCTACCTGACCTGTACTTAGTTACTTGTGCTGGCAATTGTTCACTGAACATTAGTTACTGACACAATCTAAATTCCCCAGTTTTAGCAACGACAATTGTGATTTGTTTGTAATTGCTGTTACCAAATTAACAACAGAAAATTGTAGAACTTTTATTTTTTTGCGATTGTTTACAAAACAGGGCAAATGGCCCCTTTCCCGCTTGAAAGCTGGGCAAATGACCCAACTCTGTAACAGCGTCACCAGTAGTTGTCACCGGTGGGCGTCACCGGTGGTTGTCATAGGTGGTCGTCACCAGTGGTTCTCACCGGTGGTCGTCACCAGTGGTCGTCACCAGTGATCGTCACCAGTGGTCGTCACCCGTGGTCGTCACCAGTGGTCGTCACCAGTGGTCGTCACCAGTGGTCGTCACTAGTGGTTGAATAGACAATGAATAGAGGTGATGGGGATTGCAGTTAACAGCAGTTATGGTTAAATATTTCACAATTAAACTATTCATTTTGTAAAATATATTGATTTAAGAAAAGTTACTGATATTCAAAACATTCCTGCAATACTCAGGACTCCAACGTGTCAATTGTAGAAGCCTGGAAGCTAGAATGTTGAAGAATTTAGTATTAGTATAAATCTAATTCTTTTCTATCTAGAGAAAATTTGTTTTATTAAATGTTCTAACTTAATGAAGATTTCCAACAATATTTTGTATAAAGGTGACACGTTATCTTGTATAGAATCATAACTTCAATTGATAGTTTCTACCTATAGAATTACAGATCAATATGAAAGATTTTGTCTAGTTAAGAAAATGTGAAGTAATTATTATTTTCCATATTACGTGTCTCGTCAAAGGGTTGTAACAGTGTTGAATAATTTGTTTGGAACATTGAGAAACAAATTTTGTTGGTTTGTTTGCATAGACCTGTTGAAGAACATAGACAAGATGGCAGACGAGTACACGAAGGACGTGTACAAGTTGCCGCGAGAGAAGAGAGGAGAGATGGTGAAGAAGATTGAGAAGTTGTTTGAGAAGAGTCGAGAGTACGGAGATGACAAAGTGCAGCTGGCCATGCAGACATATGAAATGGTTAGTGTCGGCCGCAGTTGGAGACAGGTCTTTCTCTGTTCCCCGTAGTGAGGCGGCACTTTAACCCATTTTATCCGGGATACGATTGTAGTCGTAGAACGTAAATAAAACCAACTTGCTCATTGACATGTAGCCTCCTTCGTGGAGAAAATGTCTCGTGAAAAGTTAAGTGACAAAACGCAACACACATTTGAATTTGTTGGGAAATGTTTTACCATATGCCACATACAGTAAATGTTATCAAACTACTAATTTGTCAATATAACTCTATAGTTTATTTCGTTTGCTTTCTAATGGTATATCACATTTCAAAGTTCATTAAGAAATAATAAAGTTATGTCCATTTTAAACGAAGACTTGTCATCTGATGCTAACAAAGTGATTTCTTGGATATGGTCAGGAACTGGCTGCAACTCCTCTGCACTAGTTTCAGGATAAAATGGGTTAAACGTGCACACTTTGGCTTCGATGGCGTTCTTCGTGCACACTTTGGCTTCGATGGCGTTCTTCGTGCAGCAGCGGTGTCGGTCGTCGTCGTAGCGCCCCTGACGGCAGATACGGGAACGCGCCACGTTTATAATGCACCCTGTTTATAACGCGGATTCATTTCGTGGACCCCGACTAACGCGTTATAACGAGGCGCGACTGTATATGTACATACAAAGGTGTAACATACATGGTAAAATATCATCACATAAATAATAGTTACATTTATATCAGCAACCATATTTATTTTTACATAGTTATATATTACTTACAATTACAGCCCAGGCAAATCAAAACTCAAACAAGGTATAAACACATTAAAAAAAAAAATTATGTATAAAAATGTAACAATGTTTATAACAAAATGATCATTACACTTCCTGACTTGCTCCTGCAAGACAGCTACACAATAAATGTAAATGATGCACTGATGTATATACCATCTAGTGCATGCAAAAAGCCGTAGGGCTAACATGCTCGCCTGGCTGGCTAACAACAGTAACACCTTAATCGGCAGGGGCTGTTACTGTAAACGTGGTAGCACTAGTGACAGTCACTGTTGTCGGTGCCGGTAACCGCTTCGTTAACGCAGCCTCGTTGTGAATGTAGCCTCGGTTTTAAATCTGATCATCCCCGGGAGTCACTCCCATGATAAAGTCGAAATGTTAATAATGTACAGGTACATAAAAAACATTTTCAGATATTTTATTATGTGATATAAACCCCTGACGTATGTCTAATTTATCTAGATTCTTGCCCCTTTAATACACATAAAAAGTGTACATAATTAGTATTTATATTCTGGCACATTATTGATCTGTGACACCCCAGATGAATTAACCAATCACGTCTGTTGTTTACGGACTGGTTGTTGGAGCATTCAAGCATTGCATTGACCCCTCTAGCAAATGAAAGTACGTGTAAAGCTGCTGAAAGGGTTCATTCACAAACTATGATCTTCAAAGTGATTTGCTGCCCTATACGCATGCGTAAAAAGAGCGTAGATTAGATTTGATTTGCAGGTTTCTGCGTGCAAAATGCCTCATCTGCGAGCCGACAGCTTGCAGATGGTATGCGTGAAATCGCCGTGAATTATGTGGTGGTGGCATTATTGAGTGCTGTGTGTCCGGAAAATGCTCAAATAATGCTAGGAATGGTTTGTTTCTGCATGATACAAAACGATATATTCCAGTGCTGTCACCCGTCCTACAACACGTCATACAAACTGACAGGACGGGGCCTTATCATACTAAGACTGAGTTATACCCCATCCTCGCAAATTATCCCCCATCTATAGTTAACATCGCTCTAGATAAAGCTAAGTAGTCACGCTGGGCTTTCCGGTAGTACCAAATATGGCCACCTACGTTGAGGGATATCCCAAAAAATGTGACGCGAACAAATGCGATTTAACGCTTTAGTTTTATGGAATTGATGCATGAAATGTTACGTACTCTTTCTGAAAAAGTTCTAATAGATACTAAATATTAATACAAACGAGAAAAACCATTGCCAATCAATAGAAGACATTCAAGTACCATTCGGAGACAAAAAGTCAAAATCGTTAAAAAAAATCACTGTGCAGTGTAAACATTGTGTTTTATAAGCAAGATTCTTTTTGGCTGCCATTGAATCCATTCGCGTAGAAGACAGAAATGACAGAGAAAGAAGAATGATTCCATTACCATTGATACAATTTGTTTTTGTGTCGGTGCCTATTTAATGGAAATGAAAATTCACACCAAGAAGCGATATAAAAAAATCGAGCAGAGTCAACCAGATCCCGTTTAGCACTGATGCTGCAGACTAGCCTGTGGTCTCATCAACATCTACATTTGATCTATTCCTACATCATAATTACCTAGAAAGAAGGGTGGACATATAGGTGTCTTAATTGTTGCAGGTTGACAAACAGATACGGAAACTTGATGCGGACTTGGCTCGCTTCGAGGCGGAACTGAAAGAGCAGGCGGCAGGCGGGAAAGGTAAGCATGGTTTATAGATCTCAAGGCCAGACACGGCAGGTAATACGATTATTTTTTTAGTTTGTGCAAATTGTGCAATTTTGTCTGCCAAAAGTATGGAATGGCTCATACCGAGTCAGAAATGTATTGAACTTTTTTGCCAGACCCCATTACCATGCCCACCACTTTGAGCCAATATTGGCAAATTTTGAAACGTTGCCATACTTTTTTGAGCACACATAATTATAATTTTTTCAAATCCATGTCCTATATGCATTTTATTGTGAAATGATCACAGCATTTTTCCATGTTTTATTTTTATATTTTTTGGGTAAAAAAAACTTGGTTTTTGGCAACAAATATGCATAGAAGTGACCTGTATTGATAGTATGCATACAAATGTATCATAATCCGGCAGAAAACCATTTTGAGTATTTTTTTGTTAAAAACCACCATTTCACCTGGGGTGTCTGGCTTTAAGTGCTTTGAACAGAAAAAAAGGACCTGTTGTGAAGTGATGATATGTGGCAACCTAGAATGAACATATTAAGCAGAATGTGATGAGTAAATTTAAAGGAAATAAAAATAAGGCATTAGCTAAAATCCTTTTTCCATGTGTACACAAAGTTTAACATTGTATGTAACATTTGACAACATTAAACAAATACAGAAAAATACATTTGTAGCATAAATTCGATTTTAAGCCCTTCTGTGAAGCGATTCCCGCGGAAAATGAAATTTTAATGAGCTAGGCGATCACGTGGTATCGTGACGTCACTTATGACACACACTCGCATCAGGCCGACCCTTTCCATGCATTCAGAGCATGTTTACAAGGATAGCTTTTGGGTCGAAACGAGCGTCAGAACGAGTTATTGTGCAATATTCCGACGTAATACAAACACTAGTCATCATAGAGGAACAAACATTTATCTTACGGTTCCACATGAATAGAATTTTATTCAAAACAACGAATGCGAATGGGCCTACAAGTCGACAAGGTTTCGCCGAGCTTGGGCTCGTTTTCAGAATAATTATATCGAATGTAACCAATGGGAGATAATCTACACCAATAAACATACATAGCAAACATATTGCATGCTGTCAGGATTGAACCGGCGTCGCCCGATTGTAAAATAATTGACAAGTAACCAACGCGCCTACCCACTGAGCTAGCGAGACCAACGGAAACTCTCTGACTGATTTAAGTTGTTATGATAAATTGTACAACTCCGTCATATATCGATATTCTAGTGATATTATGAGATTATACACGTTACTTTATGTAGCTGGATACAATATATGTTTGCTATGTATGTTTATTGGTGTAGATTATCTCCCGTTGGTTGCATTCGATATAATTATTCTGAAAACGAGCCCAAGCTCGGCGAAACCTAGTCGACTTGTAGGCCCATTCGCATTCGTTGTTTTGAATAAAATTCGATTCATGTGGTACTGTAAGATAACTGCTTGTTCCTCTATGATGACTAGTGTTTGTATTACGTCGGAATATTGTACAATAACTCGTTCTGACACTCGTTTCGACCCAAAAGCTATACTTGTAAATATGCTCTGAATGCATGGAAAGGGTCGGCCTGATGCGAGTTTGAGTCATAAGTGATGTCACATCTCGGCATCCCGAAAAGCGTGCCAAAAATATGCATATTCAAAAATGTCCGGATGCACACCATAAAATGTGGAAATTCTAATTCATTGAATTTTTTTGGCTTGGACGTGGAAATAGATAGCAGGATGTAATATAACATGAATTCGAGCAATAGATGTTTTTATTCCCTTTAAGAAAGATGTCATCTAATCTCTATGTCAGCTTGTACCTGATGTTGGTTGTGTAGTGGTTAGAAATCATTCGATCAGGAGCATTCTGAATGGGCAATTTTGTTCACTCCATGTTGCCCTAGTTCACACAACTGTACGGTACTATGAGTGAGTACCTGGTTATATTTCAACGAATTGTTGTAGCCCAGTAATTGCAGCATGGCTAAATGCTTCCCAGATAAATAAAATTGTTGGAGTGAAGTGTAAAGTGCTTTGTGTAAATTGTAAACTCTTGCTCCAAGGCCTGAAACGTGCGCCGTATAAGACTGTATCTTAACGTTGATGTTGTGTGGAACTGAACCTGTTGTAGCCGTAGAGCTGACTGAGTGAATGAGTGACTGTGTTGTAGCCGTGGAGCTGAGTGAGTGACTGTGTTATTGTAGCTGTGGAGATGAGTGAGTGACTGTGTTGTTGTAGCCGTGGAGATGAGTGAGTGACTGTGTTGTAGCCGTGGAGATGATTGAGTGACTGTTGTTGTAGCCGTGAAGATGAGTGAGTGACTGTGTTGTTGTAGTCGTGGAGATGAGTCAGTGACTGTGTTGTTGTAGCTGTGGAGATGAGTGAGTGACTGTTGTTGTAGCCGTGGAGACGAGTGAGTGACTGTTGTTGTAGCCGTGGAGATGAGTCAGTGACTGTGTTGTTGTAGCTGTGGAGATGAGTGAATGTTGTTGTAGCCGTGGAGACGAGTGAGTGACTGTGTTGTTGTAGCCGTGGAGATGAGTGAGTGACTGTTGTTGTAGCCGTGGAAACGAGTGAGTGACTGTGTTGTTGTAGCCGTGGAGATGAGTTAGTGACTGTGTTGTAGCCGTGGAGATGAGTGAGTGACTGTGTTGTTATAGCCGTGGAGACGAGTGAGTGACTGTGTTGTTGTAGCCATGGAGACGAGTGAGTGACTGTGTTGTTGTAGCCGTGGAGACGAGTGAGTGACTGTGTTGTCGTAGCCGTGGATATGAGTGAGTGACTGTGTTGTTGTAGCTGTAGAGACGAGTGAGTGACTGTTGTTGTAGCCGTGGAGATGAGTCAGTGACTGTGTTGTTGTAGCTGTGGAGATGAGTGAATGTTGTTGTAGCCGTGGAGACGAGTGAGTGACTGTGTTGTTGTAGCCGTGGAGATGAGTGAGTGACTGTTGTTGTAGCCGTGGAAACGAGTGAGTGACTGTGTTGTTGTAGCCGTGGAGATGAGTTAGTGACTGTGTTGTAGCCGTGGAGATGAGTGAGTGACCGTGTTGTTATAGCCGTGGAGACGAGTGAGTGACTGTGTTGTTGTAGCCATGGAGACGAGTGAGTGACTGTGTTGTTGTAGCCGTGGAGACGAGTGAGTGACTGTGTTGTCGTAGCCGTGGATATGAGTGAGTGACTGTGTTGTTGTAGCTGTAGAGACGAGTGAGTGACTGTGTTGTTGTAGCCGTGGAGATGAATGAGTGACTGTGTTGATGTAGTCGTGGAGATGAGTGAGTGACTGTTGTTGTAGTCGTGGAGATGAGTGAGTGACTGTGTTGTTGTAGCCGTAGAGATGAGTGAATGACTGTGTTGTTGTAGCTGTGGAGATGAGTGAGTGACTGTTGTTGTAGCCGTAGAGATGAATGAGTGACTGTGTTGTTGTAGCTGTGGAGATGAGTGAGTGACTGTGTTGTTGTAGCCGCAGAGATGAATGAATGACTGTGGTTGTAGAGATGAGTGAGTGACTGTGTTGTTGTAGCTGTGGAGATGAGTGAGTGACTGTTGTTGTAGCTGTGGAGATGAATGAGTGACTGTGTTGTTGTAGCTGTGGAAATGAGTGAGTGACTGTTGTTGTAGCCGTAGAGATGAATGAATGACTGTGTTGTTGTAGAGATGAGTGAGTGACTGTGTTGTTGTAGCTGTGGAGATGAGTGAGTGACTTGTTGTAGCTGTGGAGATGAATGAGTGACTGTGTTGTTGTAGAGATGAGTGAGTGACTGTGTTGTAGCTGTGGAGATGAGTGAGTGACTTGTTGTAGCTGTGGAGATGAATGAGTGACTGTGTTGTTGTAGAGATGAATGAGTGACTGTGTTGTAGCTGTGGAGATGAGTGAGTGACTTGTAGCCGTAGAGATGAATGAGTGACTGTGTTGTTGTAGAGATGAGTGAGTGACTGTGTTGTAGCTGTGGAGATGTGTGAGTGACTTGTTGTAGCTGTGGAGATGAATGAGTGACTGTGTTGTAGCTGTGGAAATGAGTGAGTGACTGTTGTTGTAGCCATAGAGATGAGTGAATGACTGTGTTGTTGTAGCCATAGAGATGAGTGAGTTACTGTGTTGTTGTAGCCATGGAGATGAGTGAGTGACTGTGTTGTTGTAGCTGTAGAGATGAGTGAGTGACTGTGTTGTTGTAGCTGTGGAGATGAGTGTGTGACTGTGTTGTTGTAGCAGTAGAGATGAGGGAGCGAGGTGGCAGTAAGAAGAAGCGGCGTGATAAGGACAAAGACCTCGATGATGAGGTGCCGAAGAAGAAGAAGAGGAAGTCACAACAACTCGAGTGAGTTGGCAAACCACCCTCTAGAGCCAAGCGTGGTTTTTATCCATGCAATATACACAAGTGTACTGAATGATTTGTGTGCCACTCCACTTGTTGATGTCGTCCCATGATTCCAGGGCGCAGCTCTACTTCAAAGAGCAGTTCGTGGAAATATCTGTCATTAACTGTCCCCTGCAACAATTATAGATATGTGCCTGCATCAGGCTCCAAGTGTATACATACAAAAGGTCAACATGATTGGTTAATGTGCCAACCACATTGTGATATGTCAACAAGCCAGGGGTCATTCTAGGATTCTGTAGAGCGACTGTTCTTTGGTCTGTTGTGATAATAAAACTTATAAAATAAGTGTACTTTGGTGGTTTCTATGGGTTATCCACTGTATCAATTTGATAGTGTTTTAATGTTGTTGGTGTACACAAGTTTGCTGAATAAATAACAAGAATAACGAACATAAATAATGAAAAAATTACAAAAAAGTAACAACACAAAATTAATGTAAAATCTAACATTTTGACCACGTGTCTTTACTTGCTGTACCACTATGTTTGACCATATGTCTTTACTTGCTCTACCACTGTATGTTTGACCATGTGTCTTTACTTGCTACCACTGTATGTTTGACCATGTGTCTTTACTTGCTCTACCACTGTATGTTTGACCATGTGTCTTTACTTGCTAGCACTGTACGTTTGACCATGTGTCTTTACTTGCTCTACCACTGTAGGTTTGACCATGTGTCTTTACTTGCTACCACTGTATGTTTGACCATGTGTCTTTACTTGCTACCACTGTATGTTTGACCATGTGTCTTTACTTGCTCTACCACTGTATGTTTGACCATGTGTCTTTACTTGCTACCATTGTATGTTTGACCAGGTGTGTTTGTTCACTGTAGACCGGTGGTGGAGCCAGCCAGAATTCCCACGCTGCCTCTCTCAATTGCGCACGCCTCTGATGTCCTTGACATGCCTGTGGACCCGAACGAACCTACTTACTGCATCTGCCACCAGGTGTCGTACGGAGAGATGATTGGCTGTGATAATCCCGACGTGAGTTCTATTGCGACGTCGTCTGTTCTACCTTTTTTCTGTGCTTTTATTTACAATTATCATTGGTTTCCTATGAAAAGTGTTTGCATAATTCTTTAACAGAACAAAAAAAGTTATTATTTAAAATAGACATGTTGATAAACATGGGTAAAAAACAATATTTTGAAAACCTGGAGTAACTAAACAAGTAGATGTCCCCGATAGACACGCCCAATTGTGGGTATTTAAAAGAGATCCTTAGCGTATTACTAGATCCATCATGATTGAACAATTATCAATCTTTGGCAAGATGACGTAGTCATGTGTTGGAAGTTCACAGTATAACATGGCCGCAGTAATAAAACTGAACAGGTTGTGTTTGTTTGCAAGTGCACAGATGAGATGTTTTGTGTTTGCAGTGTCCGATCGAGTGGTTTCACTTCGCGTGTGTCACGCTGCCGAGCAAACCGAAAGGAAAGTGGTTCTGTCCGCGATGTACGGCCGAACGGAAGAAGAAACATATATGATGACGTCTCTTCTCAGAGACCTCTCTGTCATGGCTGGTCATTTAGGGGAACGTCTTGAAACTACAGCCATTTACGACCAATGTACATATTATAAGGTGTCAATAGCTGGCTTAGAGTACTGTCATTTTCTATTTCAACCAGTGTCCATCTTGTAAGGTATCAGTGGCTATAGAGAGGGTGGGAGAATCTATGGTCATTGTCTACTATGATCAGTGTACATCTTGTAAGGTGTCAGTAGCTATAGAGAGGGTGGGTGAATCTACGGTCACTGTCTACTGCGATCAGTGTACATCTTGTAAGGTGTCAGTAGCTATAGAGAGGGTGGGTGAATCTACGGTCACTGTCTACTGCGATCAGTATACATCTTGTAAGGTGTCAGTAGCTATAGAGAGGGTGGGTGAATCTACGGTCACTGTCTACTACGATCAGTGTACATCTTGTAAGGTGTGTGTAGTGGGGGTGATAGTTATGTGATCGTGTCAAAGAAACTCTCTGGTTGAACGAATCGACGAAATGTTTGGTATAGGTTCAGATCTATGATTATATCACTCTACAGTGTGATGTAATCCAACCAACTCGACTGTTTACGTCTGAAAGTCAATGTAAATGTCGGTTGGTATTTAAAATGTATCGCTGGTTCATGTGTATCATGTGTATATGGCTGGCTGATTGCCGCATTTAGAAAGGTTTTACTGTTTGTCAATATTGCTGTAGAGCGTATTACAACATACAGGTGTGCAGCTGGGAACTCAAATGAAGCTGTCGGCTCGACTAGTTTTAAAAACAATAATAACCATCACAGACAAAGGGGATCGGTGACACACTCGAGGACAAAATAATGACAAGATGTTGACAGAAAGCTGGCATATTTTGCCTCATGTGAAACAGTATTTTGGTGGCGAGAGGGCATGATTGGTTATACTAACTGTGATGTCGAATATCGCTGATGCCAGGTTATGGGTAGGTGGAGATGTAGAGTCCTGTCAGGTTGGG
Organism: Paraescarpia echinospica; assembly: GCA_020002185.1. Lineage (NCBI taxonomy): Eukaryota > Metazoa > Annelida > Polychaeta > Sabellida > Siboglinidae > Paraescarpia > Paraescarpia echinospica. The sequence continues at coordinate 65,595,837 of CM034537.1, forward strand.
AGTCAAGCCCAACTTGGTTTCTCGATACAGAGAGCTCTGCTTACAAGTCGCTTGGGCAGGCATCTCTCGTTTTAGGATTTTAACAATTGTTTTATGATATTTTACTGTTGCTAGGATAGGCCTGCTGTTATCATGCAAAGTAAAACTTGATCTGTAGAAGTCTAAATACCTGTCATATTGGGGTGACTCTGTGTTCAAGTTGCACTCTGCGTTAACAAGTGTGAAAGTCTGCTTCAACCGAGCTTAGTAGGCACCACTTGGTAATATTGTATATGCTTGCTCATAACAAAGTTATACTTTGAACATTCTGATATAGCACATAATATAGTGGTATTGGAACATAATATAGTAGTATTGGCACATAATATAGTGGTATTGGCACATCATATAGTGGTATTGGAAAGTAGGCCAAAGTTCACAGTGCCGCAAGATAGTTTATAATATAATTAGTACGGTAGTACCAAGTCGAACAACTGTTTCAGTTTGACATTTGAGGAACATTTTCGTTTGTGGTTTTGATCAGAGTGCAACCTTTTAAATGAAACTACATAGAGTTGCTGCATATGCATTTTACAGGTTTCAAGAGACTGTTCACGTTCAGTTTTACTGACACTGCATGAAGTTGTTATTTAACAAATGCTGTTGTGTACAATTGATTAAGAATAAATGTGTTTATTTTTCTACATTTGAGTTTTCTATGGAATGAATGTGATGTGACTGAAGAGCGAGTGCTTCCAGCGCCAACTGGCACTGTGTTCACTCGTGTCTCTTGTCTAGTAGTCCTATCATGAACTATCCTGTTATAAGCAAAGCTACCCTCAATCTTAAAATCTTGACAAAAATGGGCTGGTTGGTTGGTAGTGCACCAATGTGTTGTTTGTGAACCTGTGCCAGTGCTGTGTCTGGATGCACCAGTGCCTTGTGTGTACCAGCACCAGTATATTGTTCGTATGTGCACAAGTGTATTGCCATTATGTGCACAGGTGCACTGTCTGTATATATGCACTAGTGCCTGTCTACATGCACCAGTGCATTGTCTGTGTACCTGCTTCTTCCAATACACGCCTAGCCTCAACATGCTGAGGATACAGACGGTACGTGGCATGGCAGGCGAACAGGAAAAGTGTTTTTGTTTTTAGAGTAATATATAAGAACATAATTATCGTGTAAATAAACAGAAGAACCTGTTAACGTCTAAAGTATGGGGTAGTGCAAAGTCTGGATGTTGCTTTTGAATGCATCCAGATTGTTCTGATTAACAATAATATTGAAGGAGGGAATTCCAAAGTCGAATGGTACTGTGGAAAAGTGGTCGTTGCATCTGGAGTGAGGGATAAGGTAAGATAAGGAATGCTGTTTTCTAGTGACTATATTTACAGGAATAAGGTATTGGTTTGCTGGTATACCTACTAGGCCATTTGCTATCTTGTACATCATACATAGTTTTGCATCAGTTCTTCTGTCTGATAGGGATCTCCATTCTAATGTCTGTTACACTGGAGGTATTGTGGTAGCGATATAAGACGTATCAGGCTACACGGCATTGAATCGTTTCTAGTTTGTTTATTTGTGTAAGGGTATAGGGATCCCAAACAGTACAGCTGTTCTCCACGATGGGTCTGACAAAGGTGAAGTAGGCCTGAGTTTTTATTTGAATCGACAAAACAGATTTCTGTGGAGGAAGCCTAGTGATCTATTTGCTTTTAGAGAAATTTATGTGGGCATTCCACCGGAGATCTAAGGTTATGGTTATACCAAGATATTTTACCTGTGAAACAGTTTCTAGTGTTTCACCGTGGAGCATGTATTGGTTGTTAATGACAGTTTTGTTTCTTGTTACAGGTATGACGATTGAATTCCATGTTCCAGCTTACTGCCCATTTTCCAAGTTTGGGAAGATCTTCCTGGAGCACAGCTGTATTTGTCTTAGGCTTAAGGGCTATGTACATGATGGTGTCATCAGCAAACAATCTAACTGTAGACGTAATATTGTCTGGGATGTCATTTATATAAAAGAGGAATAGACAAGGGTCAAGTACAGAGCCTTGTGGTACTTCTAATGTTACGGGTACCTTAGAGGAGGCCTCGCCATCTATTATGACTCTAACTTCTGTTTATTAAAAACGATCGAATCCAGGAATTTGTTTTGTTCTGGATGCCATAGTGATGGAGTTTGTAAATCAGTTTCCTATGGCTGACCGTATCAAATGCTTTTGAGAAATCCACCACTATGACATCCGTTTGCATGCCAGACTGCATATGGGTAACTAAGTCATGTATGAACTGAATAAACTGTGTCTCGCAAGATACTTTGGAGCGAAAGCCATGTTGAAGAATGTTGTGTGAATGTGCATATTTCATTATACTACTAACCAAGATATGTTCCATTAGTTTTTATGCTATGCATGTTAGGGAAATGCGCCTATAATTTGAAGCAATGTATTTTTGACCATTCTTGAAAATAAGTGAGACATTTGCTTTTAGCCAGTCTGTGGGGACTTCTTCTGTAGCATATGACTTCTGAAAGATTAAAGTTAGCGATGGTGCAATTCCAACAGCCAATTCTTTTAGCATTCTTGGGTTGATGTTGTCTGGTCCTTGTGCTTTGTAAGGTTTAAGATTTTTTAAGAGTTAGTACACCAGCTTCTGTAATTTCTATTTCTGGTAGTGTTGGATTGGGTAGTTTGGTTACTTGGGGAGATGGGTCATCTGTAAAGACTGATTGAAACTGTTGATTTAGTATCTCTGCTTTGGCTTTAGGGATTGAGTGTATGATTCCATTTTGTTTAAGAGGCGATACCCCTGTGTGGTTTGTACAGTGTTTCATGTAAGTCCAGAATCTTAGCATAACTTTGTTTTTGTTGACTATCTTCAGTAGAGGTGACAATTTCATTTACAGTTCTCGGTTGCAGTTGTATAGTTTGTATTTTGGAGTGTGCTTGTGACTTTTGTACATTAAAATTCTGTCCCTTTTTTGCATAAGTTTCTTTAGTGTTGGTGTAATCCAAGCGTATCCATCCATACATCTAGCCACATTTCGTGCGGAATGGCACAAGCGAAACAGACGCGAACTACATCAAGTCTGCCACGTGAAAGTGCACATAATGATAATAACATCTAGCCATTCTGGATGGTATATACATCCCAGTACCTGTGACAATGCTATCCTGAAATATACACCACAACTTGTTTGCAATGTTTTGTTCATAGCAGATTTGAAGATTTTTGCTTACATTCATGTTTTCTAAATTTGTCCCAGTCTGCCTTATTGAAAAGGGGAATATTTCTAGGTTTCTGTTTGGGTTTCATTGGGTTTATGTCTAGCTCTGTGTAACAACAGTCATGATCTGAGATTCCTGGCAATATCTCTGTTCGGTTGACGTTGGTAGGGTTATTTGTGATCATTAAGTCTAAGAGTGTTTTCTCCCCTTCTTGGCTTGTCTATAATCTGAATAAGACCAAAGTCATCTAGAATGTTTCGAAATTTTTCATGAAGTACTACATTTTGGCAGTTTGGTTTTAAGATTCCATTCTGCCAGTCCCATCCAGGGAAGTTAAAATCTCCTGCAATGAATAAGTTTTGATTTACTCTGCCTAGAGATATTTCAAGTTGTTCTATGCTGTGTTCATTTACGTCAGGTCTGTAGTAGGCACATATAGGAAGTAATTTACAACCAGCTATGCTAATCTTAGCCTAAATGATTTTGCAGTCTGTTTCTAATTCAAATTCCTCTTCACTAATCAAGTCGGAATGTATAGCAATGAATACCCCTCCTCCTCTCTGTTCTATCCTTTCTATATACATTGAATTTATCTGGGAAATATTCTGCATCTAATATGCTATTGCTAAGCCAGGATTCAGTGCCAATAATTATGTCTGGCTTGGAACTATCAATGAGTGAAAGAAATTCACCCTTCTTGTTTTTTAGTGATTGACAGTTTAGGTTGATGATTCTCAATGATTTTTTAGTATTAGGAATATGACGATAATTGTGCTGTTTCCTCTGATTTGAAGGAGATGATGTATGTAGTGGAGGTCCTAACCCTGCTGGTGTTGTAGGGAATTCAATCGAGTCATCATTTGATTGAGAGATGTGTTAATATATATTTTAAGAAAGTTCAATGTCAACATAATTGAAAAGGGTACTACAGAAATTAGGCATTTCACATGTTAGGCAATTCCATGATGTGTTGGTATTTTGTATTGTTTCATATATTGTGTCTCTGACGTTTTCACATAGCGTGTGGAACCAAGTATTGCAGGAGTCCAACAAATTGCTTTGTGTTTCCATGTTACTGTTTTTTGGCAAACACCGCAAGGGCACTTTGGTGCTCTGGGGTCGGGATTTAATTCAATGTCGTTTACCAGTACAAGAAGATATAGCATAAAGTATGATGGGAATTTTTTGGGGTTTGTTCTGGACATCCTTGGTTTGTGCTGCAAGTTGATGGACAATGCCTTGATGAGAGAAATCGATCCTGGTGTGTTTACAGAAATTTCATGTCAAGTTGCATAAATCATTCATACAATTTTTTTTCTCTGCAAATACAACCATGAGAAAAACTATGCACCCGAACCAATGCAATATCTGTTAGTGCTCTGTGCGGGCTTACCAGTTCATTGTCTGTAGCTTTCTCTGCCTGTACACCACGATACGTTGACAGCTCGGAAACAAAACGAAAGCAGCTATTTGCCGATATTCGTTTGCCGGTTTGGGAAGTCCTCCAGAGGGCACCACTTGGAAGCCCAGAGAATTATAGCAGCAAAGAGTGCGTGCGTAAGGTAGATATATTTGTGGATTTGGCATGCTGACTGCCAGAGTGCAAAAGCGACGAGGCAACCAGAAAGAAGTCGGACCACAATTGAAATGGGAATTGAGAATACTGGATTAAATGTGATACAAGAAAGTTTATTAGGCCTATAATGTAAGCAATGTAAACCCACCGGTCGGGCGCCCGGCATCACAATTTACTTGTTACCGCTAGCAGAAATTGTCCCTTAATTCGCAATGTCGTACTGGTTTTTCCTACGCTGCATCAGTTTTTTGTGCACAATACCTCATAATAACGTACACGCCGCCACATTTATTCTTTCACCTGCCATACATGTCTGGTTATTAGGCCTAGCGTTGATTAATGACTGCTTAAACGCTAAATTGTCAATTATTTTTTCGAAATAATGTGTTATTTAATATTTTATTTAAATTACATCATCAATCTTTACCTTCTGATTAGCATGAGCTCAATAAGTTAATATTAACTTGTGATTAAGTAAGCACCACCTGTTGTGGTTCCTAAGACGTAAGGCGCTGTCTTTGTTGTACATAGCATCTCCAACCAGTGCCTGTAGGGGCTCGACTGCCACTTGAGGTTCTTTCAGCTTGTTCTTTGTTCGGTTTATTTATAAATCGTTAAGGCGTTGCGCAGTTTAGATCACTTTAACACTTAAGTGCGTAAACGGAGTGACCTGTGTCTAAAGTTGCTGGACAAAAAAACAAAACTCTTTTGGTCATAATTAGTCTTTTTATTACGTGACTAGCAACATCTCCGTCAAGCCATCAAAAATGGATGCCGAACATGTGATGCGTTTGTCGTATATTTTGTTGAAATTCTGAACACAAAAGTGTATCTGTGTAACAAAAACACAAGGCACGTGAGTGAAGTCTATAAACCTAATTGATAATGCCACATTGAGAGAATAAACACTGCGCACATGTATGGTATTCAGTTTGCTTTTATTACTATACAATGACTCATGAAATAACTTCAGATGTTATACGTAAATATTAACAATGTATAACATAATCACATGTTCACGCTAGACATGTAGCAACGTTTGGGACGTTTATTATAAATAACTATCGTATAAAATATTCAATAGGCCTATAAATGCACTAGCTGAGTTTCATTCGGGTTTAGACAAATTGTCCCATAACAATATGCCTAATTATAATACATTATAAATATAATAGTGTAAATAGTGGTGTTCGCGATAAATGGGTCTGTAATGGTGTACACATGATATAGCATTCTTAAAAGGTGTCAAGTTTGTTTTCGTACAATCATATATAATATAGCATAGACTGCAACAGAACATATCATGTTCCCACAGTTTGACCCCCAAATGTTAACGAACTACGTTTCTAACATAATTACTGTTTTGGAAATGTCTAATTATGTTAAAATGTAGTTAATAAAAAGACATTTGGGGGTCAAAATGTTTTTTAAAAAATAGCTTACACATAAAGCCATGTACATGGTAGATAACAATATCTTGCGATACAAACGAACAGATATTGGATATAAAAAAAGAATATAAACCATAATCATTAAAATGCGATAGGAGAGATCGGAGTTAGTGTTCACTTTTAATGGTGTACACAATATAATGTACAGTGTTGGAGCTGTTGGCACATATTAATTAAAAATACTGTTTGGGACAATGTGAACGTGTTAAAATTAATGGCATTCATCACACAATCACGCTACTTCGAAACACACATTATAGTCTACGTTAACCTTATAATATTAATGGTGTGCGTAATCCGCGTAGGTCGCGGACACTTGTCCTGCACAAGTATTTGACGAGCGATGTGTTATCGTATTGCGTTACGATACTCCAGGTGGTAGATCCCACGAGGTATGTTGCATTGTGATTCACCTACACGCGGTGCGTGAGTCACAAGTCCTCGCTATGGATTCCGTCCACGCGGTGTTGACTGGGCGGCCTCGGATACAGAAGTCGTCGAAGGCCGAGTCGTCTTCGCCCGAGCTGGTAGAGTCGCTGTCGTCGAGGTCGGGGTCGTCCCAGCCACACGCGGTATCGGCGCCGGCCAACACTAGCAGCTCGGCGACGTCGACGTAGCCTCGGCCCTCGGCCAGTGCGAGCGGCGTGAGGCCGTCGTAGGTGACGGCGTCGAACCACACTCCCGGCGTCACCAGCAGCTCCGTCAACACCGACATGTTTCGTGTCTCGACCGCGTGGTGCAGCACCGTGCGGCCGCTATGCCCGTCAAGTGAGTTCACGTTGGCCGACAGAGGGGGCCGCAGGAGGTGACGTAGAATGTCCACATGACCTTGCGCCGCCGCCACGTGCACGACAGTCTCGCCGTCGTAGTTCATGACGTCAACGACTGAGCCGGGCATAGCCGTTGTCGACGTCATAGCCCCGATGCTGTCTCGCAGGCCGCGTTGACACGCGATGTGTAGCGGTGTGTTGCCCCTCAAGTCCTGCAGTGTTGCGCATGCGCCATGCTGCAGCATCAGTGTGACTAGTTCCGGTCTGTCGACGATCACAGCTAGATGTAGTGGCGTTTGTCGCAGTTTGTTTTGGACGTCAAGTAGACCAGGTGGCGCCTCGATCACTCTCGAAACAACCTCGCGATAGGCGCCATGTATAAGGGCCACGTGTAGTTCCGTGTCACCGTCCTCGTTTTGCCACCAGATGGCGTTCTTGTCTACCGGCGTATCGTGACGGCGAGGCGTCTTGTCATTCGTAAAGCTGTGTGCTCCGACGGCGAGGTGTCGTCTCCTCCGGACCAGACACTCGTTACAGCTGGCATACATCCTTGTGTCGAGCTGGCGGACTTCAGTCATGCTCGGATGACTGTATAGGTCGATGCCTTCAAAGTCCCCCGTCATTTCGTCGACGTCCATGACAGAGGTATCAGTGGTTCTAGAGGCCTCTCGACACATATCTTCTGTAGGTATATTGTCACTTTGTTTTCTCGCATCAGCTGGTGTGACGTAACACTCAGACGAGATGACATCAACTTTTCTGTCGTCAGCTGTCTGCTCTTGCGGAAATGGAGTACTGTCGACGGGAGCCTCTCTTTCAGTTTCCCTATGGAATAAGGAAAACCATTAGCGATGCTATTTCTTCGTAATTTAGAAATGGACATCATTTATTACGTTAAACCTACAAAGTCGTTTTGTTGTATCGCTATAACATATTATTATTTATAATAATAAATAGTATGCATCATATTTGTTTTATTTTAATATCGTGACCATCTGTTTTAAAAAAACAGCAACTGGTTACACAATTTAACCATTATTTGTTTATTCATATCGACCCCCATGGTTCAGCATGCAGTTCAAATATGATATTCGAGTCGATATAACGAAATAACGCTGATAACTATCAAGTTGTGAAACAAATGTGGTCCGACCGTTCAGTCAATATTTATTCGTTCACCACTGGGTAATGACCGACAGGAATTTCATAATTTCTCATAGGTTATTTAAGTGTTTTCAAAATAAACTGTTGCATAACTACATTTTAATATAAAAATACTGGGTCACTGACGAAGCCTGGCCACACCCTAGACCCACTCCGTAAGTGGCTGTCATAACTTACTGCTGACATTGCAGCTATTTTCTGATTTATATCATCCCGTTTAGGTAACGGTATAACGGTGGACTACCACATTGAAGGGTCGCCATCAACTTGATTACATGTCGCACATCTCGCTTCATAATCATTTAGACTATCTTAATACTATGATAACATTAATAGCAAACTTTATTTAGTTGAAAAGATACAAGGTAAAATGTTGTGCGATATATTGTACAGCAACTGCGGTGATCCGTATAGGGAAACCGCAATGGCTTAAATAGTGGGGACACCTGTAATAATAGCGTACTTATATATATATATATATACATATATATATATATATGTATATATATATATATATAATATACTTTTTGTACCTGAAATATGTATCTAGATTTTGGACACTTTTCAGTAGAACCTGTCGACTACGAGGTGCCAGTTCGTTTATCTTATTTTACTTACTTATATTGACGAAGCCATTGAACTAACTAATATAGCATAGTACGAACTTGAAAATGAACGTGAAGTCATACCTTGTGTGGAGGACCGGCTCTAAGCCTAGAGGCCAGTCTGTCTCGGCGGGTAACTTTGGAGCCTCAGCCTCGGCGCAGTCTGTTTCGATGACATTATAAGAACCGACGTTCGTATTGGGTTTGCGAGGATTCTGGTCAGATCTACTACAACTCAGAGGTTTATTTTTGGTCATCTTCGATCCGCTGTCAGTCCTACAAATATGACGCACCACACGCAGTATGCACTTATATAAGCCCAAACGAGTGAGTCATCGTACGGGGATTTCCCGTAGCTATTTCTACGCTATTCTGGACGCTGGCGCAAGCATCGAGTATTACGCCTTTAACAATGTATCGTAGGCATACTTACAAGCGATCTCGCGACAAACAGGTAAACGTTTCTAATTTTTGAGGTGTTAATTTAAACGAGGGATCTTGCCAAGCTTCTCCTGTGATAGGGGTCGCACTGGAGAGGGCCTTTACTGAAACTGACCTAGCCGTGGCTTATATATATATATATATACACACCTAGGCCGTATAGCGCAACGTAGTCACAACCATGTCGGTGGTTTCATTGGTGTATCAAACAGGTCACCAGTATAGGTAGATATAGGCAACATTAATACCATTAAAAAGCCCGCAATATACACCAAAGCATTGCACTATATATTGTTATATAACCACGTAGATCCTGCATCTTAATATTATATAATCTATGGGCCTAGAATGAGTCTATGCAATTATAGACGCAATAGGTCCTATTATATTATATAATAATATTAGGTCCTACTGTCGATTTATGAATTAAAATATGTCCTGCATTTTGCGATCGAATACAAAAATGCAGAATAGGCGCATCAAATGTGCAGACACGATGAGCTGACGTTAAACACATCAAATGTGCTGACAGTGTATATATTAGTCGATGCTAACAATCTATTTCACTTAATGCTGACGGCGTATTGTTTGCCAAATGCATTGGCAGCCGTACATTGTGTATAGATCTATTGAATTTCTTGGCAGTCGAAGCAAATGTTGCATCAGTTATGCGACATATGACAACATATCAATTTCAGTTGCACCTTGATGGTGACATACCTTTTTATTTTCACATTTGATTCCAAACAAATATTCGTCACTACGTTTCCTTAACGCGTTATGTTGCCCATAGAGCAGGCCCTATATACATGCGTTTTTCCCTAGTATTTTGTAGTTGTTAAATTAAAACGATTCGATCATAATCACATGACCAGTAAGTGGCTATCATATAATAGTAATATGTATGCAAACGGACGGTAAAACTTACACTAAATCCATAAATTGACTGCGGGAAACACTATTACAACTTTACATGCGTTCACTTGTCCAATCGTTGGAATTTCATGATATCGTTAGAGGCGAAATTGGGTGAGGGCAAACCGACTCACCCAATCTCGGGCCAACCCACACTCGGGCTCACCCTCCCACCCTAGAAAAGGTTGATAGGTTTTCGCTTCGTTTTGTGCGCAATTCATAAATTCATTGAGGTGAATTTAACTGGCACCGCCCCGTATTGGTAGGCATACACACTATGCTTTTCACGCCTACATAGGCCATCTATGCAACTGACGTGTCCGTGTAGGGTTGTGCGGATGAGTATTACAGCTGTTTGTGTTGGTTACACATAGAGTGGGCGACACAAGGCGGGGGCAGTGTCAGTACAAGAGTGTCACCCCGGGGCAATGACTGAATGAGTAACGGGGAATTTAGTCGTTTCTGAACCCGCCCAGTGCGAAACGTGTGGGTTCGAATCTCGTTTGCATACCTGTCCTTCCCGTTTAATCACAGGATAGTAATACTAATACTAATGAATCAGGCTTCTGTTGAACCACCATCGTGGCATCGTGTGAAGAGCTGATGCGAACGCCGTCTAATCAGTATAAATTTTGAATTAATTGCGTGCTGGTTTCTAGTCATCAAGGGAATATTACACTGTTGGGTCAACACAACTTTGCTGCTGGTGAGATACTCAGGGTGGGCGAAGAGATCGTAGGGCACCTTCTCCCTCGGGGTGAAATTATCCAAGGGGAGATGAATTACACCGGGCGGTGTATTTCGTGGCACATGGTTCTGGCGTAGACAACTACAGGGAACATTTCGTGGCACAAGGTTCTGGCGTAGACAACTACAGGGAACATTTCGTGGCACATGGTTCTGACGTAGAGAACTACAGGGAATATTTCGTGGCACATGGTTCTGGCGTAGACAACTACAGGGAACATTTCGTGGCACATGGTTCTGGCGTAGACAACTACAGGGAACATTTCGTGGCACATGGTTCTGGCGTAGACAACTACAGGGAACAATTTCAGTAACACTCTTATCACCTATTAAGCCAGACTTTGCTCTTTAAAATCGATTTCTCTCCTTACAGTGATGTTGAATACTAACAACCGTCAACACAACAGACAATAGACCTGGATTCGTATTTCCTTATAATGAATTAGAGAAATTCTACACCATTTTATTGTTGTATTTATTTATTTAAAATTATTCTTATTATCAGTATAATTCTAATACGTTATTACTTTTTTTTTATTCTACCCTATTTTATGTATTTTAATATGTTCTGCAGCGCCACGAACATATTTGGAGATCTGGCGGTATATCAAATAATTGATGGTGGTGGTGGTGGTGGTGGTGGTGGTGGTGGTGGTGGTGGTGGTGGTGGTAGCAGCAGTAGCAGCAATAGTAGTAGTAGTCATTTACTGTGATCATAATTAGGAGAACATTGAATATATATATCGTCACAACAATGTGAGTGAGTGCGTGAATGAGTGAGTGAGTGAGTGAGTGAGTGGGGAGTGAATGGATGAGTGAGTGAGTGAATGAGTGAGTGAGTGAGTGAGCGGGGAGTGAATGGATGAGTGAGTGAGTGAGTGGGGAGTGAATGGATGAGTGAGTGGGTGGGGAGTGGGTGAGTGAGTGAGTGGGTGAGTGAGTGAGTGCTCGAGTAGGTGAATGAGTCACCATGCACTCAATTAGGGCTATTCGATATCCTTGGACCATATCGATGAATAAATGTAGATGTGTCACTAACAACACGCATTTTATTCATGATTATTAGTTTGTATTATCCGGTGATATGACTAACCATATCGTATCATTATATGTTAATTGACAACCCGTCTAGTCTTCGTGCGTAGGCGATATCTCTCGATCTGATTAAAGGCGACGTGGATCAGTGCCTCAGTGGTCTGAACAACACGCGACGATGCAGCGAACTATGACGAAAGCTTTACAACCGTTGGCATTTCAAGTCTTCTCTATTCTCGGTCAATGCCCCCGCTCACATTGTTAGCTGTTACTCGGTCAAATCATGTGCGTTTGTATCATTTTTCTTCTACAGAAAACCAAGCGCTCTCGTTGCTACTAGTGAGTACGAGGCCTAATTCCGATTCCCAACGAGATCGAAATAATCAGTGTATGTGTAGCAAACCATACATTTACGTTTATGCATACAATAACTCGTATGGGAATACATGGTGAAGACAAGCAAAACATGTTGATCATAACTGCGCAGATCACTTCTAAACGTAAACAAGTTGCTTTAAGATATAATGACGTTATGCCAAAACGTATAAACAAGGATCAATCTCTTGTCAAGCTCATTTGGTAAACGTAAACAAGTAGATGTAAATAGCGCCATTCGATGTGACCGTGCGTATTCACAGTAAGTCGGTTATAAATAATATACAAGAAGGTCAGCTCGTGTGAGCTATTTAAAACTACTTTCTCAGCTAACTGTCTCAACCGCGAATCCGGTTTCTTGATGTCGGATTGTGTAGTGTGAATACTTTAAAAACAAGTGTATCCACAGTCGGGTTAAAAAGAGGGTTTCGGTGCATCGGTTAATTGCCCGTAATCAGGAGTGTTCAACAGAGAGAAAAGTTTTATTTTCGCACTTACGAAAATTACTACCAGATCAACATTATTTCCAAATACAATGCACGTGTACTATTAAATGTTAATATATATTTAAATATTGTTTTGCTTCAAACACATTCTACATGGACCAGTAAATAAAATGTTTGTGGTCTTATAAAGGTAAGTTCTCTGAAGATAGACAATGTAAATATTGAACAAGTCAAGGAATTTAATTTTTAGGGTTTAATTATAGATACAAATCTAAACTGGAAAAAAAACACTGAAGAAATATCAGATGCTTGTTTAAAAATATTGGCATTTTAAACAAATTGAAACATGTGTTACCTCTTCATATTAAAATAATATTATATAATTCTTTAATAGTGCCACTCATTAATTATTGCATCATGGCATGGGGCTTTCAATTAAATAGACTAATAAAACTTCAAAAAAGCCCTGATAATTATTACCTTAAGTAATTATATTTCCCACACAGAACCACTTCACAAAAAACTCAACTTCTTAAAAGTAGATGACATCCTTAAATCACAACAATCAAAATTTTACTATAAATATTTACACAATGACTTACCAGTTTATTTACAAAACTGGAGGATAATATTTAACTATGAGGTACAAAATAAAATGTACACTTATAAAATTAAACATGAATTTGCAAAGAAATGTTTTAAGCATAATTTGCCACTTTTACTAAATAACATTCCCGATATAGTCAAAGAAAAGCTTAGTACACATAGTTCACAAGGATTTGCCAACTGTGTTAAACTTTATTTTTTACAAAATTATCAAGTAACATGCACAAGGCAAAATTGCTATATATGTAGGCCTATGAAAAATTGAGAACTGACAACCACCTGTCAACTTGATACAGTACAAAACAGTGCCTTAATGACAAACACAATAATCATGTAAGCTTGCTCACACTACACACATGCTCACATTCATATTATGGTTTTTTTCTTTTTCTGGAAGAATTTGATTTGGGTGATGTATTGATTCAGTTAAATTTTTATCACAAAATGTGACTCCTCGATAGCGACTATCATAGTTTTAGAGGAGTCCCCTGACCCTACGTCTTTGTTATTTACCATACATTATACCATGTTTACCATAAGGTTATATATTTGTATTATTTTTTTGACATGGATATATTCTATGTATTATTTGAAATGTCTGGCTCAGATAAAACAAATTCTTCTTATTCTTAAATTCGTCTTCTCTCGGTCGAGAGTTCGGAACTCTTACCACCGCGCTACTGTGCTCCACAACGACCGTACAGTGCAGAAATACGATACATAAATCAGGCAATCAAATGTTTACTAAGTTTATGTTCTAGGCATAGCATTTTGTCTTCAGACAATAATGTCGGTACGTTTACAATGTCAGACATTTACACCAGAATTACGAAAATTATGTGTATGCAATATGTCGGAATGTGTTCAAAACTAATTTTAACGTGAATATTGACTGGAATACCTGTTCACAATGCCAGACATGTGTAATTCACATAATTATTTGTGAAGTACCGATTGATATCTGCATCGCTGGAATGCCAGTTTAATGTGCCGAACGAAAGTTGCACGCCGAAAGTATGCGAGAGCGTGCGAGAGTGTGTGAGTATGCCCTCTTTTTTAAATAAATTTAAGAGTCCATAAAACATTATATATATTTCGATAGAATACTGTATACAATTTTATAGTATTTGCAAAGGTAAAGGTAAGTTCTTATATAGCACAGTATCCAGTCCTCAGGACCGCACAAAATGATTTACACTTTACTCCCTGGCAAACCTGTTCAATCTGGCAAGCATCCAGCCACGCTTCAATTAATGCGCGAAGACTATTCGTACATAAATATCCACCATTGTCCATAACCAGGTACTCATTCATACAGCTGAGTGAACCGAAGCAACGTATAATGAACGAACTTGCCCAAGGTTCGACACCGCCGCACAGGATTCGAACTCGGGTTCTCTCGGTTGAGAGTCCGAAGCTCTAGCCACTGCACCACGGCGCTATATATTTGTGTGGAGACATCATATCGTATAAAATTCTACAGAAATTTTATAGATTTTTATAGACTAGAATGAATTTTTTAAATAAAATGACGACGGCCCATATGTATGCTTACACTTTATTGAAGTACACGTGCATGCGTACGGGTTTCCCGGAAATGACACGTACAATACATACATTTTGAACGTCAGCACCATCAGCAGTTAAGTGCTTAATGAACCGTGACTTATTTGACCGACCGCTACGTGGTGATGCAATGAGTCGGATGGTTACGATATCATTTGTTTACAAGAAACCTGGCTGACGAACACCGAACGCCAGAATATAAACAACATGAAATTACAGGGGCATTGCTATCTCCCCTAATAATGACTTAAATGTAAAATCTCTGTTGATCGTAAGAAAGAGGCTGTGGCAATAATGTGGAAATCTAGTTTAGAAAAGCTACTCAGATCCAAGTTTCCCGAACATATTATTATCTTTCATTCTTCTGACCGACTCATGCGCATGGGGGTCGTTTTTGTACGACCTCTGTTATATACTTATTGTTCAATGTGTGTCTATAATATAGTTAAGCTATATATTGTTATTTCTGGGAGCAACCGAGTGTTCAGCTGTTCTGATTGCGGCTCGCAACCACGTGAACTCAGAACTCGGATACAATGAATAACGTAAGTAATAGATAAGATATGTAATATCGCTAGCACAGGAGCCACCCCATAAATATAAACAACAACACAATTTACATGTCACAAATCAGAATAGCATATGACTTGTTTTACAGTTGATCATTACTCAGTGTAACAACATACATACATAATACAAGGACTGATTATATGTACTCGTGTACACATTGACGTACATATGGATACTTAGGTATACATTTCAATGTGTATTACGAATTACAAATAAAGCAATTATGAATACGACAACTGGATTCATAATTTAAAATAAACAAGTTTTTTGTGTATGTTGAAAAACATATAGACTGTGAGTGTAAATTTTATTAATTATAATACTTGGTGTATTGTTAACTGTCTCTACTATGTTGTGTCTAATGCAAATTCATAATAATAATACTACAACCAGCCAATGAGAGCATGCAACCTCCTAATGTTTAAAGATCAAATTACACCTTTGCGAACGAACTACGTGCAGCTGGAAACGCACGAAAACGATGACGTTGTTACACAAGTATAATCGAACATGATCGAAACCGTGTTCGATTACTTGCGCTACTAAGCTACATCGCTTGAAATAGGCCTTATTCTATTCGGATGTGACGAGTTTCGGTTTTTCCAAAATTTTCAAAACATCTGGATGTCTGTTAATTAGGTTACTGGTTGGATTTCGAGATCGAAACTTTTTTTTAGATATGTATAGGTTTACATCTAAACATATTACTATAGCAACCAGGGTTGTGCCAAACGACAAGAAGCTGCCTGTTTGAGCCGTAGTCCTATATTATGTAAACATTTATTATTGTCGCTTCTTTGTGGCCTCATTCTGGGAAGGTGACGTCACCAACGAATAATTACTGTGAAAATTACCAACAGCATCAGGTTGGTTTATTTGTTAATGTTTCCAAACACAGCTGGTCTATAATCACCTTTCTGTATACATGAGTATTGACTGTCTGAGTAATCTCACTAATCTGTTTCAGGGGCTCAAGTAATACATGTGTCTACACATTACTGACCAGACCTACGTTAAACACGTCAACCTCTACAATTCCGTATGTCAGATAGGTAGACCGACTATACAATTCGTACAACATTAGTTAAGTGGCTTAGTCATTGTGCCTGGTAATTGAAAGTGTCACCGGACGTAAAATAAAACCGTCATATCTTCTGCGTCTGTCACTTGATCAGTAACTACAAATACCAAGCGCTCGAAACGGAATTTCAAGCAGGAGCTGCAAGCGGCAAACCATCGACGAAATATACCAAGCTTAGTTCCAAGCCTCATAAAATACTTTGTATAATAACACAACGTCATGTAACCCATTGTACTGTAAATATACTTCTATATATAATAACCAACGTAATACATGCCTTACTATACGCAGTGTGTGTATGTGTGCGTGCGTGCGTGCGTGTACGTGTGTGACAATGAGTGTAAGATCGTGCGTGCTTGCGTGTGCGCGTGTGTAGGCCTATTATATGTATGTGCGTGTGTGTATTCGTGCGCGCGCGTGTGTCTTCATTTTATAGAAGTAATATATAAAATAGATCTCGTCCCGTCCCGGTATCGAGGAATATTATATCGTGAAATGTCATTTGTTTTGATCGAGTTAACGTAGCTCTATCAATCAGACCACTTGATGTTTTAAATAACTAAATAACTAAAACGTAATTAAAATAAAACAAAACAATAGACACTCGTTTTATGTAGCCTCTGTATAGGCCTACAGTTACATAATATTCAATTAAACGCCATAGTTCGCATGGTTTCTGGAAATTCTGACACCACTGGAATCATTGACTCGTAGTGTGAATCCACTTGGACGGTTTTGTTGAAAGTATGATCACATTATTCGTGCCCATTCCCTACGCGAATAGTGACCATGTGATACAAATGACGTGACATACTTACGGTTCTGACTTCAGTGATACGAGTCACGACTATATTTCGAATCGTGACTTTGTGACTTCACCTATAAAGATGTCATTTGACTCACTGTGAGAGTCATCAACAATTCCGAAAATTCAACAGGATCAACTATGAACCTATATCGCAAAAGCAGGCGAGACCCGGGAATTAACCGTAACAACGAATCGTACCACCGTCATAGCCAGCTTACCGGAGGGGGGTGGGGGAGCACGAAGGACGAACGCGACAATAACTAGACGTGTCGTCACTCGTGGTCACCCGACTATGACGCCTTGCGGCAAGTCACCCGCTTTTACTTAACCTATTTCAGATTCGTTGTTTCGTACTCGTACTCACTTCGGATTCCCGAGATGACTCCTGTTGTGTCCCGTAATTACACAGATTTCTTTATGGAAAAATACGCCATAATAAAAGTAATATATATTTTACTGTGTTCATAACAAATGTATTAAATGGAATCATAAAATGATAGCAGTCGAAGAGCAAATTAATACCTTTAGAATTGTGATGCTTGCATCGAAAGTAGGTATAGGCCTATAAAATATAACCGAGCGGGTGTCGTTTGATGTAAGACTACATATGGTAGTCTAATAAAAGACTATACTTGATCATAATACAAAATACAGAATGACCAGTAATCTTGTTTATATATAATATAGATCTGTAACGAATAACACGTGAAGAAATATTGTTGATTAGCATTCACTGTCACAGAGAACTATAAATTGTGTTTAAAAACAACATCAACAAATATCTCAATCTCAGAAGGACGGGCTATCATATAGATACAAACAAGTTGGAGTTTCGACAAGCCAAAGGCGTCCTAGTCTATTTGTCATCTGGATGGGGTTTTTGATCTGGATAATCTTTAAATCTGGTTGACTCTATATAGTCAATATAATGCTGACACTCCGTGACATCACTGTAAATAACCCTTCACGTCGTTTGTATTGTGGTGATTTATTGTAATATATATAAATTATCTATTGAATATTAATATAGCTTGCAATGTTTAAATCACCATAAAATAAAGTTTTTACTTACTTACTGACAAATAAGTAAGTAAGTAAGTAAGTAAGTAAACGTTTATTTGACCCCATATAGGTACACAATTAATTGGTTTTTGAACATCACTTATGCTGTAATAAACAACAAATATAAACATTATGCAGACATACATAAACGTATATAATTATATGTTCAACATACTATTCGGAAAATACAGACAAACGCATGTACAGTTATTATGGTATTGGTGTACCATAGATATTAATCATATAGCTTATTCAATCGGGGTCGGTGACTCCTATTAAGACACAATTGTCGCTATCATAGGAGCCACCCTATTTACGTGATAATTTATGTGGTCATTTTACAAGGTGTCTATCTCATGCTTGTTTTATGTGAGAATGTAAGTTTGTATGTGTGCTGGTTGCCTGAAGCTAGCATCAAATGTATTGTATTTAATGGTTCTGTTGACATGTGTAGCAATTTGATAGAGTGCATGAATCATTATATTTGTGTAACAAGTATGTTTTTATATAAAATGAGAAGCCTCGCAAACTGTGAGTATATATTTTGTCTTTGATTATATCGGGGGTGTAATTTATAGCATGTGGTAGGCTGTATTTGAGACATTTCATTGCAAATTCATGCTTAGTTCTAAAAGTATGTATATAATTTTTTTCACGAGTATTATAATTATGTATGTTTACACTTGGTCGGCTAGACGGAGGGCCTGGATGGAATACAATCGGACTCTTATCCGGGCGTTATGTATGTTTATATACAGACTATATGTATACATTTATATAAATGTCTATGTATTTACATAAATTATAAAATGTTTGCATCCCAGACATAAACAATTTCTGTCGTAAAACAGTTTCCTCTCCACGCACACGTCACGTGACTTACTCTTATACTTGGGCACAAATCGGAAACAGCAAATTATAATTATGTACTCTAACTATAACACTCGTATTACGACAACAGACGAAACACATTTAACTACTGGATATTATTTATTACTACGTGATCTACTGGTGCCAAATAGTATGCCTTACATATGCACATAAACATCACCCGGAGAAAATTTAACGCCCGGATAAATGTAAGCGCGACAACGTGATAGACGAATCATGTTACTAGTAAGTACACTCCGGAATATTCATAACATAATCTGACGCCTCAGCCTCGAGCAAGACGCGTGATATGACTCCACCTAGATTCGTCCTAGATCGAACTACTTAGGCTGGTCTAACTCGCACCGTCATCTCACACTGCACGCTACATTAATTAAACTGGCACCGTCATCTCACACTGCACGCTACATTAATTAAACTGGCACCGTCATCTCACACTGCACGCTACATTAATTAAACTGGCACCGTCATCTCACACTGCACGCTACATTAATTAAACTGGCGTGCTTACTACGGTTGCAAGTACAACATACTATTATGATCGTTTTATCGTCATAGGGTACACTACAGCAAATACACACACACACACACAGACACACACGCGCCACACCACACACGCCACACACACACGCGCGCACACACACACAGACACACACGCGCCACACCACACACGCCACACCACACACACACACATGTACGCACCCGCCCTTCTGAGGTAGGCCCTGTGTCGATTTTATTTTAAACATTCACGCTACTAGCACCCACACAGTCAGCAGATAATCTGTTCCATTCATTTACAGTCCTTTGTGAAAATGAGAACTTTATTATATCTAATCTACACTGCTCCTTTGCTAATGTAACTTCATGTCCTCTAGTCCTTCTATCTTTCTTAACTGAGAACAAATATTTCTATCAATATTTTTCATAACCATGATTAAGGTTAATAGCACCCCGTCTTGCGATGCATCGAAGGGCTGAATGGGATTTCGGCAAAATGATGATACGAATTCCATAAAATGTTACGATTTCCATAGAAACAGCTGTCGACTATTTCCAATCCATTCTTCTTCTAGGTGCCGTGTCTATTGGAGGCGTTGGCTATCATGGCTCTCCTTTGTTGTACTGCAACAGCTCTGTGACGTCATTACAGTCGTTACTAGGTTTTCTAAATGTTTCTTTTTTATGGACAGTTTATTGGCATCAGGCGTTCACGGGATCACTCGACTGACATTATAATTAGCATCCGTAGGTCCACTTAACATTACGTTCACTTCGCAATGTGAATATATTCGCTCCGAAAATAATGAAATTAAACAAAGTATTGTAAAAATGTAGTTCACTCCGGCACATTTGGGCGGTATAATATGACCCACTACCGAAGACGTAAGTAGCGACACCTGGCGAACAACAATGTCAGCTGTAAACCCAACCTTATATCAACGCAAAAGGGTCGTGGCCAACCAACATTCCTGGATTAATTCATGTTAATTGCTTGAAAATTATGACTGCGGCGCAGGTTTTACGACAAACTGCATTTGCCTGCTTTCATAAAGAACTGCCTGCTATTGCAAGTCAACCAATGAACCCAAATAATAAGTTTCATAGAATAATTAAAATGACTATATTGACCAATTCTTCACTTCATTCTTGAACATTATTAGTCGCACACACAACATAACGATGCCTCGTTTATTATATGGATTAAACACAAACATTTATTGAAATAAGCATGTCGTGACTCTACGGGTGAAACAAGGCAATAAAATGTAGTCTTAACTCATGAGTTCATCGGTTCATAAGTTGGGGGTTGCGATGGATGTCTATGCAGTGTACACCTCCCCCACTGAGGTAAGACTTATTGTCCGGGGTAGGGGTGGGGGTGCAGCTGAAGGTCTTCAGGGTCGGGATGCAGTTGCAAGGTTTTTTCCCTAAGTCACAGGTTACAACAAAACCCCAAAAAATCAAACCTGCTAACGTGAATCCCCCTGCCTGATTTATGTCAATAAATTCCAACAAACCCATTACGGATCTGAAATAAACGTTTACATAATCTCTAAAAATAAATCCTGTCATTATTATATTTAGACATCTTCACAGAGAATTTGGGCCGAACAAGAAGAAACATCAGCCCAGAACATAACCATTATTTCACTTTCGGTATCACACATGCAATACATCATCTGTGCCCACCAGTGGCTCTCAAGTCTTTTCAAATGACAGGTGACACAATCTAAAAAAACAACTGTCACTTCTCAAGTGAAAGGTGACGCAAAGAGCTAAAAGCTCAGAATCAATTCATATGACCTATAAATACGATACATATACAACGAATAACGTAAGTAATAGATAAGGTCAGGAGACTCCCATTAAGATATATAATATCGCTAGCACAGGAGCCATCCCATAAATTTAAACAACAAAATTTACTTATTGTTGACGATTACTCAATGTATCAACTTACATACATTATTGATACACACTACAAGGACTAATTATATGTACTCTGTACACATTGACATACATATGGCTACTTAGGAATACTTTTCAATATGTATTATGAATTACAAATAAAGCAATTATGAATATGACAACTGGATTCATAATATAAAATTAAAACGTTTTTTGTGTATGTGGACAAACTATATAGACTGTAGGTGTCTTTTTTTAATTTAACAAGATTTAACAACATTGCCATGTCCTCTGGTCCTTCTATCTTTCTTAACTGAAAACAATATTTATATCAATATTTTCATAACCATTCAATATTTTAAACACTTCTATCTGATCTCCTCTCAATATCCTGGTCTCTAGTGTTGTTAAACCATATTCTCTTATTTCACAACTAAGATCCCTCAGTTTTGGTATCATTTTAGTTGCTCTCTGTATTCTAGCATATATATGTCCTTCCTGCGATATGGCCTCCATGCTTGAATACAATATTCTAAATGAGGCCTAACTACTGTTTTGTACAGCTGTATTATTAGCTCTTTTTCCTGATACGTTATATTTTGCCTAATTAATCCAAGGATTTGATTTCTCTTTGAACCGGCAATATTATAATGATAATACTTGGCGTGTTGTTAACTGTCTCCACTATGTTGTCTAAAGCATTTTTTGGCGAATTCATGTTTGACGCTGGACATGTACAGATTATTTCTTTCACGTGTGTAGTGCTGATGAATATCATAAATGTGTGTGTTGGGAATAACATTGAAGTAGGAGGGTAAAAGACTGTTAATTAATTTGTAGTTAATTTTAATTGTTTGATTTTATGTCATCCAACTTTAGCAACTGGTCTTTTATAAATAGGACTTGTGTGTGCATTATATTTATTTAAGGATATTATTGATATTTATTTTTTCTGTAATTTGATGTGCCTGATGACCCCTATAAAAGCCATAATTGATGATAGAGAATAGGAGCATTGCATATAATGTATTAAGTGGTAAAAAGTGTTATTGTTTTATACATTTTATTTACTATTTTCTTTGTATGACTCTGCCAGTTTAAATGGTTATTTATTGTGATGCCTAACAAACTGAAGTCATTTACACATTCAATGTATGCCCCATCTATTTGTAACACTGGGTATTCTACTTTCTTTTGAGGCATATTAAAATCTTGAATTTAGTCTTTTTGGCATTTATTGACAGTTTATTCACTTTCAACAAAATGTTAATCTTTGTTGATATTTTCACTTTGCATTTGGCCTTCTGAATCGTTAAATGTATTTAGTGTAGTGTTGTCAGCATACGTTATGAATTTGCAAAAAAACCTGTCAATGCTCAAGTGATGCAATCTAAAACAACAGCTGTTTTTTCTCTCTAGGCTAGACAACACGCACATAACTATAACTGCAGCCATTTGTGCCACAATCTACACATAACAATTCTGTTTCTGAATCCTAATGCTTTGGGAGCAATTGATGTTGTCATATCCATCAGGTGGGTGCAATGAACACGAATCTACTCTGTAGTCTACATTGCATGTGTCAAAACGTAAAGCAGCTATTTTCAACATTAAAAACTTATAAACAACTAACATCTGGAGTATTTACTGTGACTTTATTAGTTTTGCATACAAACTTAACTACTTTGGTACCTGACAGCACTGGCAGCACCTCACTTTCAGACCCTACAGAACATGGCATTACAACACGTATTTATCTATTGTACGCAACCTTTTAGTTCCTAACAAACCAAACCAATAAAAATGCACAGCATCTACCGCGCATAATGTTTTTCACCAAATACAACACTTTTAACGTTGAAATTTTAAACTATACATAGTTACCTGACATAAATGGTCAGCCATACGATACTATCATACAGGTGTCAATTCTGAATTTGGGCAAGAGGGAAAACCTGGAAATCCAAAATGGATTTTCAAGGTTCACCATGACACAACTAGATTTTTGAACTAGTAGAGTCATGATATGAGTAAAGCTTATGGAAAGTGTTTTGTTTGGGACATTGCAGCATTGAACCCAGTTCTATGTCCACTCAGCAACCAACAAGTTCACAAGGTGGGACTGACAGTGTAATACATACGTCTTAAGTTAAAATTAACTTTATAAAGAACAATGCATATCAAGCAGCCAGTACAAACTAGCATAAAATAAATTCAACATGTCTAACTTAATCATTAATTAATTAAAACAGTTTAAGAAAAAAAAAAATTGCAACTTACCACTAAATTACAAGTACATGTTTTACTAGATATTTTATTAATTATTCTGCATCATAAATGTAACAATCTTGCTGCAACAAGGTGGTAAACAACTTGACCTTTGAGACAATACATGATTACCATCCTTTCACTCAGAGGACTAGAATTATTTAAACAATATTCACGTTTGATTTACAACATCTCATCTGGAGTCGAGCTTAAGCTAAGACAGTTACAATTTCTATCCAATGTATTTGCATCTAGACCGAGTTATCTGTTGGGATAACCTTAGTTATTACACTTGTTATCTGACTGCGGATAGTTCAACCAAAGAGACTACGGTCACACATAATGCGCTGCGTGCTGGCCGGCGATTCGACCAAACACGACACATTCGAGCAAACTGTTCCCTCCGAGTCGGTTGTTGCCATGGACACCACCGGTCACTTCTCCAGCCGCAAACAGCCCTGGCAGTGACCGCTCCTTGCCGGACGCTGTGTCCACTTGCTGTACTTGGGCACTGGTGCTGATCTTCAAACCCCCCATGCAATAGTGCAGAGAGGGCGTGACATACGCCACAAAGAAGTGGTCATCGTCTTCAAATGTCAGAGGGAAGACGGTCTTACCGAACTCATCGTTCCCGCGCACGGCTGCATCTCTGTACACATGGAGCATCTCTCGGATGACGTCAAGACTCACAGCAAGTTTCTCCGCAACTTTTGCAAGGCTTCCCACGTCTTCAATCAATCCCTTGAAGCGATAGAAGCCCACAGCTGGCGCACCGAACCGGTCAATGACCTTCTGGGTCAGAAGCATGGCTGCGACTAGTGGGTTGCCGGCGACACCCTAGCAAACAAGAAGGGATAAAGAAACAATTAACAAACATGCATTTTAGTCTATAATGGATTTTGCTTAATGACAATGATGTCATTGGCTATATATGTGTAAACAATTACAAAACTCTCAATGTCACCACCGACACTGTGATATTATCACCCATTTTAATTGTATCGATTGATAATTATTGTAAACTAGCTAATTCTACATTATGATTTTGTTGAGTAATTTATGTAACCAACTAACCACAACTTTAAACAGATTAAGCTCAATGTGAACACGTGCATTCTTTGAGTCTGTCTGTCTGTCTGTCTGGACAAAGTTCGGGCTCAATCAGTACTGACATGAATAACTGCAATAGATAGCAATACCCTGGGAACTTTGGAAGCAACCTTACACTAGTTTTTGTTTACGTCACTGAGTAGAATGCTATTTTTGCTCACACTGCAGTAATTACTGATGATGTAATAACAACACCTGGTCCCTACTGGGATCATTTTCAGGAATTATCGCCTATTAAAGAAAACGAGTTCAGTATTTATTATTAAAAAGTAAAAGTAGAGTATGGTAAAATATTTATTATTAAACATGAAAATGAAACTAATTGACCAAATACAGGTATATTTTAAGTGATTACTTGAAATTTGTGATAATTGTTTCTGCACTCTGTCATGAATGCTGATTCCATTGCAGAATATTTACAATGAAATTATAAACATGTACATATATGTATATATATATATGTATACAGCAGTGATAGCGCAACTGTCAGAACATGGCAGAAGTCTACATGACACAATTAAGATGAAAGAATATTATACCCCAGGAAACCAACATCACGAGAAAATCATTGTTTTTGCCTACTGATTCGTTATAAATCAACCTTATGTAATGCATGCCACTAACACTATTACCGTATTATCCCCTGTAGACACGCACTGCCTAATAGATGTGCACCCCATTTGACAGAAGTGAATTTGAGCGACTGTCGTTTCATTCGCGAAGTCAGGCATGTTGTCATAATCACGTAAACCTTCCTGACACTGCAGATGAAGCAGGGGTAGAACTACCCACTAGTCCGCTAGTCCGTACACTAGTAAAGATTACGGCGGACTAGTAAACCCGGCCTACCAACTAGTCCGGCTGTCTAGTAAAAATCAGCGTGTTGAGTGGCGCCACCAAACGTACAATTGACAAAGTAAATCTTCACCTAATGTGAATCGACAGTGAAACGGTACTTTTGATTGGTTGTTGTGTGACATAGAAATCTGAAACGACCGTTTTGTTTGGCTTAGCGTATCATGTAGAGGGGTTCCGGCTAATGAGCGCAATTGGCGTCCATTTTCGCGTCTATTTTCTAATCTATTTTCAAATGCGCAGATTTCGAATACGGTTCACATCTTCAGTTCTACATGAATTATTTTGTTAATTCATTACTAATTATTTTGTTACGTTTACGCACGATGCATCGTTATTTAACTGGGGTTGCAAAACCAGAAGTTAAACGCAAGGTGGAAAAGCGAGAACGGGACACGCTGTACGACCAGCAGAAACGACAGCGTGGCTATTTGAAGGTTTGGGAACGAGACCACACTTGGCTGTCCTACGATGACGACAACGATTTGATGTTTTGCAAAGTGTGCAGGACACACAACGTTCCGTGGCAAGAATGCGTTCTTGACTGGCACGGACAACTTTCGTCCAGACTCGCTACGCGCACACAGTACAAGCGAGACGCACACACGAGCTGTCTTCCGGCAAACTGCGTTCGAAGCCCGTCCCGGCACTGCACCTGCCCACCGAGCCATCCAAGCGCTGAACACGGCCACCATGGACCGTCTGACGCATTTGTTTAGGTAATTATGTTACCCATGTGATATAATGTTATAAAATGTAAAAAAATATTGTGTTTGATTGTACTTTGTTAGGGTTAGCACTATATGGTTTAAATTATTATCCCTCATTTCTCTGTTATCTCTCATTTCAAGCGTGCCGTGCAGTAAACAATGCCATGGGAAATTATTAATTTGCATTTGATATAAATCTGTGTTATAACTTGCCTGGATCTTCGGGTTCAAAAGTAATACTATTTAGTGTTGTATTTCCCGCCTTTATGCATCATATTTTTGGTTTTGAGAACGTGGCTTGTCTTGTGATTTTTGTGCTTTTATTAAAATTTAAACCTGCCCATCTTCAAATCTTCGTCAAGTTTTGTTTTGAAAGCGAGGATGTTTTTAGTATTCACTGTTTGCTGAGGAAGGTTGTTATGTTGTGACTATACTCAGTATTTACTTAATACTATGATATTTAATATTTCCTGCATTGGATGTTTCAGGACTTGTCACGCGATAGCAAAGCACCGGCGTCCGTTCACAGATTATGTGTGGCAGTGTACCCTGGACGCACAGAAGGGCCTTGATGTGGGGAACACTTATCGGAATGACAAGGCATGCAAGCAGTTCGTGCGTGCCATCGCTGAGGTTGAGCGCCGTCACCTCGCACAGCACCTGGAGAGTGCTCACTTTCTCGCCCTCATCAGTGACGGTACGACAGATGCGTCCATCACGGAAGCGGAGATAGTGTACGTGAGGTATGCAGTGAAAGGTGTCGTCTCTACTGCCTTCGCTGGTATTGAGAACGTCGGCAAGGCAGATGCTCCGTCAATCAAGCGGGCAATTGACGGTGTCGTGGAGCGCTACCTCCACATCCCGAAAGAGACACTCATGAAGAAGCTTGTCGGATTCGGCAGTGATGGCGCCGCTGTTATGACCGGATCAGCCAACGGTGTCGCCACGCTCTTCCGAAATGAGCAGCCGTGTCTGCAAGCAATCCACTGCTATGCGCATCGCCTGGAACTTGCATATAAGGACGCATTGTGTCGGTTGCCCATGTACACAAAGTTGAGCGGTCTCCTCCTGAGCCTCTACTTGTTCTACCATCACTCGCCACTGAACCGTAGCAACTTGAAGGCAGCATTCGACACATTGTCTCTGCCATGTGCCCTTCCACCACGTGTCGGTGGCACTCGCTGGTTGCCACATCTGCTGAAGGCACTGCAGGCCCTTGTGAAGGGATATCCAGCATATGTCCTGCATCTGACGCAGATGCAAGTGCCCGGGGGCTCCGGAGATGCCAAGGCAAAGGCCATTGGCTTCTTGGCGACACTGCACCGACGAGACATCATCGAGATGGCACACTTCCTTCTCGATGTGCTGTTTGTTCTGAGCAAGCTGTCGCTGGTGGCTCAGACAGTGACTGCGACAGTTGCTGATGTACATGCCACGCTGACATCCGTTGTGGCCACCCTTGTGATGTACAAGACGACCACAACTGCCAAGGAGCGTGCCCTGGCGCGCATGGAAGACTTCCATGGTGAGACACTCACAGGTGCTGTCTTCGCCAAGCAGACCCGACTGCAGATCTTGGGCAACCTGGTCAGCTGTCTGGAGGGTCGCTTCGTTGACAGCAATTCGGACGTTGTGCATGCATCATCAATCGTTAGCTTCAAGCTGTGGCCTGAAGCTGCAGGTGATTATGGAAATGACGCTGTGGCCACACTCAACAACCATTTTGGCCCTGTGCTTCGCGACGCTGGCATCGATACTGCCAGTGTGGAGACGGAGTGGACACTTCTGAAGATGATCCTGTATGAACAGTCACCAGACGTGCGACAGCTGACATGGTCTAGTGTCAATGCAGCCCACCAGGCAGAGTATGGAAACATACTTGGGCTTGTTGATGCCATTCTGACTCTGCCAGCCAGCTCGGCTGATGCGGAGAGAGGCTTCAGTCAGCTGAAGCTGACGAAGAGCAGCATCCGGTCAGTCCTGAAGGCAGATCGACTGACTGATCTGTTGACCATTCAGCTGAGTTCACCAGACATCGCTGCATTTGAACCGAAGGAGGCAATCGAGCTGTGGAGTGCTGGTGGAGCCCGGAGGCCAGACACTCAGCCGCTTAGGCCAAGGCCCGACTGTAGTAGTTACACTGACAGCAGTGACACCGACTGTGATGACAGTAGTGCCTCCGACTCTGAGTGACACTGACTGACTGACAGGCAGTGTTAACGCCAGGCCTGGATGACACTGTGGTTTTTTGTGTTTTAAATAAAATTGTTGTGACCTAAATTTGTGCTATGTTTTTTATTTGCAGGACTAGTAAACCTTTTGGCGGACTAGTAAACTTTTGTCTTTACTAGTCCTGCTGTCTAGTAAAATAAATGCTGAAGTTCTACCCCTGTGAAGGGTTGAAACAACGTGATATTCACAATTGCGTAGCCGTTTGTAGCCACGAGGTAAGGTCAAAACAATGAAGCGCGCTCCGACGTTTGACTTGACGTCTTCCGAGAATCGCTCCCTTCGCGCTCGCAGTAATCGGGTTGGCCTTGCCCCGTTGCATCGCTGGCAGGGTTGGTTTTCTGCTGGGCAGAAAGGTATTTCTGCCGTGCCCAGGGCAGATATAGGGGAGAAAGGTATTTCTGCCAGGCAGAAACAGTTTCTGCCCGGCAGAAAAGGCAACAACCAGGGGATACATGCCACTGATGGGAAAGTGTGACTTTTTTGTAGAATATGTTGTCAGTATCTTTCTGCAGCTAGCTACATGCAATCTGAATAAAATTAAAGTACATTCACATGAGTACAAATTCATTAATTCTGTATAATAACATGTATGTTTTTGTGTCTGCCTTGCAGTGCTTGCTTTTCCAAAGTGATTCCCTTACTTAAATACAGCTGTACGGTGAATACCAACATTTTGTTAGATGTGTGCTTATTGCTGAAAATCATAATGAAAAGAATGCAAGATAAAATGGAAATGGAAGTGAACAGTACACAGGCAGGCTTCAGAAAAAACAGAGGCACAAGACAACATATTCAATCTGAGAATGTTGATTCAGAAATTCAGAGAGATCAATAATGATCTAAGAATATGCTTCATCGACTATTCCAAGGCTTTCGACTGTGTGAATCATCAGATGATGTGGAAAACGCTCAGCGACACGAACTTCCACCCAAAGATAATCGCCCTCTTGAAATCATTTCATAGCAACCAACAAGCAGTAGTCAGGCTGGAAAACACAACTACAGAAACTTTTACAGTGGGAAAAGGAGTAAGACAAGGGTGTATTTTATCTCCATACCTATTCAATCTCTACACAGAAGACATAATGAGAGATGTAGAATTAGATGACAGAAGTACAAGATACGATGAAGTGAATATTCATGGACATAGAAGCAGAGACCTACGATATGCAGACGATACCGCACTCCTGTCCACTACAACAATCGGCCTAACAAACCTAATCATGTCTGTAAAAGAACACAGTGAGAAAAAGGGCTTGTTAATTAATGTGAAGAAAATAAAGATCATGGACACTGACAAATGCATTGAAAAAACAGAAATTGCAATCAACAGGGAGCAAGTTAAAAATGTGAACCACTATAAATAACTTGGAGCAAAACTACAAAGACGGCAAGACATCATCAGAGATCAGAAGAAGAATAGCCATAGCAACGCAGAAACTAAATAATCTGAAAAATGTATGGAAAGGACAAAACATACCAACAAAGATAAGAATTTAAAAAACTTACGTTTTCCGTAACAGCTCTATACGGGAGCGAAACGTGGACACTGAACAAAGAAGACATGAGAAGAATACAAGCATTTGAGATGAAATGTTACAGAAAAGTCCTAAGAGTGCCATGGATAATAAGAACAACCAATGCAGCGATCCTTAAAAAAATTAGACATAAAGAACTGCCAACTAGTGAATAGAATAAAAGGACTAAAACTGAGTTATTTTGGCCACATCAAGACATAATTCCTTAGAGAAAACAGTCCTAGAAGGCAAAATGGAGGGAAAGAGAGGAAGGGGAAGACCAAGGAGAAGATGAGAGCAGGACATCAGCGACTGGTTGGAAGACAACATCTTGAGAGCAGGGAGACGAACGGCAGACAGAGCAACTTACCTGACAACACAGGGGCTACAGCATTCCTTTGTTCAGTATTTCTCTTATCTCTGATCTCTCAGTCTCTGTGTATCCTAGTTTTATAACCAGCTTTGAAGTAGGCTGGTAATAAAACCAATCATCACCTGGTCATCTTGTGGTCAGTGGAAAGCCTGGTTTTGAAGCACCTGGCCACTGTTGCATCCAACTAACCAGGTTAGCTGCTAGAGCTTGCTATTGTTTCAGTGGTTCATGTTTGCTAGGTGTCTTAACAACTTGTTGGGACTGGCACCACAGGATGAAACAGTAATAGTGGGAAAAGGAAATAGGATTGTTGATATTAATAGTAAAATAAGTCAATATAAATTATAACTATTTTGGGAGTTTCTGCCCTAAAGACAGAAACTAGGGGAGAAAAGTATTTCTGCCGCACCTGGGCAGAAAGTATTTCTGCTGCACAGTTTCTACCATGAGGGTAGAAATGTGCCAACCCATTCGCTGGCAAAGCATGCGGGTTTAGATTATTCGAGCGCCAATTCAGCACAGACAGCAATGGCCAATGATGTCTTCTGGACAGTGCGATGATTGACAGTCTGGCACTGCTCAATGTATCGATCTGGCGTTTGTCCAAACTCCGGAGTTATAAAACCGCAAGTATTGCTGTTAGTAGCTGTCTGTCGTGAGTGGCGTGTCAAGTACCGTCTTCTGTCGACCGAACGCAAGATGTTTTGGTAGATGTGCTGGTTCTGTCTTTACTATGTGTTGCCTATCTTAGAGTTGCACACGCATGACGTATATGCAATTTGTGCATTCGTCCACCGTTGGCAGCATGTACTACGTATGTCTTATGATAAATCAATAGACGCGTACCCAAGCCATTGCACTCACACAGTGCGCGTCTATTGAGGATAATACGGTATAACTGTTACTGTAACTGTTACATGGTGTTATACTGTTAGTCAGTATCTCGCACGTTCACATAAAGTACGAGTGAAGCCATGAACTGCGTTCACATACCAACATGCATAATTATATATATATTCATTCTAAAAAATAACCTGGTTCCGGATTTTTCTTTACATAGAGCTCTGCTTTGATAAGCTTTTTAAATGGATTCTATTCAATGATGATTTCTTGAGTCTTGAGCTCATCATCTTAAAATGAAACGATCAGGACACGTCAATAAGAATTACAGCCAACAAAATAGCTTTAATGAGCTGTATGTTTAACTGATACCCACCTTGTACGGCTTGCAGTGTTCCATCATCTTGCCAGTCACATGATCTCTTCGGCCGAGCTCGTTCACAAACCTCTTGCCATCACCATTCAGCAAGATTGCCCCACATCCACGAATGGCCTCCGGAGCAAGGAACTTGGTGTGAGCGAGTGGCTGCGATGGCTCGATGAATCCTGTGGGGTGCACCTGCACTTTATTCATGTGAATCAATGAAAGATTGGCACCACTTGTTGCTTTGATGATGTCTCCTGTCGCCCATACCCCGTTGGTAGTCGGCAAGCTCGCCAAACTTGGCACATATTTGTCCAACAGCGAGTTAGCCGTGTGGTCATTGGCGAAGCCACCAGATGTCAGCACCACAGCCCCCTCAACTGTCTGAACACTGCCGTTGCTATCAGTGTATTCAAGGCCAGCGATGCGGCCATCTGTGATAACCAGCTGTTTGAAGGTGGACAGGGTCAACACATTGACAGTGTCTTTCAGAGAACTCTCAATATGTTTCTTCAGGGTCGATATCAGAGTCCATCCGACCGGGACTGGCTTGCCCTCTGTGGTTGGTGGGAATCGGTGGGTTCTTGGTACGCTGTGGCCGCCGAGCTGGACAACGTCAGTTAGTTGCAGGCCAAACGACTCGAGGAAGTCAATGGCAGCAGCACTGTTTGTCGCCAGGATGTTTACCAGATCTTCGTTTGACAATCCGTCTCCAGATTTCAGCGTGTCCTGGACGTAGACACTGATGGAATCTTCAATGCCCTTCGCCTCTTGCGCGCTCGTGCCGACTGCGTTAATCCCGGACGTCGCCTTGGCCGAGTTTCCGCCAATGTTCTTCTCTTTCTCGACGATCGTCACCCAGGCACCGTGTCTACTCGCTTCCACAGCGGCGCTCAACCCCGCCAGGCCGCCACCGACGATGACGACGCGGGTTGGGGCGTTATCCCGAGTTTGCGATGTCATGGCGTCAAACTGCGGCAGAACAGAAAACACAACGACCAAGATGACGACAATACCAACTAGTCCGACAGCTGCAAAATACGCATACCGTATTCCTTTCGACGTCTTCCGCTGAGGATTGATCGGCGCCATTTGCACGCACAAAACTGTGTTTTCTTGCTTTAGTAATCTTAGGCTCTACTCCAATAATATTATGACACGCAAGCAGATAAGCTCCAATTGTCAAAAAAACACTCGAGAAATTGCGGTCGCACTGTGCAACTGCCGACGTGGTCGTTACAACATCAGCTGAACATGGCCGAGTTCGTAACAGCCTACGAATAAACGACGCCACGGAAACAAAACAAGCTGAACACGTGCCAATCGTAGCAGCCGCGAGCCTACGAGAGGTCACGATTTACGCCTCCCCACCCGCCCACTTTACTGAAACGCTTCGATTTATTTGCTACAAAATTGGCAAAAAATCCCGTAAATATAGAGGCAAACACCGTCTTACCATTACGACCTTGGGGCCACTGCGGAAAATAAATTAGATAGGACGTGCCTAAATGCACAATGTGGATGATTAAATCGGGGATGCTCCGGAGAATATCGTGCACCTGCTGTACAGCACCGCCAGATGGCGTCATGGTACAACCAACTATTTGACAGGATCTACTTGAGTTGACCGCTGACATGCTCTTAATTGAAACTATTTGCAGTATGTATGTTGTGCAGCATATATACACAACAAACGTTGCATTGGAAAAAAAACATGTACATTACGTATGCCACTGGATGATACACCATTTTTATAACTTACCTTAAGGTCAGTTATAAAAATTGTGTATTAACTTCGTACTGCAAACTAGAAAGACAAAAAAGAAGTCGTGTCTCCCACTCAATTATACAACACAATAAAGTTAAAAGCAATGCTGCCATCTGGTGGGTAGAACATCGTTAGTTACACAGCGCACTTACTCAGGCCATGCATAGCTTTTCATTTCATTAGTCGACTTTGTTAGTAAGGTCTGCGATGACATGACCTGTATTAATTTACTGATGATATGATTTCTACAAAAGAACTCAACTAATCCTCAGTAGCAAGTTGGAAAAATATAAAGGAGATAATGTCATCCAGGTCAAAACGGTATAACGGATTATACGCATAGCCAAAGTAACAGTTATATATAAGACCGTTTCATGAATTTGATCGTTTACCTTCTTGAGGACAGAAATTGATAAACTTTTCGCTTTTCCTGACACCTTTGTTAGAATGTGAAGAAATAACAATCTATTTACACATACCTTGAACCTATGATGCCAACTAGATAATGTCGGCAAAGTATACCTTTGAATTCGGGCAGCAGATAGTGTCAGAAACGTAGCGACTAAACGAGAATGCATCGGTTGACAAGATACACGGGGAGACTATGTCTGAGATGGCGTTCAGGGGCGTCTGCTTTGCTGAAAAACGCGAACTACAGACTGGCGTGCAACATAACGAAACGACACAGCAGCACCGAGCAGTTTGGGCCCACTGAGCTCCCGGAACGAGCGCGGGTGGTGATATGTGGGGGCGGGGTAGTCGGCACCTCGCTGGCCTATCATCTCACCCTGCTGGGGTGGTCGGACGTTGTGTTGTTGGAACAGGGCAGGTACCGTAAAGTAACACTTCCTTTCTCCTTTCTTATGTCGTCATGTTAGTAATATGCACCATAAGGTGGTCTATGCATACTTGCAGGCCCTAACAGGAACATTTTATGTCTATATAAATGTATAACACTTAAAATCTGGGCACACCTCAATTTTGTCATTATATTTCAGTTTTGCCTCACATTTTATACCTCGCTTGACCTATCCAATATTGGCCTGCTGGCAGTGCAAAATGCCCTAAAATGCAATATTTTATAACATAATATGACAAACTATGTGGAATGATGGAATGAATGCTTTGAGGTATAACAGTTATTAACATTTAAGCAACAATTTTATTATAACAGTGAAATTAAGGTGTTTTTATGTTCTGCATAAGTGCCTAAAACTCATCACAAGAGTTGTTAGATCAGATATGTCATAGGTTTAGCATCGTAGCATTTGCATGCTAGCTTTTTAAATTAAATTAGTTAATATTTATAAACTTGTTAAGACAAAATTAATCTCAATTATAGTATATGATTTATATGAAAGGGCACATTTGTACCTGTTGGTTGTGATTTCAGTTTGACGTGTGGAACGACATGGCATGCCGCAGGTCAGGTGACGAGACTGCGATGGACCGCGGTCGAGACGGCGCTCACAATGTACAGCACAGAACTGTATCAGCAGCTTGAAAACGAAGGATATCACACAGGTAATGTCAGGTACAAGGGCAACGTCCACCCACTCAAGCACAAAGCAGATGTCTCAAATATTCAGACATTTAAAGTGGTATCAATTGGTGTTTTTCTGATAGATCGGTGACTGTTTAAGCCTGTTATTGTGCTGCGTAAAAACCCTTTGATATTGACAGTAGTGTGTGCACATTTCTTCATGTTTGCTGTCAGCTGCTGAAGGAGTAACTTACTTTTTATACACATTTTCAAATGATTTGCTGCACCGTTGCAGCCAGTGCTGTTTGTTCAGAGTTGTAGTTGAAGTTCTGTTTCTGTTGTTGTATACTCACTAGCAACAGGTATTTATTTGCTTGTGCCAATTGTTTTTGTAATGGAGAATGTAGTGATGTACACAGGGATTCCCTTGGACTGCGGAAACGCATCAGTGATATGCTGTACACTGAAATTCAGCATTCTTTTCTGCCAAATGCACCCCAAAAATTGATACAAAAATGTGTCTGAGAAATCTGAGAAAATTGAGGGGCACTTAGGTTTTGCCGGTTTTAACTATAGATTTGCCTAAATTTGATACGTCAATTCAATAATTAAATAGGGCTTCGGTTTGCTCCAGTGTGCGTCTGAACACATACAATGGCCGGGGGGACAACCAACTGAACAATGACCTGAATAAGAGTTATTTAAATCACGTCTTACATTGATGACTAGACATTGAGAACAATCTAATCGATACCCTTGTGCTTTGCCTACCCCTTGCCTGTCATTGACATTGTTTATAAGCTTTAGACGAGCACTGTAAACAACATTTGTTGCCGCCGACACCATATTATCGCCCATCGTCGACTTTCAAGTCTTGCCAAACAAAGTGCAATCCGTTCACATCTATACAAATAATATCCATCCATACTTCTACACTATATGCATGTTTTTAAATTGCATGCTAAATATTACAATTGGAGTACGTTACAAACAAAAAAAAAAAAAATTTAAAGCATGTTTATAAATCATGCCTCTGTCACCTAGGCTCACATGTAGTACATTCTAGTCTATATGTTCTACTCTAACATGTAATAGTCTTACTGTATATTGTATGATTTAATTGGGCTAATTTATTTGGGTGATTTTGCAGCAACTTGAAATCTAGTTTCCTCTCAAAAGACTGCACCGGTGGAGCCTCAACTACAGACTGTGTGAGGCTATTCCACACATCTGTGGCTTGGTGTTTAAATGAGTTTTTTTACTGTTTAATCAATGTCGTTCTTTAAATATTTTCGGTGATGCTGTCTCATAGTCATATGTGAATCATTGTCCCTCAATGTCACAAACTGCTGCATCGTATGTCTCAGTTCGAACCATCCTATCCATGCAGCAGTAGACTACAAAAAATGGGACACACCTACCCAGACTGTATCTAGTTTTGTAATGTTGCAGATTGAAAAAAATCTGATTTTTCTGAGCATGTTGATATTGATGGTATATTATGTACCCAGAAATATGTCGCGCAGGCAGTCCTGTATAGAATTCAAACAAGTTAAATAATGACATGATTTCATGCCTAATATTTAAAAAAATGTAATGTTCACATTTACCCATATTATCATGCAAATTAAGTAACATTTTAATCAACTGATTTGGGGCACATCAAATTTTGAAAAGGCTCATAGTTTTATCTCTTATGTGTCCAAAGGGCTCATGCATGTCTTTTTCAAGATCGATCCCTGTGCACATGTATTTTATATATATTTGTGGTGGCTCCCATGCAATATACAGAAGTGCTTTACTGGGGATTTTGCTAACGATTTTTTTTTTAATTCTCTACTACTGAATGCTGATTTAGCTAGAGAGACAAGTCTAATTGGGTGAGCACTTTTACCTAAGTTCAGTCAGCTGTGTAAATGAATACCTAGCAACAGACAGTAGTGGACGTGTGTGAACAAGTAATCTTCATGCAGCAATTGCAACTTGGCTGAATTCCTCCCATAGAAAAATCAAGATGGTTTTGATTGAATACGTTTGTCAAGAAGGGTGAAGTCTAAAGCACTTTGATCAGTACATAGGGCTGGATAGAGCATGGTTCACCCTTATAGTCTTATCTGTATGAGCAGGCTGGAAGAAATGTGGCTCAATCAACGTTGCCCGAACCGATGACAGACTATTGGCATACAAGCGAGCTCTGGTCAATGCAAGGTAAGTTTAACTGATCTACCATACAATGATGCAATCCACAACATATTTAGAGGTTGTGTCATTGCGTTTACTAAGTTGTGCTACATAAATCATCCTAATGATGTGTTTTAAAGGCATGGTTTGATAATAATATATCTTATTTGTTACAGATTTTCACATTCAATTGTGTCTTTACTCTTATAAAAATATGATTATTACCTAAGGTTGTTTTTTTAGTTAAGTAGAACCTTTTATTAGGACATGCATTTCAAAGTTAGGTTCCATGGACAGAGTAGTTTGGTAAGTGCATAATCCTTGCAGTGCTTTGCAAAGAGGCTGTATAAGATGTGTGGCACTACACTTAGTAACAATGCTTGTAGTTGTAGGGTCCTGGGGAAGTCAACATTTTGTTCTGTTTCCAGTTGTTTAGAAGGTAAC
Organism: Paraescarpia echinospica; assembly: GCA_020002185.1. Lineage (NCBI taxonomy): Eukaryota > Metazoa > Annelida > Polychaeta > Sabellida > Siboglinidae > Paraescarpia > Paraescarpia echinospica. Next base: position 65,633,721 of record CM034537.1, read on the forward strand.
AACATTCAGTTAGATTTTCTGGAACTACAAGAAACACTCATAACAAGGCCTGACAAAGTAGAATGTGATTACCAGAAACTAAATTAATTTTCAGTACAACGTTTTAAATGGACAATAAAATTCTTAAATCTACATAATATACACACTGGGTGGGTTAAATAAGAGATTCATGTGATAGTCTACTTGAGTTTGTGTGTGGCTCAGATAATTTCCAATCATTTGACATGTTTCTAAAGGGGGGAGATCTTGTCTCTCATCAATTTCCTTCACCCGTGCTGTATTCTACTGCCTCTGTAGGCCCATGGACATCTAGGGGGAGATCTTGTCTCTCATCAATGTCCTTCACCAGTGCTGTGATCTACTGTCTCTCTAGGCCCCTGGACATCTAGGGGGAGATCTTGTCTCTCATCAATGTCCTTCACCAGTGCTGTGATCTACTGTCTCTGTGGTCCCCTGGACATCTATGGGGATCTTGTCTCTCATCAGTGTCCTTCTTCAGTGCTGTGTACTACTGTCTCTGTAGGCCCCTGGACATCTAGAGGGAGATCTTGTCTCTCATCAATGTCCTTCACCAGTGCTGTGATCTACTGTTTCTGTAGGCCCCTGGACATCTATGGGGATCTTGTCTCTTCAGTGTCCTTCTTCAGTGCTGTATTCTACTGTCTCTGTGGTCCCCTGGACATCTATGGGGATCTTGTCTCTCATCAGTGTCCTTCTTCAGTGCTGTATTCTACTGTCTCTGTAGGCCCCTGGACATATAGGGGATCTTGTCTTTCACCAATGTGCTTCATTAGTGCTGTATTCTACTGTCTCTGTAGTCCCCTGGACATCTATGGGGGATCTTGTCTCTCATCAGTGTCCTTCTTCAGTGCTGTATTCTACTGTCTCTGTAGGCCCCTGGACATATAGGGGATCTTGTCTTTCACCAATGTGCTTCATTAGTGCTGTATTCTACTGTCTCTGTAGTCCCCTGGACATCTATGGGGGATCTTGTCTCTCATCAGTGTCCTTCTTCAGTGCTGTATTCTACTGTCTCTGTAGGCCCCTGGACATATAGGGGATCTTGTCTTTCACCAATGTGCTTCATTAGTGCTGTATTCTACTGTCTCTGTAGTCCCCTGGACATCTATGGGGGATCTTGTCTCTCATCAGTGTCCTTCTTCAGTGCTGTATTCTACTGTCTCTGTAGGCCCCTGGACATATAGGGGAATCTTGTCTTTCACCAATGTGCTTCATTAGTGCTGTATTCTACTGTCTCTGTAGTCCCCTGGACATCTATGGGGGATCTTGTCTCTCATCAGTGTCCTTCTTCAGTGCTGTATTCTACTGTCTCTGTGGTCCCCTGGACATCTATGGGGGATCTTGTCTCTCATCGGTGTCCTTCTTCAGTGCTGTGTTCTACTGTCTCTGTAGGCCCCTGGACATCTATGGGGGATCTTGTCTCTCATCGGTGTCCTTCTTCAGTGCTGTGTTCTACTGTCTCTGTAGGCCCCTCATCTCATTGTGTCCTTCATCAGTGCTGTATTCTACTGTCTCTGTGGTCCCCTGGACATCTAGGGGGAGATCTTGTCTCTCATCAGTGTCCTTCTTCAGTGCTGTATTCTACTGTCTCTGTGGTCCCCTGGACATCTATGGGGGATCTTGTCTCTCATCGGTGTCCTTCTTCAGTGCTGTATTCTACTGTCTCTGTAGGCCCCTGGACATCTATGGGGGATCTTGTCTCTCATCAGTGTCCTTCATCAGTGCTGTATTCTACTGTCTCTGTGGTCCTCTGGACATCTATGGGGGATCTTGTCTCTCATCAGTGTCCTTCATCAGTGCTGTATTCTACTGTCTCTGTGGTCCCCTGGACATCTATGGGGGATCTTGTCTCTCATCAGTGTCCTTCATCAGTGCTGTATTCTACTGTCTCTGTGGTCCTCTGGACATCTATGGGGGATATTGTCTCTCATCAGTGTCCTTCATCAGTGCTGTATTCTACTGTCTCTGTGGTCCCCTGGACATCTATGGGGATCTAGTCTCTCATCAGTGTCCTTCTTCAGTGCTGTATTCTACTGTCTCTGTAGTCCCCTGGACATCTAGGGGGATATTGTCTCTCATCAATGTCTTTCATTAGTGCTGTATTCTACCGTCTCTCTTCTAGGCCCCTAGGCATTGAGGGGGAGATCTTGTCACCAGATGAAGTCAAAGACAGAATACCAATGCTGAGGACCAGTGACATAAAGGTTTGTTATTTTGTGTATCTTCTTCTCTGTTTTGTATTGACACATGTAATATTACATTTGCATATATGCTAAAGAATTATATCCCTGTTGTGAAACACAGACATGTGTTGATCTGTATAAGAGTGGCTGTGATTGTATGATGGTATCTGGCTGTATAAGAGTGACTGTGATTGTATGATGGTATCTGGCTGTATAAGAGTGACTGTGATTGTATGATGGCATTTGGCTGTATAAGAGTGGCTGTGATTGTATGATGGTATCTGGCTGTATAAGAGTGACTGTGATTGTATGATGGTATCTGGCTGTATAAGAGTAACTGTGATTGTATGATGGTATCTGGCTGTATAAGAGTGATTGTGATTGTATGATGGTATCTGGCTGTATAAGAGTGGCTGTGATTGTATGATGGCATTTGGCTGTATAAGAGTAACTGTGATTGTATGATGGTATCTGGCTGTATAAGAGTGACTGTGATTGTATGATGGTATCTGGCTGTATAAGAGTGACTGTGATTGTATGATGGCATTTGGCTGTATAAGAATGACTGTGATTGTATGATGGCATTTGGCTGTATAAGAGTGACTGTGATTGTATGATGGCATTTGGCTGTATAAGAGTAACTGTGATTGTATGATGGTATCTGGCTGTATAAGAGTGACTGTGATTGTATGATGGTATCTGGCTGTATAAGAGTAACTGTGATTATATGATGGTATCTGGCTGTATAAGAGTGGCTGTGATTGTATAATGGTATCTGGCTGTATAAGAGTGACTGTGATTGTATGATGGCATTTGGCTGTATAAGAGTAACTGTGATTGTATGATGGCATTTGGCTGTATAAGAGTGACTGTGATTGTATGATGGCATTTGGCTGTATAAGAGTAACTGTGATTGTATGATGGCATTTGGCTGTATAAGAGTGACTGTGATTGTATGATGGTATCTGGCTGTATAAGAGTGGCTGTGATTGTATGATGGTATCTGGCTGTATAAGAGTGGCTGTGATTGTATGATGGTATCTGGCTGTATAAGAGTGACTGTGATTGTATGATGGCGTTTGGCTGTATAAGAGGAACTGTGATTGTATGATGGCATTTGGCTGTATAAGAGTGGCTGTGATTGTATGATGGCATTTGGCTGTATAAGAGTGACTGTGATTGTATGATGGCATTTGGCTGTATATGAGTGGCTGTGATTGTATGATGGTATCTGGCTGTATAAGAGTGACTGTGATTGTATGATGGTATCTGGCTGTATAAGAGTGGCTGTGATTGTATGATGGCATTTGGCTGTATAAGAGTGACTGTGATTGTTTGATGGCATTTGGCTGTATAAGCGTAACTGTGATTGTATGATGGTATCTGGCTGTATAAGAGTGACTGTGATTGTATGATGGTATCTGGCTGTATAAGAGTGACTGTGAATGTATGATGGTATCTGGCTGTATAAGAGTGACTGTGATTGTATGATGGTATCTGGCTGTATAAGAGTGACTGTGATTGTATGATGGTATCTAGCTGTATAAGAGTAACTGTGATTGTATGATGGTATCTGGCTGTATAAGAGTGACTGTGATTGTTTGATGGCATTTGGCTGTATAAGAGTGACTGTGATTGTATGATGGTATCTGGCTGTATAAAAGTGACTGTGATTGTATGATGGTATCTGGCTGTATAAGAGTGACTGTGAATGTATGATGGTATCTGGCTGTATAAGAGTGACTGTGATTGTATGATGGTATCTGGCTGTATAAGAGTGGCTGTGATTGTATGATGGTATCTGGCTGTATAAGAGTGACTGTGATTGTATGATGGCATTTGGCTGTATAAGAGTGACTGTGATTGTTTGATGGCATTTGGCTGTATAAGAGTAACTGTGATTGTATGATGGCATTTGGCTGTATAAGAGTAACTGTGATTGTATGAAGGCATTTGGCTGTATAAGAGTGACTGTGATTGTATGATGGCATTTGGCTGTATAAGAGTAACTGTGATTGTATGAAGGTATTTGGCTGTATAACAGTCAATGTCATTGTATGATGGTATTTGGCTGTATAACAGTCAATGTCATTGTATGGTGGTATTTGGCTGTATAACAGTCACTGTCATTGTAAGGTGGCATTTGGCTTTATAAGAGTAACTGTGATTGTAGGGTGGTATTTGGCTGTATAAGAGTGACTGTGATTGTAGGGTGGTATTTGGCTGTATAACAGTCAATGTCATTGTAGGGTGGTATTTGGCTGTATAACAGTCACTGTCATTGTAAGGTGGCATTTGGCTTTATAAGAGTAACTGTGATTGCAGGGTGGTATTTAGCTGTATAAGAGTGACTGTGATTGTAGGGTGGTATTTGGCTGTATAAGAGTGACTGTGATTGTAGGGTGGTATTTGGCTGTATAAGAGTAACTGTGATTGTAGGGTGGTATTTGGCTGTATAAGAGTAACTTTGATTGTAGGGTGGTATTTGGCTGTATAAGAGTAACTTTGATTGTAGGGTGGTATTTGGCAGTATAAGAGTAACTGTGTTTGTAGGGTGGTATTTGGCTGCATAAGAGTAACTTTGATTGTAGGGTGGTATTTGGCTGTATAAGAGTAACTGTGATTGTATGATGGCATTTGGCTGTATAAGAGTAACTGATTGTATGATGGCATTTGGCTGTATAAGAGTGACTGTGATTGTATGATGGTATCTGGCTGTATAAAAGTGACTGTGATTGTATGATGGCATTTGGCTGTATAAGAGTAACTGTGATTGTAGGGTGGTATTTGGCTGTATAACAGTCACTGTCATTGTAAGGTGGCATTTGGCTTTATAAGAGTAACTGTGATTGTAGGGTGGTATTTGGCTGTATAAGAGTGACTGTCATTGTAGGGTGGTATTTGGCTGTATAAGAGTAACTGTGATTGCAGGGTGGTATTTGGCTGTATAAGAGTGACTGTGATTGTATGATGGCATTTGGCTGTATAAGAGTAACTGTGATTGTAGGGTGGTATTTGGCTGTATAAGAGTGACTGTGATTGTATGATGGCATTTGGCTGTATAAGAGTAACTGTGATTGTATGAAATCATTTGGCTGTATAAGAGTGACTGTGATTGTATGAAATCATTTGGCTGTATAAGAGTGACTGTGATTGTATGATGGCATTGGCTGTATAAGAGTAACTGTGATTGTATGATGGCATTTGGCTGTATAAGAGTAACTGTGATTGTATGATGGCATTTGGCTGTATAAGAGTAACTGTGATTGTATGATGGCATTTGGCTGTATAATAGTGACTGTCATTGTAGGGTGGTATTTGGCTGTATAAGAGTGACTGTGATTGCAGGGTGGTATTTGGCTGTATAAGAGTGACTGTGATTGTAGGGTGGTATTTGGCTGCATAAGAGTAACTGTGATTGTAGGGTGGTATTTGGCTTTATAAGAGTAACTGTGATTGTATGATGGCATTTGGCTGTATAAGAGTGACTGTGATTGTAGGGTGGTATTTGGCTGTATAAGAGTAACTGTGATTGTATGATGGCATTTGGCTGTATAAGAGTGACTGTGATTGTATGATGGCATTTGGCTGCATAAGAGTAACTGTGATTGTAGGGTGGTATTTGGCTGTATAATAGTGACTGTCATTGTAGGGTGGTATTTGGCTGTATAAGAGTGACTGTGATTGCAGGGTGGTATTTGGCTGTATAAGAGTGACTGTGATTGTAGGGTGGTATTTGGCTGCATAAGAGTAACTGTGATTGTAGGGTGGTATTTGGCTGTATAAGAGTAACTGTGATTGTATGATGGCATTTGGCTGTATAAGAGTGACTGTGATTGTAGGGTGGTATTTGGCTGTATAAGAGTAACTGTGATTGTATGATGGCATTTGGCTGTATAAGAGTGACTGTGATATGATGGCTGGCTATAAGAGTAACTGTGATTGTATGATGGCATTTGGCTGTATAAGAGTAACTGTGATTGTATGATGGCATTTGGCAGTATAAGAGTGACTGTGATTGTATGATGGCATTTGGCTGTATAAGAGTGACTGTGATTGTATGATGGCATTTGGCTGTATAAGAGTAACTGTGATTGTATGATGGCATTTGGCTGCATAAGAGTAACTGTGATTGTAGGGTGGTATTTGACTGTATAAGAGTAACTGTGATTGTTTGATGGCATTTGGCTGTATAAGAGTAACTGTGATTGTAGGGTGGTATTTGGCTGTATAAGAGTGACTGTGATTGTATGATGGCATTTGGCTGTATAAGAGTAACTGTGATTGTATGATGGCATTTGGCTGTATAAGAGTGACTGATTGCAGGGTGGTATTTGGCTGTATAAGAGTGACTGTGATTGTAGGGTGGTATTTGGCTGTATAAGAGTAACTGTGATTGTATGATGGCATTTGGCTGTATAAGAGTGACTGTGATTGTATGATGGCATTTGGCTGTATAAGAGTGACTGTGATTGTAGGGTGGTATTTGGCTGTATAAGAGTAACTGTGATTGTATGATGGCATTTGGCTGTATAAGAGTGACTGTGATTGTAGGGTGGTATTTGGCTGTATAAGAGTAACTGTGATTGTATGATGGCATTTGGCTGTATAAGAGTAACTGTGATTGTATGATGGCATTTGGCTGTATAAGAGTAACTGTGATTGTATGATGGCATTTGGCAGTATAACAGTGGCTGTGATTGTATGATGGCATTTGGCTGTATCAGAGTGACTGTGATTGTATGATGGCATTTGGCTGTATAAGAGTAACTGTGATTGTATGATGGCATTTGGCTGTATAAGAGTAACTGTGATTGTAGGGTGGTATTTGGCTGTATAAGAGTGACTGTGATTGTAGGGTTGTATTTGGCTGTATAAGAGTAACTGTGATTGTATGATGGCATTTGGCTGTATAAGAGTGACTGTGATTGTAGGGTGGTATTTGGCTGTATAAGAGTAACTGTGATTGTATGATGGCATTTGGCTGTATAAGAGTAACTGTGATTGTAGGGTGGTATTTGGCTGTATAAGAGTGACTGTGATTGTAGGGTGGTATTTGGCTGTATAAGAGTAACTGTGATTGCAGGGTGGTATTTGGCTGTATAAGAGTGACTGTGATTGTAGGGTGGTATTTGGCAGTATAAGAGTAACTGTGATTGTATGATGGCATTTGGCTGCATAAGAGTAACTGTGATTGTATGATGGCATTTGGCTGTATAAGAGTGACTGTGATTGCAGGGTGGTATTTGGCTGTATAAGAGTGACTGTGATTGTAGGGTGGTATTTGGCTGTATAAGAGTGACTGTGATTGTATGATGGCATTTGGCTGTATAAGAGTGAATGTGATTGCAGGGTGGTATTTGGCTGTATAAGAGTGACTGATTGTAGGGTGGTATTTGGCTGTATAAGAGTGACTGTGATTGTAGGGTGGTATTTGGCTGTATAAGAGTAACTGTGATTGTATGATGGTATCTGGCTGTATAAGAGTGGCTGTGATTGTATGATGGCATTTGGCTGTATAAGAGTAACTGTGATTGTATGATGGTATCTGGCTGTATAAGAGTGACTGTGATTGTATGATGGTATCTGGCTGTATAAGAGTGACTGTGATTGTAGGGTGGTATTTGGCTGTATAAGAGTAACTGTGATTGTATGATGGCATTTGGCTGTATAAGAGTAACTGTGATTGTATGATGGCATTTGGCTGTATAAGAGTAACTGTGATTGTATGATGGCATTTGGCTGTATAAGAGTAACTGTGATTGTATGATGGCATTTGGCAGTATAAGAGTGACTGTGATTGTATGATGGCATTTGGCTGTATAAGAGTAACTGTGATTGTATGATGGCATTTGGCTGTATAAGAGTAACTGTGATTGTTTGATGGCATTTGGCTGTATAAGAGTGACTGTGATTGCAGGGTGGTATTTGGCTGTATAAGAGTAACTGTGATTGTATGCTGGCATTTGGCTGTATAAGAGTAACTGTGATTGTATGATGGCATGTGGCTGTATAAGAGTAAATGTGATTGTATGATGGCATTTGGCAGTATAAGAGTGACTGTGATTGTATGATGGCATTTGGCTGTATAAGAGTGACTGTGATTGTAGGGTGGTATTTGGCTGTATAACAGTCACTGTCATTGTAGGGTGGTATTTGGCTGTATAACAGTCACTGTCATTGTAAGGTGGCATTTGGCTGTATAAGAGTGAATATGATTGTAGGGTGGTATTTGGCAGTATAAGAGTAACTGTGATTGTATGATGGCATGTGGCTGTATAAGAGTGACTGTGATTGTATGATGGCATGTGGCTGTATAAGAGTAACTGTGATTGTATGATGGCATGTGGCTGTATAAGAGTAACTGTGATTGTATGATGGCATGTGGCTGTATAAGAGTAACTGTGATTGTATGATGGCATTTGGCAGTATAAGAGTGACTGTGATTGTATGATGGCATTTGGCTGTATAAGAGTGACTGTGATTGTATGATGGTATTTGACAGTATAAGAGTGACTGTGATTGTATGATGGCATTTGGCTGTATAAGAGTGACTGTGATTGTGTGATGGCATTTGGCTGTATAAGAGTGACTGTGATTGTATGTATAAGAGTAACTGTGATTGTATGATTTGGCTGTATAAGAGTGACTGTGATTGTAGGGTGGTATTTGGCTGTATAAGAGTGACTGTGATTGTAGGGTGGTATTTGGCTGTATAAGAGTAACTGTGATTGTATGATGGCATGTGGCTGTATAAGAGTGACTGTGATTGTATGATGGCATGTGGCTGTATAAGAGTAACTGTGATTGTATGATGGCATGTGGCTGTATAAGAGTAACTGTGATTGTATGATGGCATGTGGCTGTATAAGAGTAACTGTGATTGTGATGGCATTTGGCAGTATAAGAGTGACTGTGATTGTATGATGGCATTTGGCTGTATAAGAGTAACTGTGATTGTATGATGGCATTTGGCTGTATAAGAGTAACTGTGATTGTTTGATGGCATTTGGCTGTATAAGAGTGACTGTGATTGCAGGGTGGTATTTGGCTGTATAAGAGTAACTGTGATTGTATGCTGGCATTTGGCTGTATAAGAGTAACTGTGATTGTATGATGGCATGTGGCTGTATAAGAGTAAATGTGATTGTATGATGGCATTTGGCAGTATAAGAGTGACTGTGATTGTATGATGGCATTTGGCTGTATAAGAGTGACTGTGATTGTAGGGTGGTATTTGGCTGTATAACAGTCACTGTCATTGTAGGGTGGTATTTGGCTGTATAACAGTCACTGTCATTGTAAGGTGGCATTTGGCTGTATAAGAGTGAATATGATTGTAGGGTGGTATTTGGCAGTATAAGAGTAACTGTGATTGTATGATGGCATGTGGCTGTATAAGAGTGACTGTGATTGTATGATGGCATGTGGCTGTATAAGAGTAACTGTGATTGTATGATGGCATGTGGCTGTATAAGAGTAACTGTGATTGTATGATGGCATGTGGCTGTATAAGAGTAACTGTGATTGTATGATGGCATTTGGCAGTATAAGAGTGACTGTGATTGTATGATGGCATTTGGCTGTATAAGAGTGACTGTGATTGTATGATGGTATTTGGCAGTATAAGAGTGACTGTGATTGTATGATGGCATTTGGCTGTATAAGAGTGACTGTGATTGTGTGATGGCATTTGGCTGTATAAGAGTGACTGTGATTGTATGATGGCATTTGGCTGTATAAGAGTGACTGTGATTGTAGGGTGGTATTTGGCTGTATAAGAGTGAATATGATTGTAGGGTGGTATTTGGCAGTATAAGAGTAACTGTGATTGTATGATGGCATGTGGCTGTATAAGAGTGACTGTGATTGTATGATGGCATGTGGCTGTATAAGAGTAACTGTGATTGTATGATGGCATGTGGCTGTATAAGAGTAACTGTGATTGTATGATGGCATGTGGCTGTATAAGAGTAACTGTGATTGTATGATGGCATTTGGCAGTATAAGAGTAACTGTGATTGTATGATGGTATTTGGCTGTATAAGAGTGACTGTGATTGTATGATGGTATTTGGCAGTATAAGAGTGACTGTGATTGTATGATGGCATTTGGCTGTATAAGAGTGACTGTGATTGTATGATGGCATTTGGCTGTATAAGAGTGACTGTGATTGTATGATGGCATTTGGCTGTATAAGAGTGACTGTGATTGTATGATGGCATTTGGCTGTATAAGAGTGACTGTGATTGTATGATGGCATTTGGCAGTATAAGAGTGACTGTGATTGTATGATGGCATTTGGCAGTATAAGAGTGACTGTGATTGTAGGGTGGTATTTGGCTGTATAAGAGTAACTGTGATTGTATGATGGCATTTGGCTGTATAAGAGTAACTGTGATTGTAGGGTGGTATTTGGCTGTATAACAGTCAATGTCATTGTAGGGTGGTATTTGGCTGTATAACAGTCACTATCATTGTAAGGTGGTATTTGGCTGTATAACAGTCACTATCATTGTAAGGTGGCATTTGGCTGTATAAGAGTGAATATGATTGTAGGGTGGTATTTGGCTGCCAGACGATGGGGTGGTCAACCCAACTGACCTGACCATGGCACTGGCCAGGAAGGCCAGGGAAGGCGGTATGTTGCCATGACAACCAGATCCACTTTTATTGTATTTTGAGTGGTCTTAACTGTTTATGTAATGGATTGCACCACTACATCCCGGAATGTAAAACTAACGGGTAACTACACTTGGCCACCCTTGTTTTACCCTGTTATAACACTGTGTCCAATGTTCAGTTTTTATTATCACAAATCTAGAAAGGTCACAAAATAAGTATATGAAAGTATTAAACTAGTCCAGTGGCTCAACAAGAACATGTCCCCCTAAAATAATTTCTTTGCAATTTTTATTAGTTCATGTCATCTAGTAATCAACTGGGTGTGGACTTCACACCGGCTTGCCTTTTTCAAAATCCAAGATGGTCGACAAGATGGCCGCAGAAATGCTAGAAATGGCATTACTTCTAAACAAATTATCTTAGGAAGGTGATCTTTGGGTCTAGACATAGATTTTTGGGGCAAGGGATCTATTTCTGATGTTTTCATAAAGATTTGTTGAGTTCTTAGTGTAAAATATAACATGGATGCCAGTATGACTACTGAAATGCTAAAAATCATTAAGATCCTTAAAAGTGCCATAATTTTGGAGCTAGGTGACATAGACCGATGATATTGGTTTTTCGTGGTCAGGAATTACGATTCTGGTGTGGTCATGACGATTTGAGGAATCCCTATCTGCCAATGATTATGATTACATGTCCTCCAAAATGGATGCCTCAAGACTAAATGTCTGAAGCCAACAACTATTGTTGGTATTTGTCTGTTTATAAAAAAGTAAACAAATTGAAACTGTCATGAAATGAACAGGTTATTGATTAATTACAATCCATTATGAACTCCTTAATTAACATATTGTCAGTAAACATTTAATCTCAGTGACTTGTGACCATTTCAGAAAACCTACATATCAAGAATAAGTTTCAAATTACTGATGCAGACATGAAAATATTATTTCAACTTCATGATACAGCACATCAGGTAACGGTAACCAACACTATCAAAATACAGTACAAATATTTGATGATCAACTGGACACCATTATACCAAACATTATACTACAACACCTTCTGTACATGCCTCATTAACATTATGGCACAATTACTCTTGATCCTTGTTAAACTCATCGATGACATGCTGATTCTCATCTGACACATCCTCGTCATCCTTCATCCTCAGTAGACGTCTTCTTATTGAATAGGTTGTTGAATTCAAGTCCTCCTCCATAGGCACAACAGATGGTGCATGCAACTTGGCATCCAGTACATCCGCAGTTGTTGAATTCAAGTCCTCCTCCATAGGCACAACAGATGGTGCATGCAACTTGGCATCCAGTACATCCGCAGTTGTTGAATTCAAGTCCTCCTCCACAGACACAACAGATAGTGCATGCGACTTGGCGTCCAGTACATCCGCATTTGTTGAATTCAAGTCCTCCTCCACAGACACAACAGATAGTGCATGCGACTTGGCGTCCAGTACATCCGCAGTTGTTGAATTCAAGTCCTCCTCCACAGACACAACAGATGGTGCATGCGACTTGGCGTCCAGTACATCCGCAGTTGTTGAATTCAAGTCCTCCTCCACAGACACAACAGATAGTGCATGCGACTTGGCGTCCAGTACATCCGCAGTTGTTGAATTCAAGTCCTCCTCCACAGACACAACAGATGGTGCATGCGACTTGGCGTCCAGTACATCCGCAGTTGTTGAATTCAAGTCCTCCTCCACAGACACAACAGATAGTGCATGCGACATGGCGTCCAGTACATCCGCAGTTGTTGAATTCAAGTCCTCCTCCACAGACACAACAGATGGTGCATGCGACTTGGCGTCCAGTACATCCGCAGTTGTTGAATTCAAGTCCTCCTCCACAGACACAACAGATAGTGCATGCGACTTGGCGTCCAGTACATCCGCAGTTGTTGAATTCAAGTCCTCCTCCACAGACACAACAGATGGTGCATGCAACTTGGCGTCCAGTACATCCGCAGTTGTTGAATTCAAGTCCTCCTCCACAGACACAACAGATGGTGCATGCAACTTGGCGTCCAGTACATCCGCAGTTGTTGAATTCAAGTCTTCCTCCACAGGCACAACAGATAGTGCATGCAACTTGGCATCCAGTACATCCGCAGTTGTTGAATTCAAGTCCTCCTCCACAGACACAACAGATGGTGCATGCAACTTGGCGTCCAGTACATCCGCAGTTGTTGAATTCAAGTCTTCCTCCACAGGCACAACAGATAGTGCATGCAACTTGGCATCCAGTACATCCGCAGTTGTTGAATTCAAGTCCTCCTCCACAGGCACAACAGATAGTGCATGCAACTTGGCGTCCAGTACATCCGCAGTTGTTGAATTCAAGTCCTCCTCCACAGGCACATCAGATGGTGCATGCAACTTGGCGTCCAGTACATCCGCAGTTGTTGAATTCAAGTCCTCCTCCACAGGCACATCAGATGGTGCATGCGACTTGGCGTCCAGTACATCCGCAGTTGTTGAATTCAAGTCCTCCTCCACAGACACAACAGATAGTGCATGCAACTTGGCGTCCAGTACATCCGCAGTTGTTGAATTCAAGTCTTCCTCCACAGGCACAACAGATAGTGCATGCAACTTGGCGACCAGTACATCCGCAGTTGTTGCCTCTGACTCACGACTGCCTCATATGAGCTTGAGTATGGTCTCATGAGCTAGGGGTACTACACCAACAACAGTGCGAGGAGATATGGCTTTGTTGGCATGGTGTTCCTCACCTCTGAACTCTACTGGGCTTAGGGGAGAGTCCAATTGTAGGGCCTCATACCATTGTGCAACCTGGTAATGGCATCTGAACACATTCTGGACAAACGCTGTTGGTGGGAGAGAGTATAGTTTGGGGGCAGGGGCAGTACTCGTTGCAGTTTTCAGTGCCCACATGCACTTGTGGCACTCTGTCATGGATTCACACTTCAGCTTGCTACAATAATATGCAGCCATAAATGCAGTTGCCTCTGTCTTGTCCTGCTCCATATCACCATCAACTTTACCGGTAGTGTCAAGTTTCAATCCCTTTGCTGTTGTTATGGCATTTACCTTTCCAACTCCGTAAGTTGTCGCCATAGTATCACATCCACTTATAACATGCAAGGCAAAAACCTGTGAGATGATATGGGAGTGCTTATTCACTGTTTTTGGGATGTGAACATTTGTTCGGTCATGGATGGAAAAATGCATGGTCATGGGGCACTGCAGGTTTTGGGCTACATAATAGTGGAGAAGTAATGCAAAAACATCCATGTCATCAGCAACGACAGAGACTCTTGCCCGTGGATCCTGGCCAATGAAAATGGCCCGGTAGGTGATATCTGCCTCCTTGCCTGTGTACATTTGAGCACTGAATAACGGGCTAGAAGTGTTGACTTCAGGTTGAGTCTATGAACCCTTGAAAATGTTGTTGCTCGCACTGCCCAGGTGCTGCTCTTGGCTGAGTAGTCCGGGTACCTGTCAAACACGAGGTTCTCGTCACTTTCAAAGAGTTTGGAGGCCAACTGGATTTTGAAGCCTTGAACAAACGACTGGACTGTGCCCTTTGCGGGCCAATCTATTGTCCAGAGAGCAGCGGAGACATCAAAGACCAGAGCAGTTGGAGAGCTCCAAGCCCTCAATGCCACTTCCACAGCAAGGCTTTTCTTGAGCATTGATTTGCCGGTTGCAATGGAGGATTGGTAGGTTGCCAGCATGGTTGAGAGTACTTGTGGTAAGTCGAGATATCTATTGCTGACTAGAAGACCTATGACTGATGTAGATGGCCTCACAGTTTGACCTATCAATGGTCTATCTACTGCATTATCAAGATTCTGGACCTCATATTACTTTGACCTTTGCCTTAGCTTGTGTCTTTGACCTTCAGGTGTACGGATGATGTAGCCGGTAGGTATTTGGATTCATCATCACCAAAAATCCCATGAAAGAGGCTTTGATTTGCTTTGATGCATCTTCAGCACTCAAATTCTAAAACATTTTAAGGTTTTCCGGACCTCAACTTACCTTTACCTTGACCTATTTGACATGACCTTGCCTTTTAAGCATCACCAAACATCCCCCAACAAAATCTACATCCTGACAAAACATGATTTTTACATGAACATCATCACTTCATCTCACATGGTTCCTATGTCATGAGAATTTTTAAAGATTTTTTGCATTTCTGCGGCCATTTTGGATTTTTATGCATAGAACTATGTTGAAACATCAACTTCAACGGATTCCATGACCCCAAAAAACCAATGTTTAGACTCCAAGATCACCTTCCTAGGTCAATTTGTTCAGAAGTTATACCATTTCTAGCATTTCAGCAGCGATCTTGTTGGCCATCTTGGATTTTGAAAAAGGCAAGCCGGTGTGAAATCCACACCCACAGTTGATTTTGTTACTAGATGACACGGATTAATAAAAAATGCAAAGAATTTTGTTAGGAGGACATTGCAAGCTTTTGGGAAAATATGGGGTTCTGCTACTGGACTAAATCCTTAGCTCTGGTGGTAACAACCCCAACCCATTCAGTTGAGAATTTTTACTGAATTTTGCTCTGCAATATCTTCTCAGAATATTTTCTTTTGTTTGACTCAACTCACCAAAATAATTACTACCTGGTAGTAGTTTTAGTACATGGTAATTGAGAATAAAGGTGGATTGCTCCGTGGAGATCTGCATAAAGGCCTAAAAGAGCACTGATGTACAAGCCACCAACATGGGAGGGCACCATGGAAGAAATAGAAAAAACAAGTACTATTTTAAATAATATTTTTTTATTTAAACAAGAAAATCGGCATCCTTCAAATCAAAAGGATAACACTGAAAATTATGTAATAATGTTTATTCATGACAGTCATAACATTTCTGAGGTCATAGTGACATTTGTCTGTTGGGTCAGTGGGTGAATGACTGTACGTGTTGTGTGACTTCAGGAGTTAAGATCGTGGAGCGGTGTAAGGTGCAGCGTGTGAGGACCGAGAATGACATGGTCAGTTCCGTGGACACTGACCACGGCAGCATCGCCTGCAAGTTCTTTGTGAACTGCGCTGGACAGGTTGGTGCAGTTTGTTTCAGTGACGTGGAGGTAGAGAGAAAGATTTAGTCACAGTTCTTCTTCTATTTTACGACCACGTTTATCTGTTGGTGATTCTGTTGTAGAGTCTTTTGAGGATGAGTCCATGACAGGTTTTTTCCATTTCCCTGCGTTGGATCTTTTCCTTCCCCTGACACAGACACCAGATAAAACGGAACAACGGCTTATAGCATCTCTTCCAAAAGACACAGGCAACGTAGGGTGAACAAAACAGCAGCCAAACAGCAGCCAAACCAGCACTGAACCACCACCCAGCAGCACCAGGGTTCAAAACCTGGTTCCTCCGAACGACAGTCCAGCACATTAACCACTCAACCACTAAACCTCACTCTTGTTGATACAGAATTCATCTGCATCTATAAGATAAACCCACTATTAGACATTGGACTTGAGAGAAGTTGCAACTTCAGCTTCTTTCACGTTATTAATACATTATCATTTAAAATATGTTTTAATTTTTCACAGATTTGAGATTTACAGAAACACTTTGTGATGGACTGTGTGTGTTTGCAGTGGGCATGGGAGTTGGGTCAACTGTGTGACCAGCCAGTCCGCGTGCCTCTACATCCATGTGCACATTTCTACCTTGTCACAAAGCCATTTGGTGACGTCAACCCCATGATGCCAGGTAGGACAGTTGTGGTCAAATATTGTTTGGTGCATGGTGATCTTAAATATCTGAATAATTAAGTGCGAGCTTTAGTTGTCTTCCACGTCCTTTAAACGTACATGCAAAGAAAATTTTGCTTTTAAAGTTAACCATCCTGTATGTGTATTTAGTGAATTAAGTAATTGTCATGTAAATACGTCATCTATTTGAATTACTATAACTCAACATAAACACACATGCAAGTATAGCCATGTCAAAATAGATAATGTAACATTACTTTATGAAATATAGATGTTTTTTATTATTGCACATTTCTAGTAAGATTTCCTTTTAATAAAACTTAATGCTTGCTTTATAGCTATAACAACTTAAGCAATTGTTTAACTTTTTACTGAGCAGGTATTAGTTGTGTTTACTGAGCAGGTTAGCTGGTATTAGTTGTGTTTACTGAGCAGGTTAGCTGGTATTAGTTGTGTTTACTGACAAAAGGGAGCTGTACTCCTTGAAATTTGTGGAATATACAATGTCCGTTCAAACAAGGCTAATTAACATATTGTACATTTGATAGGTAATGAGATGCACTGTGATGGAATAAAATGGACATTATGAGTGTCATACAGGTAGAAGCACTGTTTAATTAGTAAGTAATGACGTGAATTGTGTGAATGTAAAGTGGACACTATGAGTACCTGGTAGTACAGGTAGGTGTGCTGTTTAATCAGAGACTATACATGATTATGTTACTAATGAGGTCTGTGTCGTTTGTTTGTCTTCAACAGTTATTTTAATCAATGAACATTGTTTGTGTAGTCTGAGGTGACTTGGTTAATTCAATTAAACTCATTTGGCCATCAAGACAAGCTCTTTGTTATCTAAGGTTCTGCCACTGTTGATTTAACAAGATTTAACAAGATTGCCATCCAGAAAATTACTCTGGATGGCAGGTGGACAAGGAAGCCTTTTGGCTTATCGAGAGTCCAATACTTTTTATCTACATGTATCCCGCCTTTTTTAGGTGTGTCGATTTTATTTTTAAACATATTCACGCTACTAGCACCAACACAATCAGGAGATAATCTGTTCCATTCATTTACAGTCCTTTGTGAGAATGAGAACTTTCTTATATCTAATCTACACTGCTCCTTTACTAATGTAGCTTCATGTCCTCTGGTCCTTCTATCTTTCTTAACTGAGAAAAAAATGTTTCTATCAATATTTTCATAACCATTCAATATTTTAAACACTTCTATGTGATCTCCTCTCAATCTCCTGGTCTCTAAGTGTTGTTAAACCACATTCTTTTAGGCTTATTTCGTAACTAAGATCCCTCAGATTTGGTATCATTTTAGTCGCTCTCCTCTGTACTCTTTCTAGCATATCTATGTCCTTCTTGCGATATGGCCTCCATGCTTGTATACAATATTCTAAATGAGGCCTCACTATTGTTTTGTACAGCGGTACTATTAATTCTTTTTTCTTATACGCTATATTTCGCCTAATTAATCCAAGGATTTGATTTCCCTTTGACGCTGCAATTCCGCACTGCTCTGAAACCTTCATATCAGCACTAATGGTTAACCCCAAGTCCTTTTCTTTTACAGTAGTACTTAGAACAGTACCCCCCATTTTATATTTTACCTCTTCATTCCCATGACCTGTGTGGAGGCATTTACATTTCCCAAGATTGAACAGCATTTGCCACTTTTCAGACCATTTGATCAACCTATCAAGATCATCTTGTAAATGCTGTCTGTCTCCATCACTTTTAATCCTTCTGAACGCTTTTGTATCATCCGCAAATTTTAACACCTTGCTTGTTATATCATCGTCCAAATCGTTGATATATATTAAGAATAATATAGGTCCTAGTACTGATCCCTGTGGTACCCCACTCAATACCGATTTCCAGTTTGAAGCCTCCCCATCAACTACTACACGTTGTCTTCTGTCATTCAGCCATTTTTCTATCCAGCTTATTATACCATTTCCTATGCCATGGGCCTTTAGCTTAAGGAGTAATCTTTGATGTGGTAATTTCTATTTAAAGCTTTTGAAAATTCTTTAAATAGATTATATTCACAGGATCCTCATCTACTCCACTCTAGTGATATGTCTTCCAACATAATATATTTGTTGAGCATGACTCCTCGGCTTAAAACCCATGTTGAGATGGGTTTACTGCTAAGGTTTAACAAGAAATCCACCATGTGATCTTTAATTAGTCTTTCTAATAATTTTAAATCAATGATGTTAAACTCACTGGTTCATAGTTCTGATTCTGCTCTCAACTCTTTTAAAATAACGTATAATGTTTGCCTCTTTCCATTCTAAAGCGAAATCACTCCTCTCTTCTAATGACAAATTGAAAACTGTTGCAAGCGGTACGTTAATTTGTTCTACAATTTCCAATAGTAGTTTGGGCGGAATCCCGTCCACTCCAGGTGATTTATTATCCTTCATAGCCCTTATTTTCTTAGCTACCATTTCCGAGGTTACAACCAACTGTCCTAAATAGTCTGAATCTGCCCCCTTGAACTTAGCCTCTGGTACTGGCAGTGAACTAATATCTTCCCTGGTGAACACTGAACTAAAATACTCATTCAGGTCTTCTGCCATTAAGAATCCCTCTGATATTGTATTTCCAGCACTATCTTCTAGAGGACCGACCTTATCCTGAACTTTCTGTTTGCTTCGAATATACGCATAAAAACTCTTACTGTCATGTTTTATATTACTAGCTAATTTTTTTTCATAGCTTCTCTTTGAATTTCTAATTTCAGCTGTAGCTTGATTAAGTGCTTCTTTATAAATGTTGTAGTCTTCATCATTTCCAGTACATCTATATGACTTCCACATCATTTGTTTATACTTAATTTTTCTAATGGCTTCTTTCGATAAGTGTTTCTTTTTAGACCGTTTCCCTTGTTTTTTGAAAGGTACAAATTTATCGACAATGCACTTAATTTGATTTATACCACATACCTGGTAGAAACAATGGACTTCAGTTATTCCCGAGGCAACTAGATAATGTTCAAGATCTAATGAGCTGAGCTTACTGTAACATATTTTGTTTAGCCATTTAGCTGAGTGATTCTTTTGTTTTCTTAGCCAACTTATTTTAACCAGCCAAATATGAACAAAATATCTTCCAGTTTGTTTAGCCGAATGTGATTTGTTCTGCCATTGTTTAAATGGTTATTGGTTAGCACGAGCCAAGAATGAGGAACTAGTTTCACCATTGTGGTCAGGGTCAGTGCAGTGAATAAAATATAGGCTTTCATACAATACATATAATTTGATTTACACACATTTGGTCCATTCATAAAATATCACATTTAAATATATTGTAAAAACAGAATAGGTAGTACCTATTTGTGGTAGTAAAGATTAAGTGCTTGAGGAAGCTGCTCCACATCTCCTACATGGAGCATAAGACCAATAAATATGTGCTGATCAAGATCAAATCCCTGATAAGCCGACAATATCATCTACTGGCAGCTGTCAAGAGAAGAAAACTGACATGGTTTGGGCATAGACATGTCAGCATCCCAAAAAACAATTCTACAGGGAGGGCACTGTGGAGGGCAGAAAAAATGTTGGTTTGACAGTGTCAAAGAGTGGATGGCCCTGTCCGTGCCAGAGCTCCTCACTGTAGCCACTGACAGACAAAAATGGTGAAACCTCGCAATTGCAGCGTCACTTATGTCCCCCTGATGACCAAGTCGGTTAAGGGACTAAGTAACTAAGTAAAGATCTAGTTTTAAGATGCACCAGAAGGAAAGACATAACAAGTGGGAGAACTGCCTGGCACTAAGGGTGAACAGCCAAAGTATCATTAATCAATAACCGTAATTGCACTTAGCGATCTGCCTGATTCTGTAATTGCCCCCATTATCCCTGGCTGCAGTACCTTGTGTGTCACTGAGCAGTGTGTGACAAACAACTTTCATTTGTAGGTTCCAAAGCCAACTAGTTCAGTTTCTGTTATCTTTGCATTTAAACTCTGCTATCTGGCTTAGTGCCAGAGGCATATATCACCATCAATTCTGTGATTACTTTGGAGCATCGTTCTTTCTTAAGATCACATCCTTAAATTGATATGACCAAACTACTTTCTTGCGTGCGAAGGTCTACAATGATTGTGACAGCAAACACACTGCATTATTGTCTAATATTTTATCATATTATATTTGGATTATTGTGTATGTCTTTTAAAGATTAAGATTGGTGTCAGTAATCACATGTCTACTGATACAGCAGGTGTATTAAGATTGGTGTCAGTAATCACATGTCTACTGATACAGCAGGTGTATTAAGATTGGTGTCAGTAATCACATGTCTACTGATACAGCAGGTGTATTAAGATTGGTGTCAGTAATCACATGTCTACTGATACAGCAGGTATATTTTATTTTGGAAAATTGTATTATTATTTAATGTTACTTACCTTTATACACTTATTGCAGTAATGCACACGATTACGAATGATCTCTTTATTCGTCATCATCATCATAATCATCGTCATCATCATTGTGCAGCCGTAGTGTCCCATGGTTGAGTGAAGGCCTCAGCATGTCATTTCCAAATCTGTCTGTCTTGTGCTATCCTTGTTGTTGCAGAATATATATTACATAAAGAAGAAAGAAAACAGTTTTTCATTGCCTAGTAAACATATATATCTGTTGAGTATTAAGTATCATACATTTTAGCAATACAGTGTAAACATATCATTGATGCCTACAGTCATTTTATTATTTACTCTATCACAAATGGTTGAGCAGGCACATGTGGTGTCTGTTTTGTGTGTCATTCAAGCCAGATACCTGAATACTTATTAACTGTCCTCCTAGTAGTCCTACCTGTGACAATCACATAAGTGTGTGTTCTCTCAAACAAACTCCTGCAACACAACTGATGACAGTTGACAAAGTCAGACAATCCTGTAATACAACTGATGACAGTTGACAAAGCCAGACAATTCCATAATACAGCTGATGACAGTTGACAAAGCCAGACAATCCCGTAATACAGCTGATGACAGTTGACAAAGCCAGACAATCCCGTAATACAGCTGATGACAGTTGACAAAGCCAGACAATCCCGTAATACAGCTGATGACAGTTGACAAAGCCAGACAATCCCGTAATACAACTGATGACAGTTGACAAAGCCAGACAATCCCGTAATACAACTGATGACAGTTGACAAAGCCAGACAATCCCGTAATACAACTGATGACAGTTGACAAAGCCAGACAATCCCGTAATACAACTGATGACAGTTGACAAAGCCAGACAATCCGTAATACAACTGATGACAGTTGACAAAGCCAGACAATCCCGTAATACAACTGATGACAGTTGACAAAGCCAGACAATCCCGTAATACAACTGATGACAGTTGACAAAGCCAGACAATCCCGTAATACAACTGATGACAGTTGACAAAGCCAGACAATCCTGTAATACAACTGATGACAGTTGACAAAGCCGTTACTGTTGCTCATTAGAACTGTCCAGTTGTTTTTCACACAATATGACCATACATGTCACCTGGCCAGAACATGTCACTGTGTGCCTGCAGGTGTGCAGGGGTTGGTCACAGTGGCTGGATACTGGCTGTAACAAACAGATTGGACACAGAGCTGGACTTGTGTCCACACTAATTAGCCTTGTGACAGGCCATAATTAGTAAGCCCTAATTAGTGAGAGGGTGGGATATAAGTACTGAGTACCTTCTGGGAGCACCATAAGTTGTTGAGATCTGTGGAGAGTACAACTAAAGACGCCAGAGAAGCGGAGACAATGGAGGTTCTTGATACACCCACCAGGGTGGACGGAGCGTTGACCGTCTGTGTTGTTGAACGGAAGCTTGACCATATCTGCGACCAGATGGAGCTGCTGCAAATGAAGATCATCGATCTTCAGTCGCGTGTTGCTGATGCTGAAAGAGGGGGTAGATGGAGTCACTGCAGCAGTGTGGGGATGCGACTGAGCGTGCTCCAAGGTGTCTATGACATGTACTATGAGTTTGCCGCTCGCACCAGCAGAAAACTCTGCCAACTACACTTGCTTCAACATCATAAGAAGGGTGACCAATAGTAAGGTGCACAACTCAAGAAAATGTGCAAAATGGTTGTCTTCATCTGGCAACAATAAACTTCTTGACAACTATCAACTAAATTGAAGCGAAAAAGATGAAGACATGCGAGGAAGCAGCCTTGATACAATATGTGATGAACACAGTGAGAGAGACATCACCGATGATATCTTCCTGACCTACCGATTATCTTCACTGTGGCTCTTGCAGTGCTGGCGATGTCTGATGTCCAGGTCATTCATGGCCAACCAATCATCACAGAAGAGTTTGCTCAACCATCAATCAATGTTGTTGTCTGTCTGTGTGTCATATATCTTGTTGGTCTGTCTGTCTGGCTGTCTGTCTGGCTGCCTGTCTGTCTGTCTGTCTGTCTGTCTGTATGTCTATATACATATATATTGACAATAACACCTACCTGGTGCTTGTGTTGTAGTAGTGCATGACTTTGATGGCGACATCTACTTGGTGCTTGTGTTGTAGTGGTGCATGACTTTGATGACTACATCTACCTGGTGCTTGTGTTGTAGTGGTGCATGACTTTGACAGCTACACCTACCTGGTGCTTGTGTTGTAGTGGTGCATGACTTTGATGACTACATCTACTTGGTGCTTGTGTTGTAGTGGTGCGTGACTTTGATGGCGACATCTACTTGGTGCTTGTGTTGTAGTGGTGTATGACTTTGATGACTACATCTACCTGGTGCTTGTGTTGTAGTGGTGCATGACTTTGACAACTACACCTACCTGGTGCTTGTGTTGTAGTGGTGCGTGACTTTGATGACTACATCTACTTGGTGCTTGTGTTGTAGTGGTGCATGACTTTGACAGCTACACCTACCTGGTGCTTGCGTTGTAGTAGTGCATGACTTTGATGACTACATCTACTTGGTGCTTGTGTTGTAGTGGTGCATGACTTTGATGACTACATCTACCTGGTGCTTGTGTTGTAGTGGTGCATGACTTTGATGACTACATCTACCTGGTGCTTGTGTTGTAGTGGTGGATGACTTTGATGGCTACATCTACCTGGTGCTTGTGTTGTAGTGGTGCATGACTTTGACAGCTACACCTACCTGGTGCTTGTGTTGTAGTGGTGCGTGACTTTGATGACTACATCTACTTGGTGCTTGTGTTGTAGTGGTGCATGACTTTGACAGCTACACCTACCTGGTGCTTGCGTTGTAGTAGTGCATGACTTTGATGACTACATCTACTTGGTGCTTGTGTTGTAGTGGTGCTTGACTTTGACAGCTACACCTACCTGGTGCTTGCGTTGTAGTAGTGCATGACTTTGATGACTACATCTACTTGGTGCTTGTGTTGTAGTGGTGCATGACTTTGATGACTACATCTACCTGGTGCTTGTGTTGTAGTGGTGCGTGACTTTGACAGCTACACCTACCTGGTGCTTGTGTTGTAGTGGTGTGTGACTTTGACAGCTACACCTACCTGGTGCTTGTGTTGTAGTGGTGCGTGACTTTGACAATGACGTCTACCTGGTTCTTGTGTTGTAGTAGTGCGTGACTTTGATGGCTACATCTACCTGGTGCTTGTGTTGTAGTGGTGCAATACTTTGACGGCTACATCTACCTGGTGCTTGTGTTGTAGTGGTGCGTGACTTTGATGGCTAAATCTACCTGGTGCTTGTGTTGTAGTGGTGCAATACTTTGACGGCTACATCTACCTGGTGCTTGTGTTGTAGTGGTGCGTGACTTTGACAGCGACATCTACCTGGTGCTTGTGTTGTAGTGGTGCATGACTTTGATGGCTACATCTACCTGGTGATTGTCTTGTAGTGGTGCATGACTTTGATGGCTACATCTACCTGGTGCTTGTATTGTAGTGGTGCGTGACTATGACAGTGACATCTATCTGGTGCTTGTGTTGTAGTGGTGCATGACTTTGATGGCTACATCTACCTGGTGCTTGTGTTGTAGTGGTGCGTGACTTTGACAGTGACATCTACCTGGTGCTTGTGTTGTAGTGGTGCATGACTTTGATGGCTACATCTACCTGGTGCTTGTGTTATAGTGGTGCGTGACTATGACAGTGACATCTACCTGGTGCTTGTGTTGCAGTGGTGCGTGACTTTGATGGCTACATCTACCTGCGGGAGTGGGGAGGAGGCATCTTGGGGGGAGGCTTCGAACCAATCGGAAAACCTGTGTTTCATAACGGCATCCCGCCAAAATTTGAGTTTGAACTGCTCAATGAGGACTGGGATCAGTTCCGTGAGTACACACTTGCTCCAAACTTAACTCCTAAATCAGCTGAATCTGTAAGTACAGTGACAGTTTAAAATATTCTAAGATCACAAATACTATAAAATTATTATCGTAAATATTATATAATATCAATAAATATTGTAAGATCATTATCATAATTTTTTTTTTTTCACACAAATTGATTATAGAAATTACCAAATTATGTGCGTTTTAATGAACTGCTAATATTCTACCATTCTACCTATTTATGTGACTGGTGAAATAGCTTTGTATAGTTGAACAGATTTCTCTGTAACTGTTCATGGTTTCTGTTTATAATTGAACATATTTCTCTGAACTGTTCATGGTTTCTGTTAATAATTGAACATATTTCTCTGAACTGTTCATGGTTTCTGTTTATAATTGAACATATTTCTCTGAACTGTTCATGGTTTCTGTTTAAAATTGAACATATTTCTCTGAAATGTTCATGGTTTCTGTTTATAATTGAACATATTTCTCTGAAATGTTCATGGTTTCTGTTTATAATTGAACAGATTTATCTGAACTGTTCATGGTTTCTGTTTATAATTGAACAGATTTCTCTGAACTGTTCATGGTTTCTGTCTATAATTGAAAACATTTCTGTGTAACTGTCCATGGTTTCTGCTTATAATTAAACATATTTCTCTGTAACTGTTGATGGTTTCTGTTTATAAATGAACAGATTTCTCTGTAACCGTTCATGGTTTCTGCTTATAATTGAACAGATTTCTCTGAACTGTTCATGGTTTCTGTTTATAATTGAACAGATTTCTCTGAACTGTTCATGGTTTCTGTCTATAATTGAACATATTTCTGTGTAACTGTCCATGGTTTCTGTTTATAATTGAACAGATTTTTCTGTAACTGCATGGTTTCTGTTTATAATTGAACAGATTTCTCTGAACTGTTCATGGTTTCTGTTTATAATTGAACATATTTCTGTGTAACTGTCCATGGTTTCTGTTTATAATTGAACATATTTCTCTGTAACTGTTCATGGTTTCTGTTTATAATTGAACAGATTTCCCTGTAACTGTTCATGGTTTCTGTTTATAATTGAACAGATTTCCCTATAACTGTTCATGGTTTCTATGTGTGCCATAGAGATCTTGTTGGAGCAGCTGCTTCACCGTATGCCGGGTCTACAGGCGGCGGAAGTGAAACAGTTTGTGAACGGCCCAGAGAGCTTCACCCCTGATGGCCACTACATTCTCGGTCATGCCCCGGAGGTACGACAAGGGGTCTACTTAGATGGCACTATTGTCACATGACAACAGGTCTAAGAGTATGGCAGGAAGTTTGTAGCCAGTGTCCCTGTTGTTTGCTGGTTGCCTCTCATGAATGGCCTCACTGGTCCTACTTTGCCATAAATCATTTTCCCTTAGAATTGCTGTCATGTGACAATCACATAACAACGTCACACATTTTGATGATCATTCAAAGGGTTGTGCCAAGAATACACTACTAGTTTTGGGTGTCTTTCAACATTTTAGTAACACCATTACGAAGCTGTAACAAGCTTAATATGCATTTGTTTACAAAGAATCTTATAGGTATATCAATAACATGTATGCTCTTACAAAGATACACATTTTTCTTTCTGTGTATTTTTCAACATGAATTAAAATGCCATTATGCGATTATTTTTTGTAATTGTCTTTAAAAGTGTTGAAATAGCACAAGAATGCAATTTGTTTTTGTCTGTAATATTTTCTAATGTCCTAAGCAAAGACAAAGAAAATATTGTTAGTTTATGTTCAAAACTTGTATTAAAAATGTGCAATCTAAAATGAGCATGTATTAGCTCCCAGCCACCTTAAGTTTTGCTTTAAAAAACCATTTACACACAGATGTATTTTAAAATTATGATTGATATATTGAATATAATTCTACTTATATTTATGTGATATATTATAATAGTGTTGAAAAGGAAATAAATATATCTTGGTGTCTGTATAAAAGACTCGGTTTGGTTCTACCTGGAGAGACTGTAGTGTCATTATCCACACTCTGTCATAGGTGGGTAACTACTACGTGGCAGCGGGGATGAATGCGACGGGGGTGATGGCAGCCGGGGGAGTCGGCAAGGTCACCGCGGAGTGGATCGTCAACGGCGAGACTGAGATGTTTTTGTGGAGTCAAGATGTGCGACGGTTTGCGGAGCTTCACAACAACAAAAAGTTCCTTAGGGCTCGAGTGAAGGAGACGACAGGTGGGTGGGCAGAGAGGACTTCTAAATCGAACCAGTTGTTTTCTTCCTCTGTTCAGTTTTGTTTTTAAAGGTGGCTTTGGAAGATCATATTTTAGTACTGTATTCGTCATAGCTGTGATGTTTAAGATGTCTAATAACGGTATTGTCAGTATCACAGCTTGAAGGAAACAAGGTATGGAAAGAGGAGACATAACTAAATTACTTTTGTGCTATTACCCGCATACTACAGGTAATAGCACAATGGTACCTAAATTACCTGTCTACTGTTGTAATAGCACAAAGGTGTTCCAGTTACCTGTATGTTATTGTATGCAGGTAATAGCACAAAGGTACATCAGTTACCTCTCTGCTGTTGTATGCACCATGCAGGTAATAGCATTAAGGTGCCCCAGTTACCTGTCTACTGTTGTATGCAGGTAATAGCACAAATGTGTCCCAGTTACCTGTCTACTGTTGTATGCAGGTAATAGCACAAAGTTGTCCACCCAAACTACTAGTGGAAATTGTAGAACAAATTAGCATACCGCTTGCAACAGTTTTCAACTTGTCATTAGAAGAGGGAGTGGTTCCTTTAGAATAGAAAGAAGCAAACATTATACCGTTATTTAAAAAAGGTTCGAGAAACAAGTCAAATAATTATAGACCAGTTAGTTTAACATCGGTGATTTGTAAATTATTAGAAAGACTAATTAAAGATCACATGGTGGATTTTCTTGTTAAACATAACTTGATAAACCCATCTCAACATGGGTTTCTAAAAGCGAGGTCATGCTTAACAAATATGTTATGTTTTTTGGAAGATATCACTAAGTGGGTAGATGATGGATCACCAGTAGATATCATCTACTTAGATTTTCAAAAAGCTTTCGACAAAGTGCCACATCAGAGATTACTGCTTAAACTAAAGCCCATGGCATAGGAAATGGTATAATTAACTGGATAGAAAAATGGCTGATTGACAGAAGACAACGGGTAGTTGTTGATGGGGAGGCTTCAAACTGGAAATCAGTTTTGAGTGGGGTTCCACAGGGATCAGTACTGGGACCTATATTATTCTTAATATATATAAACGATTTGGACGATGATATAGCTAGCAAGGTGTTGAAATTTGCAGATGATACAAAAGTGTTTAGAAGGATTAAAAGTGATGGGGATAGACAGCATTTACAAGATGATCTTGACAGGTTGATCAAATGGTCTGAAAAGTGGCAAATGTTGTTCAATTTTGGGAAATGTAAATGCCTTCACACAGGACATGGGAACGAATATGTAGAATATACAATGGGGGGAACTGTACTAAGTACTACTGTAAAAGAAAAAGACTTAGGGCTGACAATTAGTGCTGACATGAAGGTTTCATATACCTGAGGACATCAGATACATGGAAAGTATGACACTTCCGGATCAAAGCCAATCGGACGTTCGGCAGTCGATAGCGTCGCTGACCAGACCAAAGGAAACTGTAAATATAGGATGTTGGAATGTGAGAACATTATATTCAATAGGTAAATCAGCACAACTTGCAAAAGAAATGGATAAATACAGAATCGATGTCATGGGCATTAGCGAATGCAGATGGACAGGACACGGGAAAGACAAGTTAAACACTGAAGAGAATGTTATTTTCTCTGGGAGAGAAGATAACCTACACAGACATGGAGTGGCAATAATGGTGAGAAAGAAAGCAGAGCAAGCATTACTAGAGTGGAAACCTATCAGTGATAGGATTATGTATGCTAGATTCTTTTTCAAGATATGTGAAACTATCAATCATACAAACAGATGCACCAACAAATGAAACAAGTGACGAAGAGAAAGACCAATTCTATGAACAGTTGCAGTCAGTTGTGGGCAATGTACATAAACATGACCTGGTCATAGTAATGGGGGACTAAATGCCAAAGTTGGAGAAGACAATGAGGGCTATGAATACATAATGGGAAGCCATGGAATTGGTGAAAGAAATTAAATTGGAGAAAGACTAATTGACTTCTGTGGATTAAACAACCTTGTGGTAACAGGAACCATATTTCCACACCGACGCATCCATAAGCAGACATGGACATCTCCAGGAGGGCGAACCAAAAACCAAATTGACCATGTGCTAGTGAGCAGGCAGCACAGAACATCAGTTATGGACACCAGAGTGATGAGGGGGGCAGACATTGCGAGTGACCATCAATTAGTGCGCTCGAAGATCAGGCTGAAGCTAAAGAGGAAGCAAAAGACCAGTGAGAACAGAAAGAAATTCGACACAATCAAGCTGCAACAACCAACCATAAAAATGCAATTCTCATTGAAGCTACGGAACAGATATGATGTACTACAGGACTACGACGAGACAGATAATGACATTGTTGAGAGAAAATGGCAAGAATTCGAGGTGGCCTACAAAGAAACAGCCAAAGAAGTACTGGGTTACAAAAAGAGAGGACAAAAACCATGGATCAGCAAAGGGTCATGGGAACTGGTAGAAGACAGGAAACGACTAAAGAACAACATGGAACAAGCAAAGTCAGAAAGGATAAAGCAGAGCTACAAGGATAAGTATCAACAAAAAGACAAAGACGTAAAGAAAAACATGAGACAAGATAAAAGAAAGTGGGTAGACAACCTGGCTGCAGAAGCAGAGAAAGCAGCCGGGAATGGAAGGATGAAAGAAGTCTACAACATCACAAAGACACTTAGTAACGACAAACACAAAACAGCGAATGCAGTAAAAGACAAATCTGGAAACCTAATAACTGAAGGACCAGCCAAGCGGACAAGATGGAAGGAGCATTTTGAAGAAGTCCTTAATAGACCTATGCCCGATGACCCCGTTATAGATATTGAATTAGACTCAATCATAGATGAAATCAGCACAGACTCTATAACAAAAACAGAGATTAGATCAGCACTGAGGAAGCTAAAGAATGGGAAAGCTGCAGGTAAAGATGACATTACAGCAGAATTGTTGAAAGCAGACATGGCGACAACAGAGAATTGGCTTCTAAGCTTATTCAAAACAATTTGGGAACAAGAAAAAGTACCAAAGACGTGGAAACAAGGACTGATTGTTAAAATACCAAAGAAAGGTAACCTTACAGAGTGCGGAAACTGGAGAGGTATTACTCTAACATCTGTCCCCAGTAAAGTGTTCGGAAGAGTGATAATAGACAGAATAAGAGATGGAGTTGACAACAAGTTGAGAGATGAACAAGCAGGTTTCAGAAGAGGACGAAGCACAGTTGAGCAGATATTCATCCTTCGAAACATAATAGAACAGGTAGTGGAATGGCAAGCAACGCTATATGTAACTTTTGTAGACTTCGAAAAGGCATTTGACTCTGTACACCAAGAGAGCCTTTGGGAAATCATGGCGAGCTATGGAATCCCATACAAGATAATCAGAATGGTCCAGATTTTGTACGAGGACAGTGAATGTGCAGTGTTAGATGAAGGTGAACAATCTGAGTGGTTCAAGGTAAAAACTGGAGTTAAGCAAGGAGACGTAATGTCCGGATTTCTTTTCTTGATGGTAATCGACTGGATAATGAGGAAAACAACTGAAGAAAACAACACAGGGATAAGATGGAGATTCATGTCAAAACTTGAAGACTTGGACTTCGCAGATGACATTGCGCTTATGTCATCAAGTTACAGACATATTCAAACAAAGGCAACAAAAATGAATGCATTCGCATCAAAAACTGGCCTAAAAATCAATAAAAAGAAAACTGAAGTACTGAGGATCAACAGCAAATGCAACAACAGAATACAGATTGATGATCAACAACTGAATGAAGTAGAGAAATATACATACCTGGGCGCAAACGTCAGCAAGCAAGGAGGAGGGGATGACGATATTAACAACAGAATACGAAAAGCAAGGACATCATTCATGAAACTCAAGCAGATATGGAACTCAAATGTGTACACATTAAAAACTAAACTCAGATTATACAATACTCTGGTCAAATCAGTGTTACTGTATGGATGTGAAACATGGAAAGTAAACAAATGCGACAACAAAAAACTTGACATTTTCCATTTCAACTGTCTCAGAAGAATTTTAAAAATTAGATGGCCAGTAATAATTTCGAACAAAGACATTGAGAACATAACAGCAGAAGAGAAGATCAGCACAGAAGTACAGAGAAGAAGGTGGAATTGGATCGGGCATGTGCTGAGAAAGAAGGACCAAAACCACTGCCTGACAGCACTGACATGGACGCCGGAAGGAACAAGAAAAGTTGGTCGACCAAAAACAACGTGGAGAACCACAGTGGAAAAAGAACGGAAGCAACTGGGCTGGGCAACTTGGAGCAAAGCCAGACACATAGCCGTTGACAGGGCGAGGTGGCGGAGTCGCACAGCAGCCTTATGGGCCACAAGGCCCGAAGAGGATAGGTAAGGGAAGGTTTCAGAGCAGTGTAGAATTGCAGCTTCAAAGGGAAATCAAATCCTTGGATTGATTAGGCGAAATATAGCATATAAAGAAAAAGAACTAATAATACCGCTGTACAAAACAATAGTTAGGCCTCATTTAGAATATTGTATACAAGCGTGGAGGCCATACCGCAAGAAGGACATAGATATGCTAGAAAGAGTACAGAGGAGAGCGACTAAAATGATACCAAAACTGAGGGATCTTAGTTATGAAAAACGCCTAAAAGAATGTGGTTTAACAACACTAGAGACCAGGAGATTGAGAGGAGATCAGATAGAAGTGTTTAAAATATTGAATGGTTATGAAAATATTGATAGAAATATGTTTTTTTCAGTTAAGAAAGATAGAAAGACTAGAGGACATGAAGTTACATTAGTAAAGGAGCAGTGTAGATTAGACGTGAGAAAGTTCTCATTTTCACAAAGGACTGTGAATGAATGGAACAGATTATCTGATGATTGTGTGGGTGCTAGTAGTGTGAATATGTTTAAAAATAAAATCGACACATACCTCAGAAGGGCTGGATATATGTAGATAAAAGGGTTGGACTCTCGATAAGCCAAAGGGCTTCCTTGTCCACCTGCCATCTAGAGTTAATTCTCTGGATGGCAATCTTGTTAAATCTTGTTAAATCTTGTTAAATCTTGTTAAAGTTACCTGTCTAATGTTGTATGCAGGTAATAGCACTAAGTTGTCCCAGTTACCTTTATGGTGTTGTATGCAGGTAATAGCACAGAGGTGTCCCAGTTACCTGTCTGCTGTTGTATGCAGGTAATAGCACAGAGGTGATCTAGTTACCTGTCTGCTGTTGTATGCAGGTAATATCACAAAGGTGTCCCAGTTACCTGTCTGATGTTGTATGCAGGTAATAGCACAGAGGTGTCCCAGTTATCTGTCTGCTATTGTATGCAGGTATTAGCACAAAGGTGTCCCAGTTATCTGTCTGATGTTGTATGCAGATAATAGCACAAAGGTGTCCCAGTTATATGTCTTCTGTTGTATGCAGGTAATAGCACAAAGGTGTCCCAGTTACCTGTCTGCTGTTGTATGCAGGTAATAGCCCAAAGGTGTCCCAGTTATATGTCTGCTGTTGTATGCAGGTAATAGCACAAAGGTGTCCCAGTTACCTGTCTGCTGTTGTATGCAGGTAATAGCCCAAAGGTGTCCCAGTTATCTGTATGCTGTTGTATGCAGGTAATTGCACAAATGTGTCCTAGTTACATGTCTGCTATTGTATGCAGGTAATTGCATAGAGATATCCTAGTTATCTGTCTTGTAATAGCCCAAAGGTGTCCCAGTTATATGTCTGCTGTTGTATGCAGGTAATAGCACAAAGGTGTCCCAGTTACCTGTCTGCTGTTGTATGCAGGTAATAGTACAAAGGTGTCCCAGTTATCTGTCTGCTGCTGTATGGAGGTAATTGCACAAATGTGTCCTAGTTACATGTCTGCTATTGTATGCAGGTAATTGCATAGAGGTGTCCTAGTTATCTGTCTTGTCTACTGTTGCATGCAGGTAATTGCATAAAGGTGCCCCATTTACCTGTCTGCTGTTGTATGCAGGTAATAGCACAAATGTGTCCTAGTTACCTGTCTGCTGTTGTATGCATGTAGTTGCATAAAGGTGTCCTAGTTATCTGTCTGGTGTTGTATGAAGGTAATTGCATAAAGGTGCCCCAGTTACCTGTCTTCTGTTGTATGCAGGTAATTGCATGAAGGTGTCCCAGTTATCTGTCTGCTGTTGTATGCAGGTAATTGCACGGTGTCCCAGTTACCTGTCTGCTGCTGTATGCAGGTAATTGCATAAAGGTGCCCCATTTACCTGTCTGCTGTTGTATGCAGGTAATAGCACAAAGGTGTCCTAGTTACCTGTCTGCTGTTGTATGCAAGTAATAGCACAAAGGTGTCCCAGTTACATGTCTGCTGTTGTATGCAGGTAATAACATAAAGGTGTCCCAGTTATCTGCCTGAGTTTGTATGCAGGTAATAGCACAAATGTGTCCCAGTTATCTGTCTGCTGTTGTATGCAGGTAATAGCACAAAGGTGTCCCAGTTATCTGTCTGCTGTTGTATGCAGGTAATAGCACAAAGGTGTCCTAGTTACCTGTCTGCTGTTTTATGTAGGTAATAACACAAATGTCTCCCAGTTATCTGTCTGATGTTGTATGCATGTAATAGCCCAAAGTTGTCCCAGTTATCTGTCTGCTGTTGTATGCAGGTAATAGCACAAAGGTGTCCCAGTTATCTGTCTGCTGTTGTATGCAGGTAATTGCATGAAGGTGTCACAGTTACCTGTCTGCTGTTGTATGCAGGTAATTGCATAAAGGTGCCCCAGTTACCTGTCTGCTGTT
This sequence comes from Paraescarpia echinospica, assembly GCA_020002185.1. Taxonomy (NCBI): domain Eukaryota; kingdom Metazoa; phylum Annelida; class Polychaeta; order Sabellida; family Siboglinidae; genus Paraescarpia; species Paraescarpia echinospica. The sequence goes on from CM034537.1 coordinate 65,667,613, forward strand.
GTGTGCAGGTAATTGCATAAAGGTGCCCCAGTTACCTGTCTGCTGTTGTATGCAGGTAATTGCATAAAGGTGTCCCAGTTATCTGTCTACTGTTGTATACAGGTAATAGCCCAAAGGTGTCCCAGTTATATGTCTGCTGTTGTATGCAGGTAATTGCATGAAGGTGTCCCATTTATATGTCTACTGTTGTATTCAGGTAATAGCCCAAAGGTGTCCGAGTTATCTGTCTGCTGTCGTATGCAGGTAATAGCATAAAGGTGCCCCATTGGAACCAGGAGTTGTCGCTTCATAACAGCGGCCGCTGCCGCCGTATGTCGCCACTGTACCCACGCATGGAGAACGACGCTGTATTCGGTGCGAGCATGGGCTATGAGCGCCCTCTATACTTCAATTTATGGCAGGAGACGTCACACGGCACTCTGCCCCCTCTCAGCATTGTCGACTACTCCATCTATGGTGATGTTTTGTTGATGTTGTTTGTTTTAGGTTGATGTTGTCCAATTGCGAGTTGCTGTTCGTTTTAGGAACTGTTTTATTCTTTGTCTGACTACTTAAGACACTAACGGTGATTAGGAATGTGTGCTGGGAGATGGAAGCTTTGTTTACCCATTTACTTTGAAGTACAACCGCACAAACCTCTCGGTTGATGAGGAGGATTTTGTTTGGTGAGATGTTTTGTTCTTTTAACTTTTATCATCATTACGTTGACTACGAATGATAAATGAGTTATTTATACTGAGTGTTTAAAAGTAAAAAAACACCACAAGCTGTTGCAGCTTCCTTCTGTGCCACACACTCTTAACATACCCTCTGTTGGTGGAATGTTTAATTTTCCTACTGCAATTTCTAATCACCCTTGTAGTCATAGCACCTGAGACGGGAGGGTAGATATCACACCCTGTAGATTCTCCCTGTAGTATTGTCTCTAATGTCTACCCAGTAGCTACTAGCTAATGTCTACCCGGTAGCTGCTAGCTAATGTCTACCCGGTAGCTACTAGCTAATGTCTACCCGGTAGCTACTAGCTAATGTCTACCCGGTAGCTACTAGCTAATGTCTACCCGGTAGCTACTAGCTAATGTCTACCCGGTAGCTACTAGCTAATGTCTACCCGGTAGCTACTAGCTAATGTCTGCTACTAGCTAATGTCTACCCGGTAGCTACTAGCTAATGTCTACCCGGTAGCTACTAGCTAATGTCTACCCGGTAGCTACTAGCTAATGTCTACCCGGTAGCTACTAGCTAATGTCTACCCGGTAGCTACTAGCTAATGTCTACCCGGCAGCTACTAGCTAATGTCTACCCGGTAGCTACTAGCTAATGTCTACCCGGTAGCTACTAGCTAATGTCTACCCGGTAGCTACTAGGTGGTGTCGATTTTGTTGTCAGGTGTTTGTATGCTTTGTGAGATTTGGGTTTGACATATTGTGATGATTAGAACAATTCTTGAAGAGAATGGCATAAGCTGTGTTATCTGGTAATGTCTACTACCCTACCCTCTTCTCTCTGTGGCTGGGGTTATCTACAGATTATGTGTAGATGGAGCAGTTGTCACAACTATTACGCAGAAGGTGGAATAATTTGTCATCTATTTTTTTTAATCAACGTCAAAATTGGTGATACTGATACTTATTTAAAGACGAATGTTTCAAAGGAATAATTAATATCCTGCTGGAAAACTAAAGTTGTAGACGACATGCTCCAAGTACGCATGATATAAACATTTTAGGTCCCCCCAGTTTTATGCTAACCACGTTTCTTTGTTTTTTACAGTTTTACGCCTTCTCTCTGTGTTGAGTTGTTATTTTAAGACAGCCCAGTGAACGATGGATACAGTTGATTTGTTACCATGTTCAGTGTTTTCCTCATGGCACGCATGTTAACACATTCAGCGTCTGTTGCCTGTTTCTGCCACCAGGTGCCACTATGAGTTGCGCTGGCCCTGACATAGAGTATGAGTCGGGTCGTGGCGTTCGTACCTCCCCCCTCTACACGCGTCTACAAAACAGTGGCGCCGTCTTCGGGCAGATCATTGGCTTTGAGCCCGCCCTGTATTTCGATTTGCCATCGGTTCTTATGGGTAGGGTTTCAGCTTGACTTGAGTGCGGTTGTAGACTAATGACTAAGATGATGTGTCATGTTATGACTGAGGTTGTAGACTGATGACTAAGATGATGTGTCATGTTATGACTGAGGTTGTTGACTGATGACTAAGATGATGCGTCATGTTATGAGTGAGGTTGTAGACTGATGACTAAGATTGTGTGTCATGTTATGACTGAGGTTGTAGACTGATGACTAAGGTGATGTGTTATGTTATGACTGAGGTTGTATATTGATGACTAAGATGATGTGTCATGTTATGACTGAGATTGTAGACTGATGACTAAGATGGTGTGTCATGTTATGACTGAGGTTGTAGACTGATGACTAAGATGTGTCATGTTATGACTGAGGTTGTAGACTGATGACTAAGATGATGTGTCATGTTTTGACTGAGGTTGTTGACTGATGACTAAGATGATGTGTTATGTTATGACTGAGGTTGTAGACTGATGACTAAGATGGTGTGTCATGTTATGACTGAGGTTGTAGACTGATGACTAAGATGTGTCATGTTATGACTGAGGTTGTAGACTGATGACTAAGATGATGTGTCATGTTATGACAGGTTGTAGACTGATGACTAAGATGTGTCATGTTATGACTGAGGTTGTAGACTGATGACTAAGATGATGTGTCATGTTTTGACTGAGGTTGTTGACTGATGACTAAGATGGTGTGTCATGTTTTGACTGAGGTTGTTGACTGATGACTAAGATGGTGTGTCATGATATGACTGAGATTGTAGACTGATGACTAAGATGGTGTGTCATGTTATGACTGAGGTTGTAGACTGATGACTAAGATGTGTTGTTATGACTGAGGTTGTTGACTGATGACTAAGATGGTATGTCATGTTATGACTGAGATTGTAGACTGATGACTAAGATGGTGTGTCATGTTATGAATGAGGTTGTAGACTGATGACTAAGATGTGTCATGTTATGACTGAGGTTGTAGACTGATGACTAAGATGATGTGTCATGTTTTGACTGAGGTTGTTGACTGATGACTAAGATGGTGTGTCATGTTTTGACTGAGGTTGTTGACTGATGACTAAGATGGTGTGTCATGTTATGACTGAGATTGTAGACTGATGACTAAGATGGTGTGTCATGTTATGACTGAGGTTGTAGACTGATGACTAAGATGTGTTATGTTATGACTGAGGTTGTTGACTGATGACTAAGATGGTATGTCATGTTATGACTGAGATTGTAGACTGATGACTAAGATGGTGTGTCATGTTATGACTGAGGTTGTAGACTGATGACTAAGATGTGTCATGTTATGACTGAGGTTGTAGACTGATGACTAAGATGATGTGTCATGTTTTGACCGAGGTTGTTGACTGATGACTAAGATGGTGTGTCATGTTTTGACTGTGGTTGTTGACTGATGACTAAGATGGTGTGTCATGTTATGACTGAGGTTGTTGACTGATGACTAAGATGGTGTGTCATGTTATGACTGAGGTTGTTGACTGATGACTAAGATGTGTCATGTTATGACTGAGATTGTAGACTGATGACTAAGATGATGTCTCATGTTTTGACTGAGGTTGTTGACTGATGACTAAGATGGTGTGTCATGTTTTGACTGAGGTTGTTGACTGATGACTAAGATGATGTGTCATGTTTTGACTGAGGTTGTTGACTGATTACTAAGATGGTGTGTCATGTTTTGACTGAGGTTGTTGACTGATGACTAAGATGGTGTGTCATGTTATGACTGAGATTGTAGACTGATGACTAAGATGGTGTGTCATGTTATGACTGAGGTTGTAGACTGATGACTAAGATGTGTCATGTTATGACTGAGGTTGTTGACTGATGACTAAGATGATGTGTCATGTTTTGACTGAGGTTGTTGACTGATGACTAAGATGGTGTGTCATGTTTTGACTGAGGTTGTTGACTGATGACTAAGATGATGTGTCATGTTTTGACTGAGGTTGTTGACTGATGACTAAGATGGTGTGTCATGTTTTGACTGAGGTTGTTGACTGATGACTAAAATGGTGTGTCATGTTATGACTGAGATTGTAGACTGATGACTAAGATGGTGTGTCATGTTATGACTGAGGTTGTAGACTGATGACTAAGATGTGTTATGTTATGACTGAGGTTGTAGACTGAAGACTAAGATGGTATGTCATGTTATGACTGAGATTGTAGACTGATGACTAAGATGGTGTGTCATGTTATGACTGAGGTTGTAGACTGATGACTAAGATGTGTTGTTATGACTGAGGTTGTTGACTGATGACTAAGATGGTATGTCATGTTATGACTGAGATTGTAGACTGATGACTAAGATGGTGTGTCATGTTATGACTGAGATTGTAGACTGATGACTAAGATGTGTCATGTTATGACTGAGGTTGTAGATTGATGACTAAGATGTGTCATGTTATGACTGAGGTTGTAGACTGATGACTAAGATGATGTGTCATGTTTTGACTGAGGTTGTTGACTGATGACAAACTTGACCTTATGATTATGGTGGTGTTAATACAGAAAATGATACAATGTCAACACTTGGCTGTGGTGAGGTACTAATATGATGTATGGTGCAGGTTAGTGCATAATTATGAATGCATGTAGTGCAGAGTGCCGCTAGTGCTGCAAGTGGTGCAAAGTGGAGCTGGTGGTGCAAGATGGTGCTTGTGGTGCAGTGTGGTGCATGCTGATGTAGTGTATATCTTGTATTGCTGTGTGGTGCTGTTTGGGACGGTGTACTGTGGTAAAGAGTGGTGCAGGGTAGTGCGGTGTTGTGAAGTATAATTGTCTATGGTGGTGCAGTACGGTGCCAAGTGGTGCAGTATGGTGCCAGTGGTGCTTTGAGCTTTGAGTGCAAGAGTTGACCAGAGTAATGCTTGGGATGGCTACCTGCTTTCTGTGGCTCTAGTCTAGATAATTGTGTTTATTGTACGCAATTTTCCACTACTTTTATGCCTCAGATGACCACTTTCACTTTCTGTTTCAAAGCTAGACTGTAGGTGTAGCTGCATTGTTCAACATGACATGACAGTTTAATATTTCGGTATATGTTTCATATTGTGTTGCTACTGATTCGGGAAAATGAATTGGATTGTCAGTTAAGCTGTGGCGGTAGTCTTAGTTTCCAGTGCATGTTTTTGAGGTTCATACATTGTAAACCAGCACTAGTGGGTGAAAAGCAAAATGTAAAGATGAACTTCTATTTAAATGTTCCCTGATGTCGTATTTTTCAATATTTATAGTTCCATGGCATTGGTGTTTTGGCATAATCTGTAATTGTGCGTTCCACACTGTTTGTGATACCTCCACTGTGTGCTGATAGCTGTGTGTCACACTCTTGGCTGTTTGTCTTTTCCACTGCATTGATTCTAACACTGTGGCTGTCTGTTTGTCTTTTCCACTGCATTGATTCTAATACTGTGGTTGGCAGGCACCTACTAACACCCTACCTACTAACACCCCACCTACTAACACCCTACCTACTAACACCCCACCTACTAACACCCTACCTACTAACACCCCACCTACCAACACCCTACCTACTAACACCCCACCTACTAACACCCTACTTACTAACACCCCACCTACTAACACCCTAATCTCTGTCTAGTTATGAAATGTTCTGTTTTATTGATTTAACTTGATGGTATTTTCGTTGATAATATTATTTAATTGATCAACGTTGTCTTAAGGTGGTGTTTCATTTATTTATATTTAAATTATTTTATACAAAATAATAATAATTATTATAGAAAATGCAATAATGTATTTGATGATAACTGCACACAGAGAGCACACTTACAGTAATTAGTGTTATGGATAATTATCTTAACATCTTGTTTTGTTGAATATTTGTAATATAGCAATAAATGATTTATGTACCTGGATAGTTACTTGGCCAATACTAATCTAATGATGTCCTGTATACTAATCGGAGAAGAACACCGGGGGAGAAAACACAATAATGTATCATATTCACATTTGTTCAATCCTAAATGAAATCATATTTTGGATTACTATAATACTTGTAATCAAAATATTCTGTAATTGTAGTCAGCATGTTTAATTAGACCCAACCATAATATCTGTAATTGAGCTGTGAAACCTACTAGGTCCCCTATGTCTGTGCTGATTGTCAGTCCCCGTGGGTCTGTGCTGATGGTTTGTCCCCCGGGTCTGTGCTGATGGTCTGTCTCTCTTGGTCTGTGCTGATGGTCTGTCTCCCTGGTTCTGTGCTGATGGCCTGTCCCCCCTGTAGACACCTTCAGTGACACACGAGAGGAGAGACATGCGGCCCACGGTTCCTTTGGCAAGCCGGCGTGGTTCGACCAGGTGAAGGCGGAGTACTGGGCCTGTAGGGAGGGCGTCTGTCTCATTGACATGTCAACATTCACCAAGTTTGAACTCATGGTATGTAAGCTCCTTGATGGTAGACTCAGAGTTTAAAGGGAAACAAAAGACAATACTGTCGGCCTGTTCCTAAAAGAGTTAATACAATTATTCAATCTAACCATTTGCAACTACAATCACTAATATCATGCCTGTGGTTTATTCAAAATTCATTTTAAAAGTGGGAGATTCTAGTGAAATCTTACTGTTCCCGGTGGCTGACATTTTAGACCTGTGTGTCACACTCTTGGCTGTTTGTCTTCTCCACTGCATTGATTCTAACACTGGCTGGCTGTTTATCTTCTCCACTGCATTGATTCTAGCACTGCTGGCAATTTGAGAAGAGTAGCCACAGGTGGCGTCAACCTTTCTAACACAATGGCGCAGCCCGCTGTCCATGCAATTTAAACGATGTGTCTTCAACAAGGTTATTCTAGTAAAACTACAGATATAATCTTCTTGATTGTAGTTGCTAATAATTAGTTTTTATTAACCCTTTTAGATGCATAGGCCCAAAAAGATGCCTTTGGTTCCCTTTAAGGCTGTGTTTTAGTAGAAGATATATCAGTCTTTTTCTTATTGAGAATTAGTACTTATGTTGTCAGGTACACTTGGTTGATTTCTGTAATGGTGAATTCAGTAAAAATGGAAGTAGCGTACGTTATTTTTTTTCTGCTGATATCAGCCCAGTTGACCTCTAACCCCAGTTGACCTTTCATCTGATTTGACCACTCACCACATCCGTGTTGGTATTTAGTAATAATAATATACAGTTCTTAACTTCTTATATAATGCACTGTCTTGAACATTAATTCGTGTTGCCTAAAATAAAATAAGCAAGTGGACTCCGACATATACAGTGTGTAATGGATGTTAAATTGATGACATTGTATAGATAAATAAAACTAAGATAATCTACACTACAAGGCAGACATTGAACTAAAATAACAAACTATTAATAAACTCAGAAAACCTGAGAAATCTTTGGACATAATCTTTGGACATAATCTTTGGACATAATCTTTGGTCATAATCTTTGGACATAATCTTTGGACATAATATTTGGACATAATATTTTTACATAATATTTTGACATAATATTTTGACATATTCTTTGGACATAATCTTTGGACATAATCTTTGGACATAATCTGTTGACATAATCTTTGGATATAATCTTTGGAAAGCTGTGAAACACGAGAGCAGCTCAAGTGTACAATGCTGCATTGTTATGTGGAAGTCAGGAAGATTGTTGGCTTTAAGAAGGACTACTTTCTAAACCACAGATGAGACTTGTTGAACTGACTGTGTTTGCAGTCTGCAGGGGATGAAGTAGTCAACTTCCTTCAATATGTCTGTTCCAATGACATCGACAAACCAATCGGCGCAATCATGCACACAGGCATGCAGAACCACAGCGGAGGGTACGAGAATGACTGCAGCATCGTACGTCTCGCTCGCAACAAGTGTGTACATGCTGGCCACCAGGTGGTGTTTCTTGCTTTGGGTCGATCATCGCAGAAGGTCTTTTATAATTAATTACTTCCAAAGCACGGATGTATGGGATTGAAGGGAATTTATTTCTATTATCGTAGCAGTCCCTGTTAGATAAGGGGAGAGGTAGGTACCAATTAAAATAAGTCGCAACAAGATCAAGTAAACTAGAATCAATATTTATTATACTCTATATCTCTTACCCTATATATATAATTACTAACAACCCACCATGATAATCACATCCACATAAGCTGCATTCACACTTACACTTCAAAATGGTTTAGTTAAACCATTTTAACTAATCCAGTCAGAAAACATACATGTGAACGTGATTTAACGCTAAGACGTTTTAGCTAAAACGATTTAACTAATCCGCTTCAGTCGGTGTTTTAGTTAAACCGTTTTAGCTAAAACGGTTCTGTGTGCAATTATGAACGCAAGCGTATCAGCTGAAACGTTTTAAGTACATCACAGTCATGCGCATTCGATCTGGCACCTAGTCGTTTTCTGTTTACAGCATCAAAAAAATTTTGATGGCATCATGTCTTCTACGGATCCAAGCAACAGAAACGCAATTGCGGCGCGACATTTGGGATGATGGAGAAGTTAAATTGTTAATTGAGTTGTGGGGGGACGATCGGGTGCAGACCGAATTGGAAGGAGTCGGCCGCAATATAGCCATTTTGCTACGCTAGCTTGCGCATGTGCACATACCAATTTCCTCCTTAAAACAGTTGAGCTAAATTCGTGTGTGAACGTTCTCAATTTACAAACATAAAAACGGTTTAGTTAAACCGTTTTTATTCTGTAGGTGTGAACGCAGCTACAAACTTCCGACCAGTTACAACCAGTTACGACTTGGTGTGACCACACACACACACAGCACCCTGCAGGCTCTCGTTCCTACATACAAAATAAATTACCCTCATTATCACATTTAAACTTTTTTATGACAAGAAACATTTCTAGCGAAGTGGTTATAAATGACTTGCTGCTCTGCACAGGTTTTTCATGATCGGCCCAACAGCGCAGCAAATACGGAGTTTTGCTTGGCTGAAGCGCCATCTACCAAAGGACGGCTCTGTGCAGCTGAATGATGTCACATCCATGTACACGTCCATCAATGTGATTGGTCCAAAGGCTCGTCAGCTCCTGGCAGAGTTAACTGACACACCATTGGACAAGACTAAGTTCCCGTCAATGACTTACAAGGTGAGAGGTCAAGGTTGACTTATTTATGGCGATAAGTTGAGGTTTATATTTATGGGTTATCTTTGGTTGCTGTTGCAGTATCAGTGTTCATGGTTATCAGCATTGTCTAAATGTCTGTATAGACGTCTGTATGTGTGATCGTTTGTGGTATGTGCGTGCGTGCATGCGTGCGTGCATGCATGCTGAGATGTGAGCAGCTGGAATGACCACATTTGGATTGGTCCTGTGGATGGGTTGGAATGACGAAGTGCTGTTTTTGTTGTAGGAGATAGATGTGGCCCAGGCCAGTCAGGTGAAGGCGATGCGACTGACTCATACAGGGGAGGACGGCTGGATGCTCTACATCCCATCAGAGGTAACCCTCTCATCAACCACGGGAGCATCATCTCTCACCGTCTGCTTACCATCATCTACCACTCTCTGCTTCCCATCATCTTCCACTATCTTCTTCCCATCATCTCCCACTGTTTGCTTCCCATCATCTCCAATTGTCTGCTTCCCATCATCTCCCATTATCTCCTTCCCATCATCTCCCACTGTTTGCTTCCCATCATCTCCCATTGTCTGCTTCCCATCATCTCCCACTATCTTCTTCCCATCATCTCCCACTGTTTGCTTCCCATCATCTCCAATTGTCTGCTTCCCATCATCTCCCATCTGCTTCCCATCAACTTCCACTGTTTACTTCCCATCATCTTCAATTATATGCTTCCCAACATCTCCCACTGTCTGCTTCCCATCATCTCCCATCTGCTTCTCATCATCTTCCACTATCTGCTTCCCATCTTCTCCCACTATCTGCTTCCCATCATCTCCCACCGTCTGCTTCCCATCATCTCCCACTATATGCTTCCTGTCATCTCCCACCATCTGCTTCCCATCATTTCACACCATCTCCCACCATCTGCTTCTTATCATCTCTCACTGTCTGCTTTCCATCATCTCCCACCATCTGCTTCCCATCAACTTCCACTGTTTGCTTCCCATCCGCTTCTCATCATCTTCCACTGTCTGCTTCCCATCATCTCCCACTATCTGCTTCCCATCATTTCCCACTGTCTGTTTCCCATCATCTCCCACCATCTGCTTCCAATCATCTCCCACCGTCTGCTTCCCATCATCTTCCACTGTCTGCTCCCCATCATCTCCCACTGTCTACTTCCCATCATCTCCCACCATCTGCTTCGATTGCAGTCTGTTACCTGTGTTTCACCTATATACTACCTGTGTTAATTGTGTGCTACTTATATGCAACCTGTGTGGTACATGTCTGCCACTTGGGTGTTACGTCGTTTGTGTTACCTGTGTGTTACCTGTGTGTTACCTATGTGGTACCTGTGCATTACCTGTGTGGTACCTGTGCATTACCTGTGTGTTACCTGTGCATTACCCGTGTTTTACCTGTACATTACCTGTGTATTATCTGTATGTTACCTGTGTGCTACCTGTGTCTTACATGTGTGCTATCTATGTGTTACCTGTGTGCTACGTGTGTCTTAGCTGTATGCTACCTGTGTGTTACCTGTGTGTTACCTGTGTGTTACCTGTGTGTTACCTGTGTCTTACCTGTGTCTTACATGTGTGCTATCTATGTGTTACCTGTGTGCTACGTGTGTCTTAGCTGTATGCTACCTGTGTGTTACCTGTATGCTACCTGTGTGTTACCTGTGTGTTACCTGTGTGTTACCTGTGTGTTACCTGTGTGTTACCTGTGCATTACCTGTGTCTTATCTGTGTGCTGTCTGTGTGGTACTCTCTAGTTTACAGTAGTGCCTGACAGGCAGCAAGCCAAATCTTGCTCATGTTATTAACATGTTTTCTGCCTGTTTACGAAGAACTGAACAATCAAAAGTTCACTATTTACTCGTGATGCTACAGTGATTGTCTCACTGAACTTTTTATATAACAAGGTAGTGTACGTTTCTACAATCTTGAAATGTTTTAATGTCGTCAGCCAGCCGTGTCGCTGACGAAGCTGGTGGACTTCAGGTCTTTAGACCGACAACGCCCATGAGTGACCTAATTTGGTAAACTATAATTAGCAAGGCATTGTTCTACTGTTGGCGGTGATGTGCCTACAGAACGTCTTTCGGGTTTTCCGTCCTGCCACCAGGGGTGTCACTCTGCGATTACCTGACGCAGACGTCTAGGACTGTCCACGGCGCGTCCAACTCTGCGTGGCAGACGTGGGGGCACGTGCAAACAGCGCGCGATCCGAACGCGGATTACCACCCGTTTTGAAGATCCTTCACGAATTGTATGTCGGCAAGGCAGTGTCAGTGCGAATCTGGTAACTCTAAGAGCCACCCCTGTTATGCCACACGATACGTCATTCGTCAATGTGGCATTACTAAATGCTCGTTCCATGTGCAATAAAGCTCTCAAAATCAACGAATACGTCGTTGAACACAAATGCGACATCTTAGTGATAACTGAGACGTGGTTAAGGAAGACTGGTGACGAAGTTGTTATTGCTGAAGTGACCCCACCCGGGTTCCTCTTCCAGCACGTGGCACGATCTTCTCATCGTGGTGGCAGTGTTGCAATCTTGCACTGCGATACATTTACAACGAAGATTCTTCCTACTCTCCATTTGAATACCATTGAACTTCTCCGTGTACAGTTCTCTGCAGCCCATTCTATATCGTTCAACATGTGTGTCATCTACCATCCGACTGCTTCAAGTAAGACATCTGGAACTTCGTCTGAATTTTATGCTAAACTTGAATGCTTATTTACAGAAGCATCTGTTTCCGTTATACCAACCGTCATTGCTGGAGACTTTAATACTCATTTTGATGATGTAACGAAATCAGAACCGCTTCGCAATCTGCTTGATTCCTACAATTTGCTGTTTGATGGTAGTTTGTGCATAAGCCTACTTGCGCTGTTGTCGGATGTTGTTTCTAACGCCGCGGCGCCCTTGATGTTGGTGAGTTTTCTGGATGATTGTCTATCCCTGGCAGAAAATCTGACAGATCGGAATAGTTGTGTCAGGAATGGTAGCAGGGTTTTCCTCCGGTGTGATGTTGAGATGAGAATACTGTCACCCTCAATCTGTCTGACTTCCTCTGCAGATGGCAGATGGCCGGGATTTTCGACGATGATTGCAGTTGTTGCATTGAAGCTTCCACTTTCTAATATCAAATCAGATCGTGACATTTATATTGCGCCGTTCCAACAATCGTTGCTCACGGCGCCGTACAGAATATTTGGGAAAACAGATAAGTCTTAAGGTTTGATTTAAAATCGGTGTTTGTAATTGTTGTTGCAGTCAGCTTTTGCGGCAGCAAGTTCCATAATGTTGGGGCTGCCACGCAAAATGATCTATCACCCCAGCAACGCGCTGCACGTGGTACACATAAATGATTGTGTTCACTGGAGCTCAACAATCGAGTTGGCTGACGTCTGTTCAAACATTTGGTGATAAACTGTGGTGCACAGCCAGTCAGTGCTCGGTGCATGAGTAGAAGTATCTTGTACTCTACTCTAACTGCTATTGGCAGCCAGTGCAGCTTCATCAATAGAGGTGTGACATGACAGAACTTCCTGGCACCGTCGACAAGGCGGGCCGCCCAGTTCTGTGCTCTCTGCAGCCGTTCTAGTTGTTTCACAGGCAGTCGGTGGAGTAATGCATTGCCAACGTCAAGTCTCCTGGTGACAAATGCATGTATGACTTGTTCTGTTGCTGCAGATGTTAGATAACGTCTTATTCTTGCAATATTTCGGAGATGGAAAATTGCAGATCTGCAGACAGCAGTCACATGCGTCTCCATCTTCATCTCCGCATCAAACTGTACACCAATATTCCGTACATTCTGAGTTACGGTGACCAAACAGTCTCCAATGTATAGTGTGCGCAGCTCAATTTTTTTGAGTTGTTGTGCAGAGCCGAACACGATGACTTCTGTCTTTGAGTCATTCAACTTTAAAAAATTTGTCATCATCCACGTCCTGATCTCCGCTACTCATTCTTCAATACGGACGACAGCCGCAGCAATGTCCTCTTGGTGGGGTTTCACTGGAATGTAGATTTGAATATCATCCGCGTAGAAATGACACATCAAATTGTACTTGCGAATAATCTTAGCAACTGGTGCTATATAGATGGAGAACAGCTGAGGTACCCCGTATACCAGAGGACGAGCAGGTGATGTAGCACCATGAATGTGGACAGATTGGACTCTGTCTCTCAGGTATGACTTAAACCAGTCCAGTGCATCTTGGACCACTCTGATATCTTGTGAGAGTCTATGCATCATCACTTCATGGTCAACGGTGTCAAACGCAGCCGATAGATCAAGGAGAACCATGATGACAACATTCTGATTGTCCATTGCGTGCAGGATGTGATTCTGCACACAGACAAGGGCCGTCTCAACGCTGTGATTTGGCTTGTACGCTGACTGATAGGGCTCACAGAGATTGTGCTCTGACATGTGAGCTGACAATCTCGCAGCAATGACACGTTGTATTGTCTTCGATAGATAGGTTAGATTTGACACCGGTCGGTAGTTATTCAAGACAGTTTTGTCTAGACTCGGTTTCTTGAGTACTGTCCTGATGTGCGCTTCCTTCAAGTGTGAAGACATTACCCCTGTTCTCAGAGACAGGTTAACAATTGTCATGAGCACAGATACAACATCGTGCGCACAGTCTCTAAGAAGCCATGTCGGAATGGGGTCAAGTTCACAAGATTTCATTGGCGATGACTTCCTAATGTCTTCCTTTCCCAGTCCAGATTGTCCATTGCAAAGACGTGCTGTGTGCCGTGATTGTGAGACATGTTCTTTGGGAGGTACACTTCATCTTCGTCTATCTGTTGCATGATGTTGGCACATTGTGAAGTTAGTTGACGCTGCAAACTGTCATAGCAGATCCCTGTACCAAACCTGTTGTTCAATGTGATCAGTGCCTTGCTATGCGTCTTGTACACGTAATAGGCAGTGGCGATACCCAGTGGAGTGGTTATCCCAGAAACATGTTGTATAAGTTGCTGGGACACGATAAGAACCTTTTTCTTGGTTGGTTCTTCAACTGGTCCGTCCTGAATTGTGAGCCTCTTCTTCTCCCTGCGGTAATCAAGTCTTATTGCAGAGAAGCATGGCAGTGAAATTGAACAGAGAGGTCCTTGGTTCATCCACCTTTTGTTGCATATATAACACTGGCAACATTTGCATCAAATGTTGGTGTGCTTTGCCTAGTAGAAATGTGTGCTGTTGCTGATGAAGTGCTGCACTCATTCTCTGCCGAGGTTGAGATACCCCCTCATTGATGCTTTTTTCTGCAAGTTTAAAACTCTTCATTCAGGTACACATTCCTACATTTTGCATGCCATTTTGGTGATTTGTCAGCCACCTTTGTTTCCACGGCAACGTCATCGTGCAGCCTCCGGAAGGTTTCGCACTGCCTAGCTGTCATTGCCAAAACAAATTTTGGAGTTGTTTTGACCTGCTCATTAAAAAGACCTTTGGTCATTTGTTCTTGGCATATTACACACTGTGTGTAGTCAACTGTTATTTGAGGCGTTTCGCACAAACCGGGGTGCTGTTTGGGCCTCAAACGTGCTATTAGATGCAAATATTATTAAACATATGGTTGAAATGATGTGGAATTACTGGATGAATGCACTGAGATATTAAATTTAGGCAAAATGTAGTTACAATGACAAAATCAAGGTGGGCCTGGATTCAAAACATTGCCAAACATCTTAATTGGATGATGCACAAACTTAGGACACGCAACAACACATCTACTTGCTAGAACCTCAGTCTCATATGCTAAGGCTTCCTATTTAAGAAGACATCCACGTACTGCTGACATTAGGACATGCAACAACACATCTACTTGCTAGAACCTCTGTCTCATATGCTAAGGCTTCCTATTTAAGAAGACATCCACGTACTGCTGACATTACTTTATGACATGTTTGTGATACGAACTTGTTAATTTTTTAGCATAATCAAACCAGTGTTATCGCTAAAAAAAGGGCAAAATATCTAAATGGAAAGTTCGTTGTGGGTTTGAACGGGTGTCTTTAGGGGCTAATAACTTTTTTCCAGTAACTTTCTTTCAAGGTTGTCCACCTAGGTTGTGATCCTAGATATATGTATAAATGTTTTTTGGAGGCAAACCTTTTACAGCATTCCATGTCTGTTCAACCCACTCGGCCCCTTGGGTGACCTGTGTGTTACCTGTGTGTTACCTGTGTGTCACATGTGTGTTTCCTGTGCATTATCTGTGTGTTACCTGTGCTACCCGTGCATTAATTGCCTGTGTGTTACTTGTATGGTTGCAGTATGCCCTCCATGTCTATGACAGTCTGATGGCGGCCGGCAAGAACTACGGCATCCGTAATGCAGGCTACTACGCCCTACGAGCCCTGCGCATGGAGAAGTTCTTCGCCTACTGGGGGACTGACCTCACCCCCCAGGTGACCCCCATTGAGTGTGGCCGTGAGTCAAGAGTCAAGTTCCACGTGAGTCGAGTCTATGTCTAGTAGGGTTACTACACTGTTAGTTTGTTAGATGTGTGCTACAGTAGCAGTTTATTAGGATATGTGTGCTACAGTTGCAGTGTGTTAGGAGATGTCAGCTACAGTTGCAATGTGTTAGGAGATGTCAGCTACAGTTGCAGTGTGTTAGGAGATGTCAGCTACAGTTGCAGTGTGTTAGGAGATGTCAGCTACAGTTGCAGTGTGTTAGGAGATGTCAGCTACAGTTGCAGTGTGTTAGGAGATGTCAGCTACAGTTGCAGTGTGTTAGGAGATGTCAGCTACAGTTGCAGTGTGTTAGGAGATGTCAGCTACAGTTGCAGTGTGTTAGGAGATGTCAGCTACAGTTGCAGTGTGTGTTAGGAGATGTCAGCTACAGTTGCAGTGTGTTAGGAGATGTCAGCTACAGTTGCAGTGTGTTAGGAGATGTCAGCTACAGTTGCAGTGTGTTAGGAGATGCAGTGTGTGTTAGGAGATGTCAGCTACAGTTGCAGTGTGTTAGGAGATGTCAGCTACAGTTGCAGTGTGTTAGGAGATGTCAGCTACAGTTGCAGTGTGTTAGGAGATGTCAGCTACAGTTGCAGTGTGTTAGGAGATGTCAGCTACAGTTGCAGTGTGTGTTAGGAGATGTCAGCTACAGTTGCAGTGTGTTAGGAGATGTCAGCTACAGTTGCAGTGTGTTAGGAGATGTCAGCTACAGTTGCAGTGTGTTAGGAGATGTCAGCTACACTTGCAGTGTGTTAGGAGATGTCAGCTACAGTTGCAGTGTGTTAGGAGATGTCAGCTACAGTTGCAGTGTGTTAGGAGATGTCAGCTACAGTTGCAGTGTGTGTTAGGAGATGTCAGCTACAGTTGCAGTGTGTGTTAGGAGATGTCAGCTACAGTTGCAGTGTGTTAGGAGATGTAAGCTACAGTTGCAGTGTGTTAGGAGATGTCAGCTACAGTTGCAGTGTGTTAGGAGATGTCAGCTACAGTTGCAGTGTGTTAGGAGATGTCAGCTACAGTAGCAGTATGTTAGGAGATGTCAGCTACATTTGCAGTGTTAGGAGATGTCAGCTACAGTTGCAGTGTGTTATGTGTTAGGAGATGTCAGCTACAGTTGCAGTGTGTTATGTGTTAGGAGATGTCAGCTACAGTTGCAGTGTGTTAGGAGATGTCAGCTACAGTCGCAGTGTGTTCGGAGATGTCAGCTACAGTCGCAGTGTGTTAGGAGATGTATAACTTGTTGTGGTACGATGGAGGTGTTTGGCAAGACTACATAACTACTAACCACCACAAACTGCCCCACCACTAAACCATGCCATATAAGAGTGATCATTTTATACATTGAATTTTCATAATTTCCCAATCTTTCAATTTCAGATTGGTGGTTTTATTGGCTGTCCAGCATTGCTGCACCAACGAAACACAGGCATCAAGAAGAGACTCGCTCAGTTCCTCCTTGAAGACCACGACGCTGAGGAGGACACCTGGCCATGGGGAGGGGAACCGATCTACCGCAATGGCAAGTTCTGTGGAACGGTGACGTCGACCACCTATGGCTTCACCCTTGACCGTCACGTGTGTATGGGATACGTGCAGGACTTTGACGAAAAGACAGGCGAACCACAGGTCATCACTAATGACTTTGTGCTGAGAAATGCTAAATATACCATCGACATAGCTGGGAAGCAGTTCTCAGTGAAGTCAGGGATCTACCCTCCAACATTGGTGTCGGCTGCTATTGTGATAGGCTCAGGTGCATGATGGGTAACGGAGCGGGCTCAGAATGTTTGAAGTACACACCAAGTGCATCTGGGCTTGGTTGGTTTACCATGGGTGTACTTTGGCCTACATGTTTACTTTAGCCTACTTATAGCGGCAAGGAATAGTTTCAATGAGATGATCATTCTGCAACAACAATAATAATAATAATAAATTTATGTAGTTGTAAACCATCTGATACATGGAAATGTGATACATAGAACTGTAACTCATTTGCTTCCTAGGAAACCTGCAAGGACTTATAGCACCGCTTGTGGCGGCTTTGGTCATTGTAGAGATGGTATCAGCTTGTGTAGCCCCAGCTTACAACTGCACCTATATAAGGGAACAGTGGCAATGACCATGCAGCCACTTGGTCATCTTGTATGTTCTAGTCCTAGGGATTGATGTCTACAATCAGCAGGCATCCAAGGACGTAGTTATATTTGCTGTTATCTGCAAGTGGAACAGACTAAAACAACTAGATATAGTAGCTTTGTCCGCGCTTCCAGGCTGCATTGATTTGTCCCAAGACTATTGGCTGATTATTATGTAAATTTACCAAATTGATACTGAATTAAGTGGCATGTTACAGCTGAAACTCTTTAGAGTTTTTTGTACGATCGTGATTATACATCTATGAAAATATGTACATATATATAAAGTTATCTTTCAATGCAGATGTTAACATGAAAGCAACTCGAACCATTAGTTAAAGCATTTACTACTGCAAATGTTAGATATGTGCAGTGTTTTCTGGCAAAACTGTTGACAGAAACATTACTGTTTATGGAACGATCTGATATAGTAATTTTTGGTGACTTGGTTTGGTGTATGTAATGATGGCATTGCCCCCAAGATAGTGTGCATTGTTGTAAACATCTTGGTACTGAGCTATGCAAAGTAACACAAATCTGGCAACGTTTGATATTATTCGACTTGAAGCACACTGCTGCATAGATGTGACAAGTTTTATCGTGTGGTTAATTATATTGTTCAGTTATTAGTTGAGAGAAGTTTTTGTTGACATTTGCCAATGTGCAAGCATGAACAAGTAACAATGTATTAATTAAAATTGTATATAGTTAAATATATTAGAGTGAAACAGTTATTTGCTATTTGCTTGTGGGGCAGGGAATACTGTGTTGTTTTGTTGGATCATTCAAAACAGTTACATAAGATAACAAATATGTACACATAAACCATCTAATTTTAATACTCACTGGTGCTATGATGATGCTATATATATATATATATGCATTATATGATATATGTATGTATATATATATATATATATATGTATTAAGGGTTTCAGAGCAAAATATGATAAATACCGTGGGGTTTTTTGATATAAATTTAATTCTATATAATTTGTCCTCAGGGTATAAATTAAAACGTGATGTTGGAATATCTTAAGAATAAAATGACTAGCAGATGAAACAGAAATCTTGTTTGCAGATTTAAGTTAAGAAATTTTGCCTTTTAAAAAATGTCGTCCTGGCATTTATTCTGTTTTGCCCTAAAAGCCGTCATATAAAAATAATACATATATATTATATATATATACAGCTGTATATATATATAATATGGAGCATTAGAGTGAGTAAAACATTTAAAAAATGTTTTCTTTCATGTTTAGTGGCTCCACACAGGTTATTGCAGTGTTACATATGGTGCTTGAATCATATCAGTCATTTTTTTGTTTTCTTGAATTAAATGATTCTTGTTTGTGCAAGCAAATTGTTGTTTAGTCATTGAGCCTCCAAGATGAAATATGCTAAACATTTACTGTTATTTATGCTCTTATAGATTAAATAGGTATTTGTAGGCAGTGAGGTACCGTTGTCGGAAAGATGTTTGTTAGGATTGTTTAGAGGAGAGTGACGTTGAGGGAAAACATAGTAGCCAGAACTATGCGATGCTGGTTGGTGTACAACTTACACAAGTATCAACCATAATTGGAAATGTTTCAATTTCGCCCAGTTTTATCTTGTATATTGTTGATTTTGGCCCCTCAGATTTGCTGATGTTGTGATCGTTAACTGAATTTGTGTAAATTGGACCGAACTTTTGTTGGTGTCTCAGTGTTCTGTTAAGTATAGTTTCATTTAATGTTTGTTTAGTTTCTACAACTCACAGGAATGTTGATTCTTCTTGTTTCTCTTTTCCTACATCCAGTTTTACCATCATCACATTTTATCGATTCAGACTGAGGTGCATTGGACAAGTTAGCATTATATCTAGTGGCAACTGTAACGTGTAGGTTGAATGTATTTTTACATTTAATAATTTTTTATTAAAATTAATTTCCATTTGTCGCAAGTCAGTTTTGCACTGTGATGTTTTATTACTTTTTTTGCAGTGCAGAAAATTGAAAATACACCCATAGATCATGAAGCCATTGTGTTTTGTCATTACTTCTGCAGTTTGTGATAGAAAAAAACTTACATAATTATAGAAATTTGATGATTTTTAATAATGAAATCATCATCACAAAAATTCAGATAGGCCCGGGTGAAGATTACAGCTGTGAATATTGTAGTATGGTTGATAAAGCACTCATTGTGTCTTTAGGTAATAGTGTATTTTAGTTTTCTTACTGATATTATTGCATGTATACGTACATTAAAACTGCAAAATTATAATAAAATTAATAGTCTTTCAGAAACCTGTACAACCTTGAATCAGGTGTGCCCAGAATTATTGGCGGCACTGGGGCCATTTTGGACCAGTCGTTTGAGCTATGCCGGTATAGTACAGAGAAAATAAACTGAACACACATGATCAAAATGGTCCTGAAGGCAAAGTGTCGCCAATACTCATTGGCACCCCTATGAGTGCTTCTGGGAAAATGTGGGACGTTAGACTATACCAATGACTGTTTGATGGGTTGGTTTAGTGTTGTCCCTGTTCCAGCATTAATTTACTGCGAAGGGAAAAATCTGTCTCACCTGGTTGATAATCGTCTTGAATACTTGTTGGTAAAAGATTTGGTGGGAATAATGCAAAACAAATAATTAACCATTATGATTAGTTTTGTGTGTAAAAATGTAACAAAAATATTATGGGAATTTAATCGAAAGGAACAAAAACAAAAACTCATTAGTCGAATTTCGATTTGTATAAAATGGCAATTATAATAATAATAATATATCATAACATGGTTACAATGATAAAATTAAAAATATGCGTCAGCCGGGAGTCGAACCCGGATCGACTGCTTGGAAGGCAACCATGCTAACCGTTACACCACTGACGCGGCATGGAAGA
Source organism: Paraescarpia echinospica (assembly GCA_020002185.1). Lineage (NCBI taxonomy): Eukaryota > Metazoa > Annelida > Polychaeta > Sabellida > Siboglinidae > Paraescarpia > Paraescarpia echinospica. The sequence goes on from CM034537.1 coordinate 65,688,322, forward strand.
TGTGTGCTCATTTAATGTGGTTGTTGTTTTTCACTACTACATAATTTCTGCCTTCGTTGTTTATGTTATCAGTTAGCTTTATAATTGCTTAATATATTTATCTACAACTATGCGTATCCATTTAAATATTACATTAAAGCTTTAAGTCGCTGCACGCTGAAATCGTTCTCAAAATAATCCTAATAATTCCGTCAGACGGCACCGCTGGATGATTGACATCCGGGCAAGTGCGCGCTTCGGACGAGGGACGAAGCCGACAAAATGGCGCAAGCACTTTTCGAGGCACTAGCCGGTAAGAAAATCAATTAAACTGAAAATATATCACAATACTCAAAAAGATAATTATATGAAACAAAAGCACACTCTCTGTTCTACAATTTCCAACCTACGTGAATCATGTCTGTTACGTTGTCACGGTGTATTTGTCCGACAAAACGCATTTATACGCGTAAACAAAGAAAATGGCAGAAATGTTGAATTATGCGCGAATTTCGAGTTGACAACAGCATATGTTAGTCTGCAGGTTCTTGTCCGATTGGTAAGGTTACTCTACTATGACTTAGATTTGTTATTGCGTAGTAGTACAGTTGACCCGAGGTCGTTGGCAGGTCGAAGCCAATACCTGGAACAGCAATCTTGCTGGGGTGTGTCAGAAAATTGGCACAGCATAAATAGGCGGTGAAGGTTGATCGTGTCGACGCCGGCAGTCGGCTAATGCCATGAGATACGAAGGGGCCAAATACAACAACGGAACCAACTAAACGCAACAAAACTATTCTGATACTATTCTTACAACACTCCGCAGTGACAATGCCCAATAAAATCGTCTGGCCATATTTGTATTAATTTCATAATGGCTTTTAATGCAGAAGATAAAACCCCATAATATTTCGGACTGAGGCAGTGAGGGTAGCCCAGGCCTATGCCATGGCTAGGCTAGGGCTTATGCTAGGCCTAGCCTCACTTAAGTTAGGGCTAGGGCTTAACCCAGGGGTCTTTACTGTTAGATTTTAGTTTACCATAATCCATATTAGTAACTGGTGCTGGGCTTAGATCCGGGGGGAGGCACTACCCTTACATGTGGGTAGGGGTGTGCAGCCGAAGGTCACATACCCCTACCCTTGATAACGGGCATCCAATATTAAAAAGTATACCCTTGATCTAGGGACACATTTAAGAAAGACACAATTTTTAAGTAAGTATTTAATTCATAATTATAAACATATCTATAGGTAACAATTGTATCAGAAACATGTCCACCACCCAGTTCTTTATCATTCTTTTTTCCCCCGGACAGTAGCAGACTGGAACCATCTTCCAGCTTCCAACACATCAGCATCCTCACTTAAACACTTCTTTAAAAGACTCGGCTTACACAACCTGCAGCCACCGTCAGCAACACCTTGAGGAACATGCCAAAATGCATTATTTTAATCTACCAATGTTTTAATATGATTTTTACTATTTGGCACACAGGCCGCTACACCATAACCCAACTGTACATGCATCTCAGGGCTAATTATGCTCGCAAGAGCCCAGCCCTTTAAAAGGAAGAAGAAGATAGGTAACCATGAATGCTGTGATAAAAAGCTAGCCTTGTTCTAGGGAGAGTTCCTCGAAATGATACCCTTGTCTAGGGAACTTCTGTATAATGTTGGCCCTTGTTGTAGGGAGAACATGTAAAAAACAGACCCTTGATCTAGAGTCTCGGTAAAAAAATGACCCTTGAAGTCGGCGCATCCACAGTACTGTTAGTATAGGCTGTGCACTCCCCTGGGCTTAGACTGAGCCCTATATATACCATTAAAATAGCTTTCAGTAGGTATAATAGTTTATAATTACCATGGTATTGGTAGTTTTAATGGCCAATGAAAAACAATTTAGTTACCATTCAATGCAATGGTAGAACTAACTCCGTCTACCATTTATATGTGTATTTTCCAATGAAATGCCATTCCAAATGGTGGTATTATGGCCAATTGATATTTAGTAAGTTACAATTCTTTGGTATTATGAATATTTTAATAGTTTTACCATTGATATAGCATTCAGTGGTATCATGGTTAACTTAGTGGTATATCTAGAATTATCATTCAACAGTATCCAATACTCTGTAAGGTTTATTCTTGCTACATGGTTATTTTGTGTGAGTTCAACCAATATTTATTACATTTGTTGTATATATAATATATATAATATACATGTAACCAAATTACAAGATTTAACAAGAATCCCATCCAGAGCTATAAGCTCCAGACAGCATGCGGACAAGGAAGCCTTTGGGTTATCGAGAATCCAACAATTTTCCACCTACGTGTAACCCGCCCTCGTCAGATAGCTGTCAGTTACTAGAGTGCTCACATCCTAGTTCCAGTTGTTTTCGAGCTATGACACTGTGAAATGTAGTAGGACTTTTAGCATTTGTGTCAACTGGCATTTAAAGTCATATTTCAGAGGTTATTATCTCATGAACTAATTATATAGTAAAAGTAAAACTTGATATTTCCATAGAGCCATATGCTTCAACATTTGAAATGTTGATAATTTACCACTCCAGTAAGTTGTTAGTGTTACAACCACTAGTGTAACTGTTCAGTTGTATGTGTGACGTGACATGCTTTCAGCGGGTGTGGCGGGGATGGACAGTCAGACTGCACTGGCTGTCCAGTCACTACTCGAGTCTCAGACTGTGGCCGAACAACCAGCTCAAGGTGAGAATATACAGATCACATAGAAACTGCATATCAAGTTTTTTATAAAGCCTGGTACCGTAATGAATGTATATTTGGATACCTAAAAATAACTAATTTCTCAGCTGTCCAAAAACTTTCCAAAAGCTGTACGTATTTGGACAGGTACAAATAATAGGTGTCCAAAAATATACAGCACAAATCAGTGTTCGAAATTACTGCCGACCCGGAGGCCTGAGACTGAAATATTTTGTTGGGCTGGTAACTTTAAAAAAATGCCGGCACGCAAGACCGACATATTTTTTAAAAGAAAATAATGGAGCATTTGTCTAATATTTGAGCCAACCTCGATTTCGTCATTATAACTACACGTTTGCCTAAATTTGATACATCGGTGGTTTAGTTCGGTGGTCTGGATGGTATCAGTGCAGAACATATTAAGTTCGCTGATTATCAACTCGCTGTGCTTTTGTCTATCCTTGTGTCTTCGATTCTGGTGCATGGTTATTTACCAAAAGAAATGTCACAGTCTGTTATTGTACCAATTATTAAAGACAAAAATAGACGAGTAAACGACAAAGGGAATTATAGGCCAATATGTCTATCGAATATATTTTCGAAGATAATAGACACTGTTCTTTTTAACAGAATGAAAATGTACTTGGAAACCACTCCTAATCAATTTGGCTTTACGCCTAAACATGGAATTAATTATTAAGGTTCTACACTGAACATGGTTCAGCTATGCACGTCGCATTTTTAGATGCATCAAAGGCGTTTGATCGTGTCAACCGAAATAAACTTATAACGAAACTAGAACAACGAAATGTACCGAACTATATCTTAAGAATACTCAGCAATGAATTCAATAATCAATGTGTATGCATACGATGGGGAAATACCTACTCGGACTTCTTCTCGGTAGGCAATGGTGTTAAGCAAGGTGGGAAGTTATCCCCTTTGCTTTTTAACATTTATATGGATAATCTGAGTATATAACTGCACAAAAAACAAATCGGTTGTAGTCTTGGTAACATGGTTGTTAATCACCTTATATACGCCGATGATCTACTTCTGTTTGCACCTTCTGCTAAAGGACTACAAACACTACTAGACATGTGTTACTCATATGGATGTGAGCACGATGTGCAATACAATGCGAGTAAATCCCTGGTCATGTACTTTGAATCTAGAAAGTCAAATCTGTCTAAAGAAATGACATTAGGAGGAAAGAAGTTAAACTTTGCCACCTCTTGTAAATATCTTGGACATGTCATTTCTAATAACTTGTCTGATGAGTCTGACATGCAAGCCAAAGTGAGACTTTTGTATGCCAAGAGTAACATGTTACGTCAAAAGTTTCACTTTTGTTCAACTGCTGTAAAAAATAAGCTATTTACAGCGTATTTTGGTAATATCTATATGTGTGCGTTATGGGTGAACTTTAGAAAAGTTAATTTTCATCAATTCATTGTTGCATATAACAACTCTTTCAGGATATTGAACAATTTGCCCATGAGATGTAGCGCTAGCCACATGTTTGCTACAGCTAATGTCAGCTCGGGTAAATGTGTAATCAGAAAGGCTATTTTTAGCTTAATGAATAGGATTGACATGTCTTTGAATCCCATTATTTATAGCATTAAAACTAGCGACGTGTATTGTACTTCGAAACTGCGGCACCAGTGGGTCCGGGATTTATATAATTTTTAAACATATTGTTCTTATCTATGTATTTTTATATTATTTACATACTTTTATTGATGTATTTGTATATATGGACATCATGATTGTCTGAAATAAATACATTATTATTATTATTATTATTAGTTCAGACAGGCATATTTATATTAAAAAAATATTGCGTCTTAGCACACTTTTGAGGTCAAAAGAGCGACCTGATTTGCATCAGTTTGCACTGGTGCGGCCGCAGTGATATAGCAGTATATGTTGTTGCAAACTGCGTCGCTGTTTGAATTTTGGGCTTGAAAGTGCACTAGCACACAGTATTTTTGTAACGTAAATATGCATGGGATGATGTTGAGTGATGGCAATAACACATGAGGTATCAAGATTAGGCAAACATTTTGTTATAACGGCGAAGTCGAGGTGGGCCCAGATAGTAGACAAGTGCCAATACTGGTGACATTTGTGTACTTCCGAAATGTGAAATTTAACTTGTATGTGGTACAAAAAGTAAAATAAACTATAAAATGTTGAGCTGATCAATGCTGATAGATTGATTGAGCTTAATGGCATAGTGCTGGCACTTCAAGTGAGTTCCGCTGAATCTGAAAGAGGCTTCGGCACAGTAAAACGAGTGAAGAGTTCAACTTCAAGACTGAATTGTGAAACCGCATGTAGCCATCCACAGTGTCAGCTAACATCACCATCCAGCATTCTCCCGATATGGCTGACTTCAAACCCACATCAGCTATCCACCTGTGGAATACACCTGGCGCGAGGATGCCCAACTTTTAATCTGAGTTGGACTCGGACAGTGACTCACTGTCCAAGTCCAACTCGTATTCAGCTGGGGTCAATGTCAGTTACTTGACCAACTGTTTCACAGAGCTTTATTAATTTCATTATTTTGAAAGTTGAAGGTGAAGATGTAGAACACTGCATAAAATAATTTATTTTTATTTTTAAGGTGTCCAAAAACATACAGTGACTGAAAACATACATTAATTATGACAATCACAGGATTGTACATCTGGAACAAATTATCTTCTGGTTATGTAAATGATAGCAGTGTGAATTTGATTAAAAACAAAATCGATAAACATCTGTAAACATGTTGGATTCTCACGTGCATGCAGTGGATTTTTCTCTGGAGGCAGTATTGTTGTATTGTTGGGGGTTGAGTGAACACATCTGGTGTTGTCATTACAGTGGAGGATGAAGATGTCTTTCAGTGCGGCAAGTGTAAGAAACAGTTCAACTCTCTCTCGACCTTCGTCAGTCACAAACAGAACCGATGTACTCCGGCGGTGCTCCACCAGGGCGGCGCCATCGGCTGCATGTCTCGGGTCGTCAACCAGGCGCCACCTGGTAGTGATGCCAATGGCTCGTTCTCTGCATCGGTCACTCACATCCTTAACAAACAGGTATATGTGTGGTGCTTTTTTCATGGGTACATTAAGGGTCTCACTGAGGGGGTGGTGTCAGATGTGTTGTCTGAGAACACATACTTATACTTATAAGGCTTCTCTTACCAGAGGCCCATTCACTATGCTGTGAATACTATTTTCCCCATGATATTTCCCTGTCACAAGAGGTCACCTCTCTTTTGAGGCCATGTACCAGAACAGCCCTGGCCTTATAAGAGTGGGACTACTGTATGTCTTGTAATTTGTCTCAACATATCTGGCTGCCCAGGCTGCACATGTTACACATGCTACTGACACTACTCACGATACTTGCGCTACTCATGCAGTCATGCTACGTACGCTACTCATGCTACACATGCTACTCATGCTACTCACACTTCTCATGCTACTCACGCTCACGCTACTCATGCTACTCACGCTACTCATGCTACTCATGCTACTCATGCTATTCATGCTACACATGCTACTCATGCTACTCACACTTCTCATGCTACTCATGCTACTCACGCTACACATGCTACTCACGCTACTCATGCTACACATGCTACTCATGCTATTCATGCTACACATGCTACTCATGCTACTCATGCTACTCATGCTACACATGCTACTCACGCTACTCATGCTACTCATGCTACTCATGCTACACATGCTACTCATGCTATTCATGCTACACATGCTACTCATGCTACTCACACTTCTCATGCTACTCATGCTACTCATGCTACACATGCTACTCATGCTATTCATGCTACACATGCTACTCATGCTACTCACACTTCTCATGCTACTCATGCTACTCACGCTACACATGCTACTCACGCTACTCATGCTACACATGCTACTCATGCTACTCATGCTACACATGCTACTCATGCTATTCATGCTACACATGCTACACATGCTACTCATGCTACTCACACATCACTAGCTTCACACTAACTCTGCTTAGTGGCTCAGGTGGTCTATGATTGTCATCAAGGAGCCTTGTTTGGCTTCCCCTTTCCCACCGTACATTGTGTGTGATAAACATTACAAGGTAACACATCATGACAGAGTCATTCTGAACTGTACATAAATGTGTTTCTGTATTACATATCTGTGTTTGTTTGTATATATAACACCTGTGTGAGCAGGCAGACGGAAAGCAGAAGATGTTGTGTCACTGGAGTCATAAAACCTGTTTGTTTGTAGCCGAGTCTGGCTGGGTATAACCCTATCCCCCAGTCATCCCTCACCCAGTCCTTGGGACAGGGCTTGGTGCTCACGGATGACCTGATGCCCTTCCCAGGACTGGAACAGGCCATCTCCAACACTACACTACAGGTGGTAAGTACAACACCTCAAACAGGCCATCCCCAACACTACACTACAGGTGGTAAGTATAACACCTCAAACAGGACATCCCCAAATCTACACTGCAGGTGGTAAGTACAACACCTCAAACAGGCCATCTCTAACACTACATTGCAGGTGGTAAATACAACACCTCAAACAGGCCATCTCCAACATTGCACTGCAGGTGGTAAGTACAACACCACAAACAGGCCATATCTAACACTACACTAAAGGTGGTAGGTACAACACCTCAAACATGCCATCTCTAACACTACATTGCAAGTGGTAGGTATAACACCTCAAACATGCCATCTCTAACACTACATTGCATGTGATAAATACAACACCTCAACAGGCCATATCCAACATTGCACTGCAGGTGGTAAGTACAACACCACAAACAGGTCATCTCAACAATGTGTTGTAACTACCTACAACATAACCGTGTCACTAGATTGGTCCCTTTATGATCACATGTAATGTCTACCCCAAGTACAGTATAAAACATGATGTGTTTATAACATTCACCGACCTACAGATGACCTTGTCTGTGATTGGCAGGGGGCGAACATGCAGGGCAACCCATTCCTCTCGCAGGTGAGCAGTGGAGGCGCCACCTGTCCCATGACGACATCAACCAATTACGCGACAATTGCGACCCAGTCGTTCGCCAGTGGTAACTCGGCCTTCACCAGCGCCATCCCGATGAACCCCATACAGCTCCAACAAGTGGCCACACCGCAGTCCACGCTCGAACTGCAGCAGGTCATCACACAAGAGGGAGCCACTAGCATCGGGGTCGGGCCACCGAAGATGATGACATTGCCAGTGGTGAAGCCAAGTGCAACTAAGATAGGTAGTAAAGGACCATTCAATAAATTACGCCTGCATTTGTGTTAACACATTTGTGTGAACACATTTGTGTGAACACAGGCATATTCACAGATGCACACGGCTATATCAAAGTATAATTTGGCAGTAACTTCCATAACTATGAAGTAAAAGTTTATGCCATTCCAGTTCTCGATTATTTGACATTGTCCATTTGACTGATGTTTGGGCAGTTTTAGAAGATTGTTATACTTCTTCCATCAGATTCAACTGCTTCACTCCACACTAACCAAGGCTAACCTGTGATACTCACATCAAATCAAGGTGGGGTGTTAAAGTCAATAGTTTTGCATCCACAATTTTGGTATAGTCCATCTGTTGTATATGCAATATATAATAGTATAACATATACTATATAATTACATTTGTATTTCTGTACTTCTTTATCAACATTGAATTATGATTATTTTTATAACTACCAGTATTCAAATTTTTATTTTAAAAAGTGGGTTCCCGTGTTAGCGACATGCTAGGTCTTAATGGGAGTCTCCTTGACCTCTGCATTTATGTTAATTATTCCATTTTTTTTGGAGTCGGAAAGATATATCGTTGTCTTGTCTTGAAGATGTTCTACATCACTACAATACCTTTCCTCTGTCTGTGCAGCGAGTCCCAAGATGTCAGCTGGCGTGCCCAACACAAGTCTCATCACTGTCATCACCGACCTTGACACAAACACAGTGACACACCAGTGTCACGGCGGCGCTAAAGTCGACGGCAGTTTACTGTTACTCGAGAGCAGTGTTGACGGTGGGGGTGACGCAGTTGGTGTTGTGACGGCGACAAAGAAGAAGCTGAAGTGTCAATACTGCGACAAGTTGTTCACAAAGAACTTTGACCTGCAGCAACATGTGAGGTCACACACAGGAGAGAAACCATTCCAGTGCATTGTCTGTGGCCGCGCCTTCGCACAGAAGTCTAACGTCAAGAAGCATATGCAGACACACAAGGTATGACTCACCCACCTTATGAGACTGACACAGAAGTTTATAAGTGATGTCATCTGGATAAGGAAGCCATTATCTTATCGAGAGTCCCATATTTTTCAGATCACTTAACAGATCTTTGAACAATGCTTTTTTCAGCATATTCACACTACTGACATTAACATCATCAACAGGTAGCATTGTCTGGAAGAATAACTTTCTCGTTGTATTCAACCTACACTGTTGTTTTCCAAATGCTGCTTTTTGTTCTATGGTTCTACGACCAACCTTCCAAGGTCCCAGGTAGTTGCTCTCACATCGTTTCTTTTTTAAAACCACCGTCCACCCCTCTACCACCATCTACAGGTGAACCAAATCATGTTATCTTTTGTTTTGTGTTTTCAAGGTTTAGTCTCAATTTAATAGATTATGTGTATAAAAACAAAGATTTTGTAATCTAGCCGTGTGCGTTGCCATATTGCAGACACTGAGTATTCCTTTTTACACCCTTGCAGTCAACTCTGCTGTTCATTTCAGTGTTAAACCATTTTATGTTTAAAGCACCCGTAACTGCCTTTTTGATCTCCAGATGCCAGCACTAGCTACCAGACACGTTGTAGAACCAATTTCTCTTATGTTTACCTTAGGTGTGGCCCCAGGGTATGGCCCACACCCTCCCCGAGCAGCCCTCCCCCGAGTTGGTGGTGACCAACTCGGAGGGGGCGGTGGAGGGGATGCCAGAGGGGGCGATGCCCAACCAGATCCAGAACATCGAAGTGAATCTGAACAACGAGTTGACTGGTGTGAGAAGTCGCGTCCAGGTGAGATTTCTTGGCAAAAATTAAAATATTGCAAAAATATAAAAAGTGGGAACTGCCATGTTAGGAGAAATATGACATAGCTGGACTGTCTCCTGCTGGCTGCAGCTAAGCATTGAAACAATAACGCATTTGGATTGTTTCCTGCTGACAGCAGCTAAGCATTGAAACAATAACATAGTTGGACTATTTTCTGCTGGCTGCAGCTAAGCAATGAAACAATGATATAGTTGGACTGTTATATAGTTGGACTGTTATATAGTGGAGCGCAGTAGCACAGCGGTAAGACCTCCGGACTCTCGACTGAGAGAACGCGGGTTCAAATCCTGTGCGGCGGTGTCGAACCTTGAGCAAGTTCGTTTACTCTACATTGCTTCAGTTCACTCAACTGTATGAATGAGTACCTGGCTATGGACAATGGTGGATATTTATGTACGAATAGTCTTCGTGCATTAATTGCAGCGTGGCTGAATGCTTCCCAGAGAAGTCTAGATGGTGTTCGATTGAACAGGTCTGCAAGGGAGTAAAGTGTCAAGCACTTTGAGCCGTCCTGAGGACTGGCTACTGCGCTATATAAGAACTTACCTTCGACTGTTTCCTGCTGGCAGCAGCTAAGCATTGAAACAATGACATAGTTGGATGATTCGTTTTGCATTAACACATGAAGTCTGGTCTGGTAGGAGCTTTAAAACTACTGACAGAAAACGTATTTAATTGTTAGTACATTTGTTACAGTTTATTATCTTCCTTGATAGAGTATCAATATGGTTATGATGCATGTCTGCTGAAATTAGGTCATTATTAATTATGGCTGCCTTAAGCAAAAACCGAAACTCATTTATTACGTGACGGTTGAGAATCAGATTTTATATTTGTAAAATTTAAATGTTACCTGGCTACTCAGATCGGTCAAATGTCCGGTGAAGAGGGTAGCAAATAAATAACGACAGAATATCAAAGTGAAAAGTGTGATTTCGTTGCGAGTTATAACGTTGTCATAATGTCTCAATGTTTTACCTAAATGTGCCTTGACCTGTGACCCACAGATGAGTATCAGTCCAGAGAACAACGACTCTGACCCGAAGTCAAACAGCATGAAGATTGTGGTGGACAATACCTACATCTGCCAGTATTGTGCACAGAAGTTCAAGTCATACTTCCAATTAAAGTCTCATATGGTTGAGCATAAATCAGAGCAGGTTAGTACATATAATGGTAGAGAAACTAGAAAGGTTCACATACTGTCTCCATATTGATTCATTCTCCAACCGAATCTGCCGAGATAGAAAGTAATGTATTTGTTTTTAAACTACTGTATTTACCAACTTGGCATTCTTGTCCTAATACGTGACACCCCAATTTTTATGACCCCACAGCAAGAATGTCATAACAAGTGTAAGTATATTATGACCACAGGGCCAAACATGTTAAGACTTCTATGACCCCACAGGTGTACAAGAATGTCATGACAAGTGTAAGTATATTATGACCACAGGGGCACAGATGTTAAGACTTCTATGACCCCACAGGTGTACAAGAATGTCATGACAAGTGTAAGTATATTATGACCACAGGGGCAAACATGTTAAGACTTCTATGACCCCACAGGTGTACAGGAATGTCATGACAAGTGTAAGTATATTATGACCACAGGGGCACAAATGTTAAGACTTCTATGACCCCACAGGTGTACAGGAATGTCATGACAAGTGTAAGTATATTATGACCACAGGGGCACAAATGTTAAGACTTCTATGACCCCACAGGTGTACAGGAATGTCATGACAAGTGTAAGTATATTATGACCACAGGGGCAAATGTGTTAAGACTTCTATGACCCCACAGGTGTACAAGAATGTCATGACAAGTGTAAGTATATTATGACCACAGGGGCAAATGTGTTAAGACTTCTATGACCCCACAGGTGTACAAGAATGTCATGACAAGTGTAAGTATATTATGACCACAGGGGCACAAATGTTAAGACTTCTATGACCCCACAGGTGTACAGGAATGTCATGACAAGTGTAAGTATATTATGACCACAGGGGCAAATGTGTTAAGACTTCTATGACCCCACAGGTGTACAAGAATGTCATGACAAGTGTAAGTATATTATGACCACAGGGGCAAATGTGTTAAGACTTCTATGACCCCACAGATGTACAAGAATGTCATGACAAGTGTAAGTATATTATGACCACAGGGGCACAAATGTTAAGACTTCTATGACCCCACAGGTGTACAAGAATGTCATGACAAGTGTAAGTATATTATGACCACAGGGGCACAGATGTTAAGACTTCTATGACCCCACAGGTGTACAAGAATGTCATGACAAGTCTAAGTATATTATGACCACAGGGGCACAAATGTTAAGACTTCTATGACCCCACAGGTGTACAAGAATGTCATGACAAGTGTAAGTATATTATGACCACAGGGGCAAACATGTTAAGACTTCTATGACCCCACAGGTGTACAGGAATGTCATGACAAGTGTAAGTATATTATGACCACAGGGGCAAACATGTTAAGACTTCTATGACCCCACAGGTGTACAAGAATGTCATGACAAGTAAGTATATTATGACCACAGGGACAAATGAATAAGACTTCATGTACAATGTCATGACAAGTGTAAGTATATTATGACCACAGGGGCACAAATGTTAAGACTTCTATGACCCCACAGGTGTACAAGAATGTCATGACAAGTGTAAGTATATTATGACCACAGGGGCACAAATGTTAAGACTTCTATGACCCCACAGGTGTACAGGAATGTCATGACAAGTGTAAGTATATTATGACCACAGGGGCAAACATGTTAAGACTTCTATGACCCCACAGGTGTACAGGAATGTCATGACAAGTGTAAGTATATTATGACCACAGGGGCACAAATGTTAAGACTTCTATGACCCCACAGGTGTACAAGAATGTCATGACAAGTCTAAGTATATTATGACCACAGGGGCACAAATGTTAAGACTTCTATGACCCCACAGGTGTACAAGAATGTCATGACAAGTGTAAGTATATTATGACCACAGGGGCAAAATGTTAAGACTTCTATGACCCCACAGGTGTACAAGAATGTCATGACAAGTGTAAGTATATTATGACCACAGGGGAATGTTAAGACTTCTATGACCCCACAGGTGTACAGGAATGTCATGACAAGTGTAAGTATATTATGACCACAGGGGCACAAATGTTAAGACTTCTATGACCCCACAGGTGTACAAGAATGTCATGACAAGTCTAAGTATATTATGACCACAGGGGCACAAATGTTAAGACTTCTATGACCCCACAGGTGTACAAGTGTATCATGAGCACCTGCAGTATGACATTCACAGACCTAGATGGCTTCCTTGAGCACACGAAGACCCACGAGAATGAGATGAACTACCGGTGCCACGTGTGCAACAAACACTTCCCTTCCCTGTACGAGTTGGGGGTCCACCAGTACTCACACAGCCTCTATCCCAACCAGGGCCCGAAACCCGGACCAAAGTAAGTGACACTCTCTTTCAAGGATGTGGGATTGGTCTACAAGAAAGTATGAGTCATTTCTCAAACTGTCAAGGGTCTTCCTGATCTAATGGTACAGTGTTACTCAGTTGAAATTGTTTGAGTCTTGTTGATTATTAATGTTCCATCAGGTATCATTTGTCATTGGAAATAGTACACAGTTTGCAACATCTGTATAATGCTTTACTCTTGGAAAGTTATGAAATATGACGTACACTACTTTTATTCATGTTTTGATTTTATTTATTTTTGACTTGGTACAGTCAAAATTTGATGAGAAATGGCAAACGTTGTCTGGCTGTTTATACTTTAACATAACACTTCCAAGTTTCACAAGTTACTTGACCAGCTATATAAGTATATCATGACCCATGTAAATGTATTATGACCACAGGGTTATGTGTCATGACTTCAAAGTAAGTTCTGCTGATGATTTAAGAAAACTTCACACTATTGTTAAACCAACTACCCATACAAGAAACGTGACACTGTTTCTGTGCCACAGACACTTCCGCTGTGTGAAGTGTAACAACAAATATGCGACGCCTGAGGCCCTCCATCACCATATGGTGACAACCACGCACAAGTTCTCGTGTCCCCACTGCTCCAAAACCTTCACCTGTGAACGCTACCTGCGCCGCCACCTACCAACACATGGCACAATCGGTCAGTAGATATTCTGTGCTGATCTTTTTGTTGCTGTCCACCCTCAATCACCTGTATGTGTTTGTAAGCTCCTACTGGATAGTTTAGACTTGTGTTTATCCACTAGGTAGCTGATGCAATTGATATGTATGAGTTGCAATCTTATGTATATCTGTTCAAAGTGTCATATTGTGGGTATGAAATATTGTCTTAATTAACGAAAGATATTCTGAGCATTTACGATTCAAAAGAGGGAAGTTACAGCTTTGTTTCTGGCGTATTTACAGGAAACTTAGACAATTCACATGTCTTTCAAAAAAAGTACTCTTTATGTAGTGATCCTTTTCTATGTTACCTATGGTTGTTGAACTGAGACCAGTGGTCGTTATGCAGGTGAATATGAATGTGATGTTTACAAGAAGTGTTCCGCCTTACCTATGGTTGTTGAACTGAGACCAGTGGTCGTTATGCAGGTGAATATGAATGTGATGTTTACAAGAAGTGTTCCACCTTACCTGTGCTTGTTGAACTGAGACCAGTGGTCGTTATGCAGGTGAATATGAATGTGATGTTTACAAGAAGTGTTCCACCTTACCTGTGCTTGTTGAACTGAGACCAGTGGTTATGCAGATGAATGTGATGTTTACAAGAAGTGTTCCACCTTACCTGTGCTTGTTGAACTGAGACCAGTGGTCGTTATGTAGGTGAATATGAATGTGATGTTTACAAGAAGTGTTCCGCCTTACCTGTGCTTGTTGAACTGAGACCAGTGGTCGTTATGCAGGTGAATATGAATGTGATGTTTACAAGAAGTGTTCCGCCTTACCTATGGTTGTTGAACTGAGACCAGTGGTCGTTATGCAGGTGAATATGAATGTGATGTTTACAAGAAGTGTTCCGCCTTACCTATGGTTGTTGAACTGAGACCAGTGGTCGTTATGCAGGTGAATATGAATGTGATGTTTACAAGAAGTGTTCCACCTTACCTGTGCTTGTTGAACTGAGACCAGTGGTCGTTATGCAGGTGAATATGAATGTGATGTCTACAAGAAGTGTTCCACCTTACCTATGGTTGTTGAACTGAGACCAGTGGTCGTTATGCAGGTGAATATGAATGTGATGTTTACAAGAAGTGTTCCGCCTTACCTGTGCTTGTTGAACTGAGACCAGTGGTCATTATGCAGGTGAATATGAATGAGATGTCTACAAGAAGTGTTCCACCTTACCTGTGCTTGTTGAACTGAGACCAGTGGTCGTTATGTAGGTGAATATGAATGTGATGTTTACAAGAAGTGTTCCACCTTACCTGTGCTTGTTGAACTGAGACCAGTGGTCGTTATGCAGGTGAATATGAATGTGATGTTTACAAGAAGTGTTCCGCCTTACCTATGGTTGTTGAACTGAGACCAGTGGTCGTTATGCAGGTGAATATGAATGTGATGTTTACAAGAAGTGTTCCGCCTTACCTATGGTTGTTGAACTGAGACCAGTGGTCGTTATGCAGGTGAATATGAATGTGATGTTTACAAGAAGTGTTCCACCTTACCTGTGCTTGTTGAACTGAGACCAGTGGTCGTTATGCAGGTGAATATGAATGTGATGTTTACAAGAAGTGTTCCGCCTTACCTATGGTTGTTGAACTGAGACCAGTGGTCGTTATGCAGGTGAATATGAATGTGATGTTTACAAGAAGTGTTCCGCCTTACCTGTGCTTGTTGAACTGAGACCAGTGGTCGTTATGCAGGTGAATATGAATGTGATGTTTACAAGAAGTGTTCCACCTTACCTGTGCTTGTTGAACTGAGACCAGTGGTCGTTATGCAGGTGAATATGAATGTGATGTTTACAAGAAGTGTTCCACCTTACCTGTGCTTGTTGAACTGAGACCAGTGGTCGTTATGCAGGTGAATATGAATGTGATGTTTACAAGAAGTGTTCCGCCTTACCTATGGTTGTTGAACTGAGACCAGTGGTCGTTATGCAGGTGAATATGAATGTGATGTTTACAAGAAGTGTTCCGCCTTACCTATGGTTGTTGAACTGAGACCAGTGGTCGTTATGCAGGTGAATATGAATGTGATGTTTACAAGAAGTGTTCCACCTTACCTGTGCTTGTTGAACTGAGACCAGTGGTCGTTATGCAGGTGAATATGAATGTGATGTTTACAAGAAGTGTTCCGCCTTACCTATGGTTGTTGAACTGAGACCAGTGGTCGTTATGCAGGTGAATATGAATGTGATGTTTACAAGAAGTGTTCCACCTTACCTGTGCTTGTTGAACTGAACTACAAGAAGACCAGTGGTCGTTATGCAGGTGAATATGAATGTGATGTCTACAAGAAGTGTTCCACCTTACCTGTGCTTGTTGAACTGAGACCAGTGGTCGTTGAGACCAGTGGTCAGGTGAATATGAATGTGATGTTTACAAGAAGTGTTCCACCTTACCTGTGCTTGTTGAACTGAGACCAGTGGTCGTTATGCAGGTGAATATGAATGTGATGTTTACAAGAAGTGTTCCGCCTTACCTGTGGTTGTTGAACTGAGACCAGTGGTCGTTATGCAGGTGAATATGAATGTGATGTTTACAAGAAGTGTTCCACCTTACCTGTGCTTGTTGAACTGAGACCAGTGGTCGTTATGCAGGTGAATAGGTGAATATGAATGTGATGTCTACAAGAAGTGTTCCACCTTACCTGTGCTTGTTGAACTGAGACCAGTGGTCGTTATGCAGGTGAATATGAATGTGATGTTTACAAGAAGTGTTCCACCTTACCTGTGCTTGTTGAACTGAGACCAGTGGTCGTTATGCAGGTGAATATGAATGTGATGTTTACAAGAAGTGTTCCGCCTTACCTGTGCTTGTTGAACTGAGACCAGTGGTCGTTATGCAGGTGAATATGAATGTGATGTTTACAAGAAGTGTTCCGCCTTACCTGTGCTTGTTGAACTGAGACCTATGGTCATTATGCAGGTGAATACGAGTGTGACGTTTGCAAGAAGTGCTTCAAGACCGACCACTACCTCAAGATGCACATGTTGATCCACAGTGGGGAGAAACCATTCCTGTGTGACCAGTGCAGTGCTGCCTTCAACCGCAAGGACAAGCTCAAGAGACACATGCTCATACACGAGCCTAACAAGAAGTACAAGTGTCCTTTCAAGTCACACACAGGTGAGACATCAAATACCTTGTTGCCAGTATTGAGTATGCCGAGCAGCAATCATTGCTGACAGAAGAAAGTGCATTTCTATTGGATCTGGAGGAGTTAATCTCCAACTATGATTCCAGTAACTACTGCTAAGTGTCGTGGCCAAATGTAGTAATACACACCTTATGTCCTGCCCCAAATCACTAGGGTCTGCACTTAATTCCAATGTTGTAGGATGGAAATTAATCCCAGGAAGAGAGATGTGACTGTATCAGGGTTGTTAGTTTGCCACGAACAATTTACCTGATTAACTTGCATTTTCTTAAGGCCTGTGTATTTTGTTATATTGTTTGTGAGGGATTGATGACAATGTGATGCAACTGTGTAGTTTAACATACACTGTCACTCACACGTTCACTTGTACATGTTTGTTATATGTACCCCAGTGAGGGCTATCTACCCTTGGCAATAAATACTCCTAGGGACAAGGTGGATTGTACAACTTTTAATAATAATAGAATAGGTTATTTCAGACAACGTTCATAAAATACATAGATGCAGATACACGTTTTAAAAGTACTAAACAATAAATATATATATATATTAATATGAATAGGACAAGTGACCAGGAAAAGTAATGACGAGTAAAAAGAATTTATATGTATATTTTTATATTAGTAATCACAAGTAAGAGTTTACTATCAGTAATCACAAGTGATTTTATATCAGTACGTTATTGACTTTTAGTAATGAGTGTGAAGCAAGTTGCTAATAAGCGTGTGTTTGGGCAGGTTGCACGAAGGCGTTCAACCGGCCAGACAAGTTGAAGGCCCACATCATCACTCACAGTGGTATCAAGCCGTACCAGTGCGGCCAGTGCGGCAAGATGTTCAGTCGCCGGCCTCACCTCGTCGACCACGAGCGACTCCACCGCAACGACTACCGCTACTCGTGCCCCAAGTGCGGCAAGGGCTTCCTCCGCATGCAGGTCAGTGCAGGCAATACGTCGTCTGTGTGCACTGCGTCCATGGGCGAATGTCTTTGAAACAACACTGACAAATATCTTAGAAATGTTGCGAGGTAGACATAGATACAAGCCAACGGCATACTTATCTACTTGCCATCTGGGGTTTAGGGTCTGGACGGTAGGCGGGTTATGTTGTTTTTCCTCTTGAACCCTTGTGGGGTGGGGTCCACATCATCCAGTCTGTTCCACCCTCTCGACAATTGTTCTCCATATGTCCCTGTCTCCTGCAATGTCCTTCCACTGCCGGCCATTCATCCGTATCCTTTCGAAATCTCCCTGTCTCTCCATCGTGACCGTGGTCTTTCTCTCCTGCTGCACTCTTTTGTTCCTTGCTCTCTCTTCAAATCTCCTCTTGCATTCTCTTCACATGTCCCGACTAAGTTAGTCTGGCAGTGTTGTTAATCGTGCTATTCCTGTTAATCCTTTTAAGGTGTTCAAGCGTCACCGGTGTCGCCGTGACGACGAGGGAGATGACACTGCGGCGACGACCGACAACACAGCGCCGCGAGTGACGAAAATGCGGCGACGGCCGATGCGACGTAAAACACCGCAGCCGAGGAAGCGCCTCATCACCGTGACAGAGGAGAGCATCAAGGCAGCGGCCGCGGCGGGACCAAAACTGAGGCGAGGCCGGCCGAGGAAAGCGAAGACCGCTGCCTTGCAAGACGACAACGTCATCATCATCCAGCCGCTGACG
Source organism: Paraescarpia echinospica (assembly GCA_020002185.1). NCBI lineage: Eukaryota > Metazoa > Annelida > Polychaeta > Sabellida > Siboglinidae > Paraescarpia > Paraescarpia echinospica. The sequence continues at coordinate 65,707,156 of CM034537.1, forward strand.
TCAGCCGGGAACAAGGCTAAGTCTACTGCCGAGAACGCTGTCGTCTCGACGGCTAGCAGTGTCACCATGACGGGGACAACAGCTATGGCCATGGATGTGATGGCTAACGGACTACTGCAGCAACAGAAGGTTAACGTCGGGCAGGGCGTGAGTGCGATTCACGCAGCGACTCCACTAGAGCGGGACCAGTTGGCGGAGCTGGCGGCGGAGGGCGGAGGCGGCTACGGCGGCGAGATGGTCGACAACGTCGTGTGTGGCATGGCGACCCTCCAGAGCCTTTCTCTCGTCCCCACTGGCGACAACAGTGCCAAGCTCGTCGTCGGGGGCATGTTGACGGCAGACGGCGGCAGTGTCGTGAGCATGTCAGACAGCGCGCTGGGGACGATGCCGTCGTCTGTCACCTACATGTCCGTTCCCGTTACGTCGATGACAGACCTGGGCGGTAACAAGGGTACGACGTATGTGACCGCCGACACGTGTAACCAAACAGAACATCTCACTTTGACGGGGGCCGACCACAGCGCCGGCTACGGGTCGAATGCGAGGACGGTGTTGTCGGAGTCGGCCATCGGCACGGTGACCGGACACGCCGACACGGAGGTCACCTATGTGACCGCTGACCACAACGGCGTCGTCCACGTCGCCAACCCGTCGCTGCTGACCCACGGTCAAGCGACGGACACCGTCGCCTACCTGACGGCGACGGCTGCTGACCAGAACATGGCGGCCATGGTAAGCATGTCGGACGCCGGGCAAGTGGACGCGCCTGTCACGTACGTCACCTTAGAGCAGCTGGCCCAATACCACACAGCCGGCGACGCCATGCTCGATGGCACGGACGCCCTCCTTGCGACTTCGGAGGACATCCTCAAGGTCACCAACACGTAGCATCAGGCCGCGGCCATGGACGCCATGCTCGACGGCACGGACGCCCTCCTTGCGACCTCCGAGGATATCCCCAAGGTCACCAATACGTAGCCGCAGCCGCTGGGTGTAGGACGCTTGCATGGAAAATGAGCGGGGGAGGGGTGGGGCAGCGAGGGACGGGGTGACAAGTACGATAAGAGGAATTGGGGTAGTTTCTAGAAATCACTGGTGCCAGATTGAGTTGATTGGAAGTAACGACATCGCGGATTGCCATAATTCTTACCGACTTCGTGGTTGACTGGACAACAAAGTTGTGCTTAGAGTCCGTATACCTATCTTCTTTCACTTCCAACTATTTGCTATTTTTACATTGTACCCGGGATTGTTTTCAGTCATCCGCGTACTGGTATCTCTTTATATGTGGTGATTCCGAACATGTTCCTCGATGTCATATTTTGGTCTATATAGCATCTATTACCTAGGTTGGGTTTAGCTGCATTGGGATAAATGCAATGAATATATTCCATGTGTAATCGTATGAGGATAAGGAATATTAAAGATGCAAGCTTCAGGACGTTGCCACTAAAATCTGTTTTAGATTGATTGCTGGATGTACCCGTTATGTTGTGTGTGCATGAGTGTATGCGAATGCGTGTAGAACATTTAGTTCAATTATTTTGTGTATGACAATGTGTTTGGAGTGAAGGTTCATACACATCTTAGTCACTTCACATGTGTACTCTCGAATTCTCGTGGTAGTGGAATCTCTCTCCCTTCACGTTTTTATATTGTGAATACACAACGACCACACAACACGGGACTCAATGCTTCACAGCCGGACCAACGCCAGATAAATGTTCGGCGTTGTGTCTATTGGTCAAGGCAGGGGGGTTCCAACATGACAGTTGTCGAGTACAGTAAGATTTCGCTAGAATGTAGCACTTTGAGAAAACATTCGTGATATTGTTGGTTGTCCATGTAGTTGCACATGGTTCGTCTATATAGGCGTATAGCCACCCCATGTCTTATTTTCCTTTTAATGGCGCATGGCTTGACGACTAGTGGTACGCGCGGCGGTGCTCCTCTGTTGTCGCGGAAGTGATGTCACAGTCACCGCGCGTCATTTCTGCCAACTCGGTCTTAACAATCTGTAGATTGTCATCTTTCTTATTTAAACAGAAATACGACAGCCTGGTGCTGTGGGCGGGACATGAACATATTCAGGGCTGTTTGGCGACCAAGCAATGCTGCTACAGACGTGGTAAGTCATAGGCGTGTCTGGGGGGCCTTTGGAATTTGCGTGTTCCCAGACCTTTTAGGCTTTTTGTGTGGGCCTCCGTGACTGTGCACCCCCCGTCTTCCGATGTCACCAGTCGAGCCGAGACAGGAAACGAAACAAGTCTGCGAGAAGAAGGTGAAGTTACGTATGTCGTGTTGGTCAGCAAAGCGTTGGATCGCATTAACTTTCTCTTCCCACCACTTCGTTTCAATGTTACGGGTCTTCTTTTGGGTCTCGGCTTTGATGTGTTGGTTTTCCCTCCACTTCTACTGAGAAGTTATGTCACTTAGCCACATGCTGAAGGTTTTTTTGACGAGGTCTTGAATCTCCACATCATTATCGTCAAACCAGTATTGGTATTTGTGTGAGATGTGCACGATTGTTTCAGTAAATTTGTTTCAACTGGAGAAAGATCAACAAGTCGAGTGGAAAGACACGTGAAATTGGGTTCTTTTATTTGGATGTTGGAGGGCTTTGATGTTGTACTTCTTATTGGCCTTTGGACGTCTACGATGATTGGAAGCAAGGCAATTGTTCATTATTTATCGCAACAGGCGATGGTCCGTTGAGCAGGCAATAGTTCTTCGCATGGCCCGTGTAATGCGGTAATTTTTTTCGTTCATGGCGCGAACAGTGACATAGTCCAAGAGGGGCAAATGTTTGGATCGTGGGTTCCTCTTTTTCAGAACAGGGTGCTATTGGTCAGAAAGTCATTTTATGTGCACTTACGTAACAGGAGGATGCCATTTTAGTTAGGCTTTTCAACCCCTTCATTGCCGATGATGCTGATCCAGTCTGGAATCACGTCCTACTCTGGCATTAAAATTACCTTGTCCTCCTTAAGGACGGCAGTTAGCACTTGGTCCAGCTCGGAGTAGAACAGCTCCTTGGTGTCCCCCAAACATTGAATGTTGGAGCATAGGCGCGGATGATGGTACTAATTGGTTGTTTTGAAGTCGACTCTATGTTTGCGGCTGGCTTTCTTTTTCAGAAGGTGTAGCCACCGCCATTTTTCTGAGCTTCCCTTCGGGAAAGCGTGTTTCGTTCAAGGCAGCGATGTCAAAGTCATATTTTGCGAGTTCTCTGTCGACAACTGCGTTAGGGACGGTCGCACTTTGGATTGTCCATCAGGGTTCGCCCGTCCCACGTTTCAAATTTCATGTGAGGTGATCCCGCAGGATGGTTGTCGTATTGTACTTTATTACTTACGACAAACGTTCACTAAAACACCAGCATAGTCTAACACAGTACTAACACGTGTTCGTGTTCACTTGGAAATAGTTGTCCCTAAAAAATAGACAAGCTACGCATGCATGCTTGGTGGCAGCACCTGACGGTCGCGATACTACATTCCTCCCCAACAACAAGAAATGTTTATGAAGTAGGAACTAGGAACAGTCTAACGCGTCACTTCACATCTGTTCCAGCAACCGCTGGGTCGGTTTCCGGTTACGTGCCGATCTTCGTGGTTCTTCGGCCACCAAGGGCGGCGTCACTTTTTCACTGTCTCGCCCCGGATATGGTGGCTCTGGGGGTACTGCCATCTCTGTCTCTTCCTCGGTATCCTCGTCCTCAGTCACTGGATGGTCTTCTGCTACTTCATACGGTAGTGCGTGAAGCATGGACGTGTTTCGCGTTACGCGAGACCCATCACGACGACGTGCCATCACCATGGAGCCCTTTCGGCTGGTGACGACCAAAGGCCGGGGATGGTACGGTGTAGACAGTTTCCCTGTCTTGCGCTTTCTCACAAGCACGACATCACCAGTGTCGATCGATGATGTTGTAGCTCGTGCTTTCCTGTCAGCGTAATCTTGCATGTTACTTTTGGCCGCTCTGTCATTCTCTCTCACCACATCATCATCATATTTCAGTCTCTGTACAACTTCTGGCAACTTCGTACGCGGATCTCGGCTGAACATTAACCTGTGCGGTGTGAAAGTTGTCGTCACATGTGGCGTACTGCGATAGGCTCTTAGCATTCTTTGCAACTCAGTGCGCCATGCTAACCCCTGGATGTTAGCGGCCTTCAGAGTTTTCATCATTGGCTTGTTGAAAGACTCTGCCTGCGCGTTTGCCTGATGGTTTATCTTGCGATGGCGGAACCCACACTCTCGCAGAAAGGATTCCCACATGAGTAGTATAGGTGGACAACCAACTGCACACCTATACTACTCACACGTGTCTGTTAAACGGCGGCCATTGTCTGTTTTCACCACTTCCGGGAAACTTAACAGACTGAACACTTTGTCCACCGCCGGGAACACTGTCTCTGTGGAAGTACTCCTCACCACCTCTACGATTGGGTACCGTGAGAATTCGTCAACTATGTCGAGCAGATATTCTCCCGTGGGCAGCGGCCCACAAAAATCGATGCTGACTTCTGGTCCTCTGGGTAGCGGCGACATAGTATGGTCTCTCGACGAGCGGTATTAGCCTGGCAAGGAATGCAACGTTTCATTACTTCCTCACTGCAGCGTCCACACCTGGGAACCACACCTTGGTAAGAAACAAGTTTACAGATACATTGGTGCCTTTCATGCGCAAGCTCAAGCACGCGGTTTCGAAGGGTGCTCGGGATGACTACCTTGTAGTCTCGCACCAGCAAATCCCCTCTCTCGTTTACTGTTGGTGTCTCTCACTCTGCTGTAGCTAGAGAGAGAGAGAGAGCTTCGATGTCGACATTAGTAACCGGGGACTGACTAGTGACATATCACTTGTTGGACCGAACCAGACTGATGACAGCCTGGAGTGTGCTGTCGCTGGCTGTTTCACACTTCACTTCCTCGATTGTCAAAGCAAGCGTTATGGCTGCAGAGGCCAGAGAGTTCACATAGTGCTCTGCCATGTGTTGCTCACGGCTGCGCAGGATGCACTGTCCTCAACGCTCGATCCGAAGTGGTGGTCTAGGCTTCTGCCAAATGGTTTCCAGCGGCTTGTGGTCACCGATGACTGAGGCGCTCCGTTGAGGAACTTGTCGAAGTGTTTACAGGTCCAGATCACTGCCAGAGCTTCACGCTCCGTCTGGCTGTAGTGTTCTCCACGTCAGAAATTGCTCTGCTCCCACACGCAACGAATCGCTTCTCCTGAGCGAGGTGTGCTGCCAACCCAACTGGACTAGCATCAACCACAATCTCGATCGCCTTCTTCACATCGAAGTAAGCGGTTGTCGCCGATTCTGCAAGACCTGCTTTGACTGCGTTGAATGCCTTGATTTCCTTCAGTCCCCATTGCCATCCATTTTCCTGCGTTGTGAGAGCACGCAAGGTTTCAGTAATGGTCGCAAAGTTTTTGATGAACCTGGCACTGTACTGCGTCATGTCCAAGAACGAACGAACTTCCGACGCATTCTTCGGTTCTGCAGCCTTGTGAAGGTCGGCCACCTTATTTGGGTCAGGTGAGACTCCTTCACCCGAGAAGATCAGCCCCACGAATTCGATCTTCTTCCGGAATTCACATCCCTCCAAATTGACCGTCAGCCCAGTCCCCAAGAGCTTGTGCAGTACATGATCCAATGCTTTGTCGTGAGAAGGCTGGTCGACGCCAAGACTGCGAAGTCGTCACTGATGTTGATGGCACCTGCCACGCTTTGTATGAATTTGAATTTCATGCTGAAACACCTCTGTTGCCACATTTATTCCAAAAGACAGTCGCTTATATCTGTACAAGCCCATGTGTGTAGAGAACGTGGTTATGTGATCACGGATATAGTACCAACTGGTGGTATCCAGAACGAAGGTCAATCTCGCCGAAGACTGTCGTGCCGTTGAACACTGCGATGGGCTCGTCCAAAGTTGGAGTCACGTGTTTCGTCCGCACAATGGTCCTATTTACATCCCGCATGTCTATGCAAAGCCTGATCTCGCCTGGTTTCTTGGGTTTGGGCGGCGTCACAATTCTGGATACCCACTCTGTCGGGCCGGATACTTTCTCGATGATATCCGCTGCTTCCAACTTCTCGATCTCCCTCGCTACTCTCTCCCGCCGATGACTGTGCTTCTGAGCAACCGGAGGGACATAGCTATCGATGTGCAACTTCACTTGCACGCCCTTTAGACAGCCAATGCCGTTCCAAGTTTCGGGAACCGTTTGACTACTTCATTACCGTAATCGTCCGATCCAATCACGTGACACACTCCCACTTTCAGCAGACCTAGCGACTCCGCAGATGCCTTGCCGAGTAGTGGAGTAGCAGCAGCTGCTGCCCCTCAACCTCCAAGAAATCAGCTTCTATTTCGCTACCCTCCTCCGTAGTAATAGTGGCTTTGATCAACTGATTTACTATAATCGGTGGCGACCTGCATGGGTGTATCTTGCGTTTGCATGAACGCAGTGTTATACCTTGCTCGAGGAGTTTCTCCTTGCATTCGGTGTTTATGATGTTGCATGTTGATCCCGAATCTATCAACATAGTTACCGGGACGTTGCCAACTGGCATTGTCACTGTTTCACCCTGTGATGTAGAGAATGCCTATTAATTCAGAAGATTCACTGTCATCTCTCACGTACTTCACGGTATGTTTCTGGCTGTGTCGCGACTGTGTCTGCTTCTTGTGACGGCACATCTTACTGAAATGCCCCATCTTCCCACACGTGTAACATTCTGTGTGCAGCGACAGGCATCTGCTGTGTGGCCCCGTCGACCACATCTTGCTGGCTGGCACATCTGCCGCTCACCTTCGCCTTGGGTTGTTTCTGCCTTTCTCGCCAAACTGCCGCACTCACCATGTTCACTCACTCAGCACCCTCGGACATCTGTGCTGCTTGTCGTTCTGACACCTCCGTGGCAGATGCCAGGTCAAGTACACGCTCTAGCTTCAAGTCATGTTCTGCTAACAGTTTCGTTCTCAATCTTTTCGACCGACAGTTGTCGATGACTTGATCCCGAATGAAATCTTCAACTTGATCGCCAAACTCGCAGAGAACCGCAAGCTCTCGAAGACGAAGTTGTGTAACGAACTGCGCCACATTTACGCCCTCGCCTTGAGTGCTTTTCCGGTTATAGGAAATGTTCTTACGTGATGTGAAATAGGCCGTCAACTTCTCTTTTTCTGTCTCATATGTCAGCCCGATATTGTGCAGGGTATAGAATATGTTCTGCACATCCATGCCTGCGCAATGTAACAGTAGCTGCCTCTTCTGCGTGTTGTCACTTACACCTGACGCTCCCACGAACAGCTCGATCGACCGGATCCATCTTTCCCAACGCTGACATAAGCTATTAGGCTATTGGCATCGCCGTGGACGTCGAATAGCCACCGCCATGGTTTGTTGTTTCTCGTCGATAAATCAAATGTCGTATTGTACTTTATTTCTTACAACAACTCATGCACGCTTGGTGGCAGCACCTGATGGTCGCGATACCAGAGTATTTACTGCACTGCTGTCGATACTGCATTTTCTAGCGCCACCACACGAGAAGAGCACAGGGGAAATAACGTTGTTTATTTAGCATTTAGATTCTCTTCAACGCGTTGAAATTAAAGCGTTGCTGACGTTGCAACAAAACAATTCTGGTAGTGACGAATGAGTGAGGAGAAAAGCTTAATGCCGATATCAAACCTTTCGTTCCGTTTAATGGGCGCTATCTTAGAAGAATGTTTCCATGACAACGTCAGAACTGCCGAAACTACGCGACGTTTCTTTACGTCATAGTATGTTGCCTTGGTTCCCGCCGTCACAAGGCGGCGACAGGTAACGAGAAACGCGTGTTTATTTGCAGAATGTTATTCAGTTTTGATGTGAGAATTGATTTACATTGTGTACCCTCAAATTCTCGTAGCATTATAGAAACACTCCCACTTCTCGTTTTATGCTATGAAACACTACAACAAACATGACTAGGAACAATTATATTGATACTAGCTTACAACAAACATTACTAGAAACAGTTGTATTGATACTAGCTTATAACAAGCATGACTGGGAACAGTTGTATTGATACTAGCTTACAACAAACATTACTAGGAACAGTTGTATTGATACTAGCTTACAACAAACATTACTAGGAACAGTTGTATCGATACTAGCTTACAACAAACATTACTAGGAACAGTTGTATTGATACTAGCTTACAACAAACATTACTAGGAACAGTTGTATTGATACTAGCTTACAACAAAAATGTAGTTGTCTAGTGTGACGGAAGAATCCACAGTTTAAAAATACACAATCCGGTCGGTTTGAACGAGTAAGCCTAATGATGGGAGCATCATCATGGCGATTGCATGTTAATTCCACACTAGAGTTTGATAAAATTCAAATTTGCATGCACCATTCTAGTTCCGCTTAATATGTCACTGTCCGGCGGACTCCCGCGAATAGATGGCTCGAGTCTAGGTGGACGTCTCTGTAAAAATGCCACGCAAAGAAATGACGATTGCCCTAGTAAACAACACAACGACGGATGGTCATTGGATATAAACAGTTTAAAGGGAAACAAAAGACAATTTTGCTGGCGTTATGCACCTAAAAGAGTTAACACAAACTAACCATTTGCAACTAAATCCCATAATAACGTTAGTGGTTTATTCGGGAAAAGTTGTTGAACACACAGTTACCAAATATCATGTTGGCTAAATATAACATATTTCATTATGTGTACTTTTGTAGACTAAACGGAGAATGTGTTTTCACAAGTCCGACAGACGGCGGCTGTGTGCATGTGCTATGTGTTTCGACACAGGAGGGCATGCCGTTATCACTTACTTGTGCCATCCACATAACGTGGCGACATGATGAGTTGTTTACATTGTGTTTTGTCTGACATTGTGGCAGCCTGACAACTTGACAAGTCCCACTGAGACTAGTGTCTCTCTCAACGGTGTTGCTGAAGTCATATTCGGGCGACCTTTTCTCCGAAGGTCCGAGGGTTTCCAAAGGAGATCCCGGTTAGCAATTTCATCGTAGCGCATTATACGCCAGACGTAGACGACGTTACCTCACAGTAGTGGAGATTCATGGCAGATGGCCTACAATTTCTGGTTGGTCATGTGATTGCACCAGGACACATTCAGTTATATATCTTACTGTTATGCCTTATGGGATATCCCAATTCTTCTTATAATGACAACGAAATTAGTTTAGAACGAGCTCGACACAGGTTCCAATCATATGCAGAAAGGCTATTGAAAGCTCGAGAAAGACCAGACCGTGCTGGAGCAGACCGTGTAACGTTATGTGTAACGTCTGCAATTCCGCTACTGTAGTTGTATTTCAAAGAATGAATAGCTCTTCAAATGTGTCTCTTCAGAAGACTGTTCGAGTAACTTATCACCAATACCACACTCTGTAAGGTCATACTTCTTTGGTAATTTTTAAATCAGTCATTGCTCTTATGTCTTTGGTACCTTCTTCTCTTGTTCCCAAATTGTTCCGAATGAACCTATCAGCATATTCATTGTTGTAATCAAGTCTGCTTTCAGAATTCTGACAAAGACGATGTAATCTTTGCCCCCGGCTGTCATATTTTCCATTACTGTGCATTTTACTGACATTCTGCTTATGGATAAATCGATGTAGAAAGATGGTTCTAGGTTCATGCTGCAATGTTATTTAATCAACATGAGTCTTTCTCCTTAGTCGTTTCTTTGATCTAGTCAGCGGCATCCCATTATATTTTCATAGCCTCATTATTATCTAACACAGTGCCGTGACCCTTTACTATGAATATGTAATGTTTATTATATCTAACACAGTGCCGTGACCCTTTACTATGAATATGTAATGTTTATTATATCTAACACAGTGCCGTGACCCTTTACTATGAATATGTAATGTTTATTATATCTAACACAGTGCCGTGACCCTTTACTATGAATATGTAATGTTTATTATATCTAACACAGTGCCGTGACCCTTTACTATGAATATGTAATGTTTATTATATCTAACACAGTGCCGTGACCCTTTACTATGAATATGTAATGTTTATTATATCTAACACAGTGCCGTGACCCTTTACTATGAATATGTAATGTTTATTATATCTAACACAGTGCCGTGACCCTTTACTATGAATATGTAATGTTTATTATATCTAACACAGTGCCGTGACCCTTTACTATGAATATGTAATGTTTATTATATCTAACACAGTGCCGTGACCCTTTACTATGAATATGTAATGTTTATTATATCTAACACAGTGCCGTGACCCTTTACTATGAATATGTAATGTTTATTATATCTAACACAGTGCCGTGACCCTTTACTATGAATATGTAATGTTTATTATATCTAACACAGTGCCGTGACCCTTTACTATGAATATGTAATGTTTATTATATCTAACACAGTGCCGTGACCCTTTACTATGAATATGTAATGTTTATTATATCTAACACAGTGCCGTGACCCTTTACTATGAATATGTAATGTTTATTATATCTAACACAGTGCCGTGACCCTTTACTATGAATATGTAATGTTTATTATATCTAACACAGTGCCGTGACCCTTTACTATGAATATGTAATGTTTATTATATCTAACACAGTGCCGTGACCCTTTACTATGAATATGTAATGTTTATGTACACTGCCAATAGCTGATTGCAACAGTTCATAGAAACGGTTTTTCTCTACGTCACATGCTTTATTGGTAGCTACATATCTTCCTGTCATTGAGAGATTCACACATATTGAAAATAATCTAGCCATAGTCAATTCTATCGTCAATAGGTTTTCATTCCACTATGGACTAGCCTGATGGAAATGCGGACCAAATAGTGTCAGCCCATTTAACATGACAGGGTTTACAAAGATTGTCACCAAAGCAACAAATTCCATATTGCAAGTGGCCGAGAAGGCCATTGGCCTGTTGAGAGTCCTACGTTTATTCACCAGTATGATCCATTCTGGCAGACGTCTACGGTAACGGTAAAGTAACATGTAAAAATAAATGTTTATTTTAATTAGTACTGTTAATACCAAGTGTACTAACATACACACATGAAGCAGCTCGGCTTGATCAGAAATATTATAGGAAATTTATTTTAGATATTCATGGTTATAAGGGTTTAATTTGACATATTCCAAAAATCAAATCTCGAACATTTTCAATTTTGTGTCGTTTTCATATTTTAGTTTTTTATGACAGCAGCCATATGTTAAAATATAAAACAAAATAAATCTGCAATTTGAGATTTTTATAGGCATCTGGGTTAACGATAAAGTATAATAATGTTGGTAACGATAAAGTGTCGAAAACATTAGTCGAAACCACATAGGGCCTAATCCGACCTTCTGATATATTTTTATAATTGTGATGTGACGCTAAGAAATGGAATACAATTTTTTTTTTGTTAGTCAGATATTCCGCATTTATTAAACTCAGTCGCGATTGTCCATATATCTAAAACGTGGTGAACCGGGTAGTTTTCTACCAAGTTGCGCAACGTTAACGAATAAAAGGAGCATGATAGTGCAGTCCGGATATGACGTCTTATCCGCTGTGAGTATTGTTCGTATGTACAACCTTTCGACTTGGCAATGTGTAGCGATAATCATCTCGAAGGATAACCGGCAGACTTTTATCCATGCACTTTTGTATGCACGCCCGGAATAGTTTCGTGCACACCTTCTCCATGTCGATACTGACTCGGATGGACACGTGTTCTCGGCTGCCGATCATACAGCCGCTGTACCGTTGCTTGCACTCCGCCGAACTCGCCAGGTATTCCGCGATGTCCAAGTGGGTCAAACTCGCATCGTTGACGAGTACGGCCAGCAGGAGCAGATGTACCTGCCGCAGAATTAATGCCCAATCAACAATGCACAGAGAAATGTAAAAAAAAAGCCAGGTGTGTGTGGTGTGTGGGTGGGTGTATGCGTGTGTGTGGTGTGTGTGGTGTGTGTGGTGTGTGTGTGTGTGTGCGTGTGTGTGGTGCGTGTGTGTGTGGCGTGTGTGTGGCGTGTGTAGCGTGTGTGTGTGGTGTGTGTGTGGTGCGTGTGTTTGTGGTGTATTGTGGGATGCGTTACGCTGATGAATATGGATATCGTTTTTTTTATCTGTGCGTATACTTAGATAAGTAGCCAATAGCGAAATAATTAACATATCGTCATATCGCATATTACTCAGAGATATATCAACATCAAGACATTCATGGTGTAATTTGTTAACAAATGAAAACTACAAAATAATATAATACATATATGTGGTCAATATTGACATTTTTATAAAATAATTTTTTGGGGATAAGGCGTTGCTGTATTGACCAGGGAAACGCTCACTAAGACCACAAGGTCGCTATCGTGAGAGGCATCATTGCATATTGCAAAGTTACTGTCAGTAATTATTATTATTAATTAATTAATTATTAAAACGTCAAATTCAAAGTTAAATTCATACTTAATATGAAAAAGAGAAAGAAAGAAGATTTGGAAAAGGGAAGGTTTAAACATTCAAGTATATAGGTTTATTTATTCGCTTCTCTTCACTTAAGTTATTTGTAAATATAACTTATATAAGTGTATATGTAAGAAAAGGGTATGTGATGGCCCATTGTAAGTCACGCGATAAACATTCGCGTTTATCATAGACATGATTGCCATACTGAAATAAAGCCTCTAAAACAAACAGTTAACTATGCGAACCACTAACCCCAGAATTTTAGCCACGTGCACCATCAAAGTATTCTGGCATGTTTCATTGTATTACAAAGATACAAACCAGATCGTTTATATTGTGTAAGTCTGCTGGTTACTTACATAAAACCTGTCCTAACTTCTCCTAATTATCCTATTACACTACTGACCAGGAAGAACATAGGCCTACATGTACAGGACAACATGCAATGTACGAACATTGAACTTACGATGACTGACTTCATTCCAAAAAGGGCGAACGCGATAACATAGCAAGAGGCACCATGCAGTTATGAACCGTCTCTCGCGTCAAGCTGAAGCTTTAAGGACAAACTACCGCATTACGTTGACAGTGAGTCTGGGTTCTTTCTAGGTGACGTCAATCGGAATGCACGTAAAGCGCATCTAATTAAAGCACATACCTACACGAGCACACACACACACACACACATATACAGGACAGGCCTCTACTATGTACATAGGGTCAAGGATTGTTTGCACATTCATCTTGAGCTAGTAAACCAAACGTGTATTTGATTGAACAGGTCTGCTAGGTGGTGAAATATAAAGCTCTTTGAGCAGTCCACATGACCGCATATTGCGCTATATAAGAACTTGCATTCACGTCTTCTTAAATTACGTTTTAGCACTTGACATGCTACAAACAGCTGTCCTATATAAAGGTTGCGCCATAGTGGGGTAACAACTATGATATATCATCACTATTATCATTATCGTTGTCACCAATATCATCGTCGTCCAACGATAAACTATGTATTAGTAACAACTTTACACCAACCCGTGAAGCAAACAACAAGGACAGCCATTGTCACCATTATACAGTATTGTGAACCCATAACCATTTAATATTTATGTTGTCACCAAAATGTTATGGTATTGCATGCAGCAGGCAGTAGTTTTAACTACTCTAGCGCGGCTCCGTCTATGAAATGACTGACAACTAAAAAGGTAAAAATCGAAATAAAAGTGTTAACGTTTTTTTCTTCAAATACATCGCCTACTGGTAGATCTGAGGCCAATGGTCCAAGAAACCGAATGACTATAGAAAGAGGCGACTGGATCTCGTCGCCCGAGAGGGGATGTAGACTTTCAATGCAAGACAGTTAATAATAATAATGAATTATTAATATATAGATGATGCTGATGTGAGGTGGTGACGGTGAAGATGTCGGTGTTGTTGCGGTATGGTTCTGCGCTGCATGTGATTATAGTCAGTTGACGTAACTCTCTAATCTGTACAATCACAGTCTGACTTGTTTTCTTGAATTATATAATGTTTTATTATAAGTTCTGAATCTGCACTGATGTCAGAACAATAGTGAATCGAATGACACGCGATAATCTATGAAAACCGTACAATATTGCGCCGTTTCAAACGTACGAGTAAAGGAAATGTAAGGAACAGTTCTGTTCTGGTGATCCACCAAATATAAAGTCATGCGCTGAAAAATGGGGAACCCTATATGGTCAGCCACGTTAAAAATAACAGGGAGCCCTGTGGTCAGTCCCGCTAGAAATAGTGCGATGTGGATTACACAGTCGGAAACCTCTCATGTATGTTTGTCTACAGGCGTATCAATGCTTGCAATCTTGTAAGGCAAATAATACTTTACAATACTTAGGCCTGCACAAATAGTCATGCACAGTTGGTTACGATTACGTCGGCCTATCCCGTAAGGAAGGGGCAATGTTCACGAGTATTGGGTCAAGGGTGAGGGTCATTTTTTACTGACGCCAGAGAAGGTGATCGACCTGCGCCGTGGGAGACTACGTCCGTCTCGTAGCAACACCTCGGACTGGAGCATTAAGGCCCACTGTACGCTAATAGGACGCGGGAGGAATATACGCCTTTCTTTGCCGTGTGAATGTGGGTGTCTCCACAAACCAAATTGAACTTAGAGCTAAGAAATGTTTAGTGTTCAGACTGCATTTCTGACTAGTGCATGTACAGTACAAACGCTAGGAGGGCTACATATTTGTTATCGGGAGCCTGCCCCTCTAATATCGGAACATCCCCGTATGGTTGCCAATGCAATTACACGCGACTGAATGATCAATATAAATCACATCAGTTCAATTTTCCTGCCACTTCCGCAACATTTTCAGATGTTGATTCCGGGGGCAGATAATTCGTCTTATTGAGTCAAACAGTTACCACGCTTGCATAACAAGACTCAACCAGACGCCAACTCAAATCGATGTACAGTCCCCACAGGGTTATGTGAGCAAGGATGTCTTTGTGCTATGGCTTACTGATAGTCCAACCATTGTTCATATATGTACACCCCACCCTTAGCAACTATCTATACATTTTATTTTTTATTGACGCTGCTAACAGTAGCTCAGTAAAAAGATCATTGTTTCATTCAGTTATCGTCGGAGAAGGATTAAAGAAGATCGGGGCACTCTGCACCGTGGGGCTTAATAAGCATCGGATGTCATTGGCTCATGTTATTGTAATTGGAGCCGATGATGCAGTATGATGTACTACATTCTATTATGCACATTACTTAAAGTTACGAATTTAAAATATTTGGAACATCAAAAGTAATTCTAAGGGCTGATACAGTAGTTCATATAGGGCCAATGTCCCCAAAAGTGTACAATTGGTAAAAATCGTGTCTTTTGTCTCTCACACCGTGAATTATAAAGTCAGCCTTACGAAAATTTCACCCAAGACTGGACAAAGTAACACTCTTCAGGAAATATATAGTTTGCCCACCTTTTTAATTTGTAAAATGGTAAAAGGTGGATGTAAGGAGCCAAAAACGGACAACAAAATGGCATGTTCAATTGTCCTTTCCAAATTTGGAAGCGCTACCATACAAAATCAGTGCTATATTTCCTAGTTCTGATTTCACAGTGCAAATGGGGTATATCTCGGCAGTGTACAGAAACAAAATCATGTTAATCATGTTTACAAAACGAGAAATAAAAACATCACAATATGTTTTCTATGATGACCACTTTTTGCGTGTCCAGCGTCATCGGTTTAGATTGGTCCACTATATTAATTTACCATTGCTATTGCTGGGTATCTCGACAAGTATTCTTTTCTTATAAAGTTAACGAAGGAATCCTGACAAAAACTGTGGCACTGAATCTAAATTTCAGGAAAATATAGCACATTGAAATGAAATAAATATAGGGTAGCGTTTTAAGTGCGTGTCCAGCGTCATCGACGGAAAAGGCTGCCTACAAAAACGTAGAAAACGTACACCGATTTAACTTTCTCATGCCTACCAGCTACCACCCGGATCCAAATTCTTAAAATTCATACTCATATATACATATATAATTACATATCTACTGGTGATATGTAACAGGCCTAGCTCCAGATAAAATTGGAACATTTGCACGAGCATGCCTAGATCCCTTCAAACATGCATCCTCATAAACTATGTTTATTCAGTTGTAAGAAAAACCATTGTTCTTTGAGTCAGTTCTGCCAAAACCGTGTCCAGCGTCATCGCAAAGTATCCAGTGTCATCACTTGTTAGCAGTCACGTATGGCCTACTTTGGGGCGTTATTTGTTGATTTTGTTTCTTTAATATCACGTTTGGTCAATGTTATATAAACACCAGCATCGATACAATAGATTGGTGTACATTGACTAACCGTCAAACATGTTGTGGATCAGATTATTAAACAACACACATAAATAATTATGAAATGAAGAACCATTTAAGGAAGTGAAATATAAAAAAAACAATACAGATTCAATATTTGTGTACAGTTGCATGCTAAATTATGTTTTAATACGTTTTCCTAAACATTTTAACTGTTTTCGGTCCACTATATTAATTTACCATTGCTATTGCTGGGTATCTCGACAAGTATTCTTCTCTTATAAATTTAACGAAGGAATCCTGCAACAACTGTGGGACTGAATGTAAATTTCAGGAAAATATAGCACATAGAAATGAAATAAATATAGGGTGGCGTTTTAAGTGCGTGTCCAGCGTCATCGACGGAAAAGGCTGCCTACAAAAACGTAGAAAACGTACACCTATTTAACTTTCTCATGCCTACCAGCTACCACCCTGCTTTAATTCCCTCGATGGCCCTTCCAATGTTCACGACATTTCTTGATCAAAGAAGGAAAAACCGAAATAGTGGCGTGTCCAGCGTCATCGCGTGTCCTGCGTCATCATAGCGAAAACTGAAAAACACCGCTCATAGCGCATATATACCTTGATTCTGAGGAATTTCAAAATGGGGAATGCAGCAGAGGCTGATGTCTCCATGCAGACACAAGCTTCTCCGACTCTAAGACGACATACTTTGCGAGCAAATGACCGATGTTTGCCTAGTTTAGATGAAGTTGTTACGGAAACGAACGTGAATACGGTAAATAAAAAACACTATAATATTTACAGGACTTACATTTATTGTTCGTATAAGTTATATGTGGACACGCCAATAAGCCAAAATAATGAAGGTGATTTGGGAATAAACTGACCTGCGAGAACCCCAGATGTCTTAGCTGCTTGATGACGCTGGATACGCAAATTGACCACAATATATCTCGGTGCAGTAATTAGAACCGGTACCTTAATTTACGGTCTTGATGTGTAAGGAACATGTTGCGCTTCCTATAAATGAAAACAATTGATACATAGTTTTGTCAGAAAATTAATGTTTACAAATAAAATATGGTCATTCGCTGGTAACTGTCAAAACGTTAACGTTTTTATGACTAGTTTACTTTATGTAGGAGCTCGCAGTTTACATTTAAAAAAGAAGATAACAAAGCTAACATGTCAGTAGAATATAATTTGGGTGAACTTGATAAATATGTTTGGAGAAATATAGACATTACACTTGGCGATGACGCTGGACACGCGATGACGCTGGACACGCAGTTATGGGAAGGTGTGTTCTAAGGCTTCGGAACCTGGGGGAGAGTTGGAGGGGGGGGGGGCGAGCACCCAATATTTTGATGGGGAAGGGGCTTGATATAGGTGAAAGGGTGCATTTTATTGTTTAGGTGAGTGTCGAGGCGACTGCAGTTTGAGCAATTGGTGAGCTTCAATTCAAGGGGGAGGAGTGGATTTGGAGGTGCTTGGAGAGCCTAGGGGATATAGTTGGATGTTTTTGGAGAGACTCAAAGGGGTACAATTGAAGATTTTTGGAGAACCTCAGAGGGGGTCAACAGGAGGGTTTTGAGAGCCTTAAGCGGGGGTGCAATTTGAGGTTTTTCGTAAGCCTCAAGCGGGTGCAACTGGAGTTTATTTTTAGTGAGCCTCATCCCCCGAATTTTCTTTACGTTCCGACGTCAGTGCATTTATTGGCCATAACTTGAAGGACATTATGTTACACGGCTTACCCTTCATAAGTTATGCTATAAGTACTTACATCTTGCATTCACAGCTATTAGTTCTATCGTCTTGTAAAATGTAATTATGAAGAAAAACGTACTACAAATACACCCACAAGTGCCACAAATATTATGGACCGGCACATCAAATTGTGTCATTACACCATCTACTGAACAACAAAGAAATGAAGTCATCTACCTACACGCAAGTCACTGCTTTGGGGAGGAGATGGAACGACAACATGCATAGGCATTGGAGAAACAATTATGTTGCAATACTTGCAATCTGGTAGAAGGAGCATGATATTTAAAAAAAATTATATAACTTCCACGATGAATGTTCCATGTCCACTTTTGTTAGCGTTGTAAGCCGGTCCCGTCAAGACAGAACGGACTCTGTTCTTCGGATGTCACTTGAAAATAAGTCGGACGAAAGGGAGCATGATCGGGCGTTGCAATTGGACTGCCATAAACAGCATCTCGCAGTACAATACACAACGCGTGGGACGGTTGTCTGCAGTTAGAATGGATGGAGTTGAAGAAACAGGCCGGATACATTTGCTGTCAGGAAGTAGTTTGCGGTGAAGAAGAAGCAATTGAAGAAGGAAAATACATTTGATCTTCAATATCTGCATGGTAAACTGTGTGAAGGAAATCCAAATACAAAACTCATATCCTGCTTGTTTAGTCAGCCAACACCGAACCCTGATGTTAGCATACGCTTAAAAAGCAATATAATCTGCTTATGTAACATACCACAACATATTCCATTGAAAGTAAGACTTAACAGACTGGCTGATATGCTAACAAGTCCGGACGGTTATGTAAATACGCGTATCAAGAAGAGTTTGGATAGATGATCACTTGAACAGTTTAGAAACAACCACAGTAGTGTTGCCGAGTGGCAACAAATGGACATTGTCCTGCCAGATGACAAGTACAAAAAGTAGACACACCAAGTGCTTGAGGAGTTTCTGACAAGGTAGTTCTACCTACAAACCCTTCACTGAGGACATCGTTATATTACGTGAGCCTGTGACAAGTGTGACAACCCAATGTCAACGGATCCAAATTCTCTAAATTCATACTCATATATACATATATAATTACATCTCTACTGGTGATGTGTAATAGGCCTAGCTCCAGATAAAATTGGAACATTTGCACGAGCATGCCTAGATCCCTTCAAAAATGCATCCTCATAAACTATATTTATTCAGTTGTAATAAAAACCATTGTTCTTTGAGTCAGTTCTGCCCAAACCGTGTCCAGCGTCATCGCAAAGTATCCAGTGTCATCACTTGTTAGCAGTCACGTATGGCCTACTTTGGGGCGTTATTTGTTGATTTTGTTTCTTTAATATCACGTTTGGTCAATGTTATATAAACACCAGCATCGATACAATAGATTGGTGTACATTGACTAACCGTCAAACATGTTGTGGATCAGATTATTAAACAACACACATAAATAATTATGAAATGAAGAACCATTTAAGGAAGTGAAATATAAAAAAAACAATACAGATTCAATATTTGTGTACAGTTGCATGCTAAATTATGTTTTAATACGTTTTCCTAAACATTTTAACTGTTTTCGGTCCACTATATTAATTTACCATTGCTATTGCTGGGTATCTCGACAAGTATTCTTCTCTTATAAATTTAACGAAGGAATCCTGCAACAACTGTGGGACTGAATGTAAATTTCAGGAAAATATAGCACATAGAAATGAAATAAATATAGGGTGGCGTTTTAAGTGCGTGTCCAGCGTCATCGACGGAAAAGGCTGCCTACAAAAACGTAGAAAACGTACACCTATTTAACTTTCTCATGCCTACCAGCTACCACCCTGCTTTAATTCCCTCGATGGCCCTTCCAATGTTCACGACATTTCTTGATCAAAGAAGGAAAAACCGAAATAGTGGCGTGTCCAGCGTCATCGCGTGTCCTGCGTCATCATAGCGAAAACTGAAAAACACCGCTCATAGCGCATATATACCTTGATTCTGAGGAATTTCAAAATGGGGAATGCAGCAGAGGCTGATGTCTCCATGCAGACACAAGCTTCTCCGACTCTAAGACGACATACTTTGCGAGCAAATGACCGATGTTTGCCTAGTTTAGATGAAGTTGTTACGGAAACGAACGTGAATACGGTAAATAAAAAACACTATAATATTTACAGGACTTACATTTATTGTTCGTATAAGTTATATGTGGACACGCCAATAAGCCAAAATAATGAAGGTGATTTGGGAATAAACTGACCTGCGAGAACCCCAGATGTCTTAGCTGCTTGATGACGCTGGATACGCAAATTGACCACAATATATCTCGGTGCAGTAATTAGAACCGGTACCTTAATTTACGGTCTTGATGTGTAAGGAACATGTTGCGCTTCCTATAAATGAAAACAATTGATACATAGTTTTGTCAGAAAATTAATGTTTACAAATAAAATATGGTCATTCGCTGGTAACTGTCAAAACGTTAACGTTTTTATGACTAGTTTACTTTATGTAGGAGCTCGCAGTTTACATTTAAAAAAGAAGATAACAAAGCTAACATGTCAGTAGAATATAATTTGGGTGAACTTGATAAATATGTTTGGAGAAATATAGACATTACACTTGGCGATGACGCTGGACACGCGATGACGCTGGACACGCAGTTATGGGAAGGTGTGTTCTAAGGCTTCGGAACCTGGGGGAGAGTTGGAGGGGGGGGGGGCGAGCACCCAATATTTTGATGGGGAAGGGGCTTGATATAGGTGAAAGGGTGCATTTTATTGTTTAGGTGAGTGTCGAGGCGACTGCAGTTTGAGCAATTGGTGAGCTTCAATTCAAGGGGGAGGAGTGGATTTGGAGGTGCTTGGAGAGCCTAGGGGATATAGTTGGATGTTTTTGGAGAGACTCAAAGGGGTACAATTGAAGATTTTTGGAGAACCTCAGAGGGGGTCAACAGGAGGGTTTTGAGAGCCTTAAGCGGGGGTGCAATTTGAGGTTTTTCGTAAGCCTCAAGCGGGTGCAACTGGAGTTTATTTTTAGTGAGCCTCATCCCCCGAATTTTCTTTACGTTCCGACGTCAGTGCATTTATTGGCCATAACTTGAAGGACATTATGTTACACGGCTTACCCTTCATAAGTTATGCTATAAGTACTTACATCTTGCATTCACAGCTATTAGTTCTATCGTCTTGTAAAATGTAATTATGAAGAAAAACGTACTACAAATACACCCACAAGTGCCACAAATATTATGGACCGGCACATCAAATTGTGTCATTACACCATCTACTGAACAACAAAGAAATGAAGTCATCTACCTACACGCAAGTCACTGCTTTGGGGAGGAGATGGAACGACAACATGCATAGGCATTGGAGAAACAATTATGTTGCAATACTTGCAATCTGGTAGAAGGAGCATGATATTTAAAAAAAATTATATAACTTCCACGATGAATGTTCCATGTCCACTTTTGTTAGCGTTGTAAGCCGGTCCCGTCAAGACAGAACGGACTCTGTTCTTCGGATGTCACTTGAAAATAAGTCGGACGAAAGGGAGCATGATCGGGCGTTGCAATTGGACTGCCATAAACAGCATCTCGCAGTACAATACACAACGCGTGGGACGGTTGTCTGCAGTTAGAATGGATGGAGTTGAAGAAACAGGCCGGATACATTTGCTGTCAGGAAGTAGTTTGCGGTGAAGAAGAAGCAATTGAAGAAGGAAAATACATTTGATCTTCAATATCTGCATGGTAAACTGTGTGAAGGAAATCCAAATACAAAACTCATATCCTGCTTGTTTAGTCAGCCAACACCGAACCCTGATGTTAGCATACGCTTAAAAAGCAATATAATCTGCTTATGTAACATACCACAACATATTCCATTGAAAGTAAGACTTAACAGACTGGCTGATATGCTAACAAGTCCGGACGGTTATGTAAATACGCGTATCAAGAAGAGTTTGGATAGATGATCACTTGAACAGTTTAGAAACAACCACAGTAGTGTTGCCGAGTGGCAACAAATGGACATTGTCCTGCCAGATGACAAGTACAAAAAGTAGACACACCAAGTGCTTGAGGAGTTTCTGACAAGGTAGTTCTACCTACAAACCCTTCACTGAGGACATCGTTATATTACGTGAGCCTGTGACAAGTGTGACAACCCAATGTCAACGGATCCAAATTCTCTAAATTCATACTCATATATACATATATAATTACATCTCTACTGGTGATGTGTAATAGGCCTAGCTCCAGATAAAATTGGAACATTTGCACGAGCATGCCTAGATCCCTTCAAAAATGCATCCTCATAAACTATATTTATTCAGTTGTAATAAAAACCATTGTTCTTTGAGTCAGTTCTGCCCAAACCGTGTCCAGCGTCATCGCAAAGTATCCAGTGTCATCACTTGTTAGCAGTCACGTATGGCCTACTTTGGGGCGTTATTTGTTGATTTTGTTTCTTTAATATCACGTTTGGTCAATGTTATATAAACACCAGCATCGTTACAATAGATTGGTGTACATTGACTAACCGTCAAACATGTTGTGGATCAGATTATTAAACAACACACGTAAATAATTATGAAATGAAGAACCATTTAAGGAAGTGAAATATTAAAAAAACAATACAAACTCAATACCCGTGTACAGTTGCATGCTAAATCATGTTTTAATACATTTTCCTAAACATGTTAACTGTTTTCGATGAAGAATAATGGTATCATCTAAAAATAACTATATTGCGTGTGCAGCGTCATTAAGGCATGTTCACTTCTTAGCTTACATTTTGTCTAGTTCCAATGCCCGGACACATATGAAAGTTAGCATAATCAAAGATAACTGATCAATGTTACTTATTATGTTTCAGTCATACTTCCAAACACGTTTCTGAAAGAGCTGCAGTAATTAAAAATAGTCCTTTCCATGAAACAAACAGAGCTAAAATATTATTATCACAAAAGTGTCCATGACGGGAACAAAATGTTTCCAGTTCAAATGCTATCTTATACCTCTTGATTCTTATAAAATGACATATATACTAGATGATTAAAAAAGATTGTTCCGTTTAAATGTATTTTTAAATGCTCAAGTTGTATGTAATATAGTAAGTTTTCGTCGGTGACGCTGGACACGCGATGGAAATTAATGTTAACTTCAAGTAGCTGTCATAACAAAAGTAACTTATATTACATATAACTATTTATGGAAATTATGCACTTTTATATGTACAATAAGAAAATATAACTTAATTGTTTAGAATCAAACATTTATTTTTGGACCTACAAAATCCTAGTTGTACACTTTTTGTGACATTGGCCCTAGAACAAAATTGTATTAGCACGTGTATGAAGCATTTCTATTCGTTGTAAAGAGTTAGCTTATCTGAAAGTATACTGTAGGGTTATAATAACCAGTGGGGTCAATATGATAACCACAATGTATAGTTATTGGGATAATTATGGAATGACACAATATGCGTGCGCGGGGTCCGCTCTCCTTTCGTTCCCCCAACTAAAACTAATGCTGCCAGCTGACGGTGCTACCAAATAACATATAAGTATTAAGATGTACATATGAAGATAGCCAATTACGTAAGGCAATTACGTACGTCATTGACGTAAGTCGCGTTCTCCTTAATATATATAAAATCTTTGGTTCTACTATCGTCATTTAGTCTTCATAACCATTGATTGTTTAAAACATATCATATATATTCAATCAGGCGCATTCATGATTGGAGTATCTCAGATGTGGAAGAGAATACAGACAGACCAATTGGCATGGTATGTCAGTTGGTAGTGCTAGCGTCAACACAATAATAATAATAAGATAACTTCCACTGCGCCTAAATCCTTGGAAACCAAGCTCAGACGCGCATCAAATCAATAGGATTGGTCATTGATCTCAAAATCCATAAGCAGTATTTAAGTTGTCAACAGATGGGTCAAGGCGCTAATAACAACAAAGAATCGATGGATGTGAAAACTGTACCTGTTACACGGCGTAACTGTTATACGGCGTAACTGTTACAACGGCGTCCACACGGACGGGGTTTTAACCGGGATTAATTTAGCGCCGATTAAATATCTTCTGAAAGTATTTTGTACCACCACTTCTCTTCTGTCGTGTATTTGTAGCTGTTCAATGTAGTTGCTCAGATGAATCGGGACACGTTTGTTCGCCTTGATGTACACTCGTCGTGATAGCGACAGGGGACTACATGCTGTAGAAGCTTCCCCATGGTGCGAGGAACCAAATTCAAATCAACCCAAGTGGTTCAATACGCTTGCGAAAGAAGCCCGATTTTATTACTGTCACAGTTTACAAAATTATATGTACGGAAAGATCAAAAGGAAACATTAGCCGCAGTAGTTATAGTGTGCTACTAACCATGTGCTATGACAAATTTAGAATAAAACACAGGTAGGCCTGCACCACTACGTTCTCACCATCAACACATGTGACATTATTGTTGAATAAACAATAGAACGCTACATCCGAGATGACGAAACCAGCATGCTGGCAAACATATAACACTGTTTTCATCGCTGCTCCGCGACGTAGCTTACACGACATGTGCGCATGCACGTCAGAAACTGTTTCCGGCAAATTATTTTTGTGAGCGTCGGTCTGTCTCTGCTGCCGAACTTGCAGCCGTCGTACCAGTTCTTGCAGCGAGTGAGACAGACTCGGTACGCCGTGAGGTCTGTTCTCGCCACCGAGACCACGACGATGGCCGCGAGTAGAAAGAACGCAGGCAGCTGAGGAGAAAAGATGTTTAAGATGATACGGCCTCGTCAGATATGGAACGACGATTGTGTGGCAAAATACGTTTGGATATACATCAGAAAAAAAATCAGTAGTAAACAAATGCATCAATAAATTTATCAATTTAATTAAGCAAGCAAACCAGCAAACAAAACCGTATGTCGGCCAATTCATAAATCCATAAATCCATCCATCAATCAATCAATCAATCAATCAATCAATCAATCAATCAATCAATCAATCAATCAATCAATCAATCAACCAAACAATCAATCAATCAATCAATCTATCAACCAATCAATCAATCAATCAATCCATCAATCCATCAACCAACCAATCAATCATTAATACAATCGATCAATCGGTCGATCAGTTTCGACATTATATGTAATTTACAACAACTACATGTATACAGCGGTATGTAGACGAAAACTAAAATATTTTAGTTGCACAATAACAATCGATGAGACTGTCTGCGCGCGTCTGTGTGACTGCGAGCGCGCGCGTGTGTGTGCGTGTGCGTGTGTGCGTGTGTGCGTGTGTGCGTGTGTGCGTGTGTGCGTGTGTGCGTGTGTGCGTGTGTGCGTGTGTGCGTGTGTGCGTGTGTGCGTGTGTGCGTGTGTGCGTGTGTGCGTGTGCGCGTGTGCGTGTGTGCGTGTGTAGTGTGTGGTGTGTAGTGTGTGGTGTGTAGTGTGTGGTGTGTTGTGTGCGTGTGGTGTGGTGTGGTGTGTGTGTTTATGTGTGTGTGTGTTTGTGTGTGTGTGTGTGTGTGTGTGTGTGTGTGTGTGTGTGTGTGTGTGTGTGTGTGTGTGTGTGTGTGTGTGTGTGTGTGTGTGTGCGTGAATGTGTCTATGTGTGTTTGGCATAAGGCCAAAGCTGACATGTTAAAAAAATAGGTGCCAAAATTATCAATTCTAGATCTGAATTGGCTTAGTTTTTAAATGCTGCATTTGATATGTGCAGTAATGTGACTACATAACATATCGACCAACATTATTTACAGGTGCTCGCTCTCAGATTGCGGGATGAAACAACTGATACTTACAAAAAGTGACTTCATCTTGAGTACAGACTGGTCTGAAACAAACAACGCCGATAGATTATAATAAGTCACATCTAAGAAAATGCCTCCTCAGTTATAATATTTAGTACATGTAAACCGTATTACCGGTACAATGCAATGAACGAAATGAAAATCACAGTGCAGTTATGCGTGCCTTACCGTTGCAGTTTGTCACATAAGTGACTGGAGTAGGGTTGGTTATGAATGTGCGACACAAGTGGTTTGTTTGGACACGTATGACTCGTAGCGATTGCATCAACAGAACTAATCGACCAATTATTTACTAAGTAGCTGCCTGCCAATCTTATAATAAATGCGTTGTCTTAATATTCTTTAACATTTTTGGAAGATGTGAAATGCTGAATCAAAGTTGAATTTCGAAATAGATGTTTCTTTTGTTCCTTCATAGACGAACCCCTGAACCATTGGGGCCCGATATACAAAGCATCTAGATACAAAGCATCTACGAACAACAGCTTAACGTACACACACACACACACACACACACACACACACACACACACACACACACACACACACACACACACACACACACACACACACACACACACACACGTACAACACACACGTACAAACACACAGACACACACGCACAAACACACAAACACACACACAAACATACACACAAACACACATAAACACTCACACAAACACACAAACACAAACGCACACACACATGCATACATGACACATACACATATATACACACATACATATGTAAACATATACACACATACGTACATAAATACATACATACATACATTCATACACACTTGCAAACATGCATGCATGGATACATGCATACATATATACATACATACATACATCATACATACATACATACATACATACATACATACATAAATACATACATACATACGTACATATATACATACATACATACATGCATACATACATACACACACACATACACACATACATACATACACACATACATCATAATGCATACATGCATACATGCATACATGCATACATGCATACATGCATACATGCATACATGCATACATGCATACATGCATACATGCATACATGCATACATGCATACATGCATACATGCATACATACTCTTGCTTGTCTCGGATTATTGGGGATATAGGCGCTATAGAAGTTTATTATATATATATGTAATATTATATTATATATATATATATATATATTATATATGTAATATTATGTACGTGGATATGTCAATCACATAGCGCTTTTCGAAACACTTGATATATCTAATAAGTGCGAAATCTCAGGTGTTGGAATCTCACCGATCTAGGACTACCTACAAAAGAGTCGTTGAAGGCTTACATAACGCTACTTTGACCAATAATGTACTGCGTACTCTTGCAAGTATCACTCACCAGACGAAACCTATTTGTAAATACCTAGTCGTGTACCTATCAATCAGTTATGGCCATGTTGTTTGCGTCTACACTCAACTTATCCAGCATGTTGGTCTCTGCAACTAACCATGTGACTATCAGACTCAGCGGATCGCATCGTAGAGAATCTGTGCAGCTTCCGTATAAATCAAGCCGGTATATTCGTTATATTCCCGTAGACAGGGACTACTGCAGGATAATATTTATGTCCGTCATAACAGCGCCATGCATCATGTGCCCGGAAATTTTACTCGTCCAAATGACCGGTTGACACAATAATATAAAGGGCTAGTTCGGGTGATTATATAGTTGACTGG
This sequence comes from Paraescarpia echinospica, assembly GCA_020002185.1. Taxonomy (NCBI): domain Eukaryota; kingdom Metazoa; phylum Annelida; class Polychaeta; order Sabellida; family Siboglinidae; genus Paraescarpia; species Paraescarpia echinospica. The sequence goes on from CM034537.1 coordinate 65,734,817, forward strand.
TTTGTACCCGTCAGTCCAAATTCTTACCCGCTCCCGGCCGACTTAGCCCGTCCAAATGACGGGGTGACGGGTCCCCGCATTAGTTTATGCCCGTAGATCTTTACTAAACGCTGTTTGTTATATATTTCATGCTGGTTATGTTGTTTTCAGTGAATAATATCTTTTGATATATATTTCAGTACGTTTAATTATGTATTAAAGACGGATGTTGTGGTTAATATTAAATAGATATGTCAGCAAGCGACGGCAGTGCCGGTCAGAGCGGCTAGTTCAGAAGAATCAGAATCAGTTTATTAGGCTATTGGCAACGTTTCAGTTTTATTGTACATGCAGTAAACTGTAAAATAGACATTCACGCAAGTATAATTTAATTAACTGAAATTGCAATTATATGGTGTAAGCTATAAATTAATTAAAAAAACGAACCGTGAACTTGCATATTCAATACGAGGCGCAATATATTGAAACTAAAATTAATGTTGCATTAGAGCCACGATTGTTGGCATTGTTTCATCGCTGTATAATTGCATTATAACATTACCGCAGTTATCGTTCCATACTACCTGCACATAAAAGTGTAACTCAGCGTCTGAATGTAAGTGACTAGCCTCCACCTACGATAATGAAATATACATCTTGCAGAATATGCTACCTCCTGAGCACAACATACATCACATTTGCGCTAAGACCCGATAATTCGTCCAGCTTTATATTCGTCTTGGTTGCTACGGCAACCTCAAGAAAATTGAAATATGACCAGCATGTCCCAGTTTTTGAAACAATCCTAACTGCCACGATATTCAGCGTTGTAATTGCGTGTAAACCTATGATTGATGCACACGGCTAAAACCATAACTTATGGTTTGCTCTAGCATTATGTGGACAAAAAGTTTCTGTAAGTAGGTCTGGAGAAAAGAAACCGATAATCAAATGAAATGCCCGAAGCACCACGGCCTATATCTATCGATTAGTCTGGAAGACTAGAACAGCATGCGTATTGGCTATCACATCATGGTTGGATCTTTATTCTAGACCGCTTTCCGCAAAAGACCCGAGTTACGGCACCACACACGTATTGTAGAAACCCTGTCAAACGTCAACCAGTATTGAAGACTCGTACATAGAGAGCTGAAACCCTACCACAATCCGCTTACAGGTAAGACACGGAAGTTAGTTTAATCGGAACTGATTGTTATGACCTATATTAGTTTTTGATCCCTTTTATAAGGTCTGATTGGACTACAGCCTCTATCCTTTACGGTTTATATATACAGCTACTATCATATATCGTACCCTTTCCACACAACACCCATTCTATTTGTTTAGTCTCCTTCGTTTTTTCGATATCCCTAGGAATCTCAGATTATCTCTTTCACAACTTTTTTTCCGAAAACTAAGCTTAAGCGTGCTTTTTTTGCCCAAACTCTGGAATCAACTCCATATCACATTAAAATCATCCGAGACTATAGTTACCTTTCGTAAAAAACTGAAGATTTATTTATATGAAATTGCATTCCACCCTAACTTTCAGCGGTCCCTTTCTCTACTAACGATTCTTGCTTGTCTCAGATTATTGGGGATATAGGCGCTATAGAAGTTTATTACATGCATATATATATTAATAATATTATATATATATATATATATTATATATACTATATATATACATATATATTATATATGTAATATTATGTACGTGGATATGTCACATAGCACTTTTCAAAAAACTTCATATATCTAATAAGTGCGAAATCTCAGACATCTGCCTTATAGCACATGGCTTAACAGAGATACTGGGATTCTAAAAGGAGACCAAATGGAAAGATTTTAAAATACGGAACGGTTGTGAAGAAATTGCTATAAATGTCATCTTCCAACATAGAGAAAGTACTATTTGTTAAGGAACAGATTGGATGTAGAGATCTTCCTACTATCCTTTCACATACAAGAGCTCTTGTATAGTTGGTCTGATGTGTTAGGTTGAAAGACTACTCGTAAGGTTAAGGTTAGGTTGTTGGTACTTTTGACAAAATTAACATCAGATGTTTACATGTATTTATACATGCATGTGCAGCAAGACGCTCTCTCTCAAAATATGCATGTCTAAGAGAAATTGGATTATGTCAATAATTTCCAAATATATTCAAATTAGCGGGAGCGTGTGAAGTGGCCCGAAGAACCCCAACCATGGGATCCCCTGAGCCATGGCTAGATTTTACATTTAAAACTGATCAGTGAGTTTAAAATTATATTTTTATTACAACAAAGGTCTGGTATATGTGCTACAAGTTATTCATCATACTTGAAATTAGTCTTGCTTGACACCCATTACTGCTCTTATTGAGGAAAATATGCCTCGACGAACATTTGCATTAATGTCAATTACGTAAAACTTAGTTATAATGTTAGTTACCTCATGCTTTACTGTATACTGTCACTTATATATCCCTACATAACGTTAATGTGTTACATGTGTACAGGAAGCTTTTAATTGATGTTGTTCTCTTGGTAGGACATCACTAACTAGCCGGTCTGGAAGCATGGTTAGCTTAACAAACGATTGTGACACATAATATATGTCCTAATCAACCGGCTTTTCATGCATTACTCCTCTTAGTGGGGACAATATAGCTCATCAAACGTTTGTAATTAATAATAATTATGTAAACCTTAGTGATGTGTTAATTACCAACCGATCAACAACTTAATTATTCATTGTTTATTTAATATTTCTTTATACTTAATATTGTAGCGTTTTAATTTTACAACACACACACACACACACACACACACACACACACACACACACACACACACACACACACACACACACACACACACACACACACACACACACACACACACACACACACACACACACTTAGTCAAAAATTTTCTCCTTCCCAATGACAGCCTTTATCTCAGAACCTTCAGACTGACAGTCGCGTGCGTTATCCAAGTGCTACAGTCACAACATGTCATCGGATTATGCAGAACGATTATACTTGATGAGGGCACAAATCGTGCGTGCAGTCGTTTTTCCGTTTTGACAAAAATCTTATCCAGTTCTTCCGTAAGATATCTATTTACTAAATCTCTAACACCTATTCTGCAAAATTTATGCAAACAAACTGTTAGAAACGTTGTTTTGAGTGAAGTATTTCTTATAGCAGTAAGCAAACTTCTTTCAGTGTTTCATTTCTTCGAAAACACTGATACTACTATAGTTTATTAATAGAGAAAACGCTGTTTTTCATGCATGCGAGACGACTGACAAAGTGGGCGGAGCTATATGCAAGGTGGGCAGACCGATGGATATATTGTTTGGGAAAACAGAAACATCTGACCCCACAGTGTCCGGATCATGGATGCCTTATCACAAATATACATGCAAAACGAGTGTTTATCGAAAACTGGATTATCACCTGCCAAGAATTGTTTCAGAACATGGTAGTTGTATACAGAAAACAACAAAACATGAAATATCTACTCCAAACTATTTTATCGGTTAAAACACTTATAATCGTGATTTTGCCCGCCGTTGGTCGTTCCATAATGAGTCAAATGGCCGTAAACTGTAAAGTTGTAAGTAGCCTCTTCTTCTTCTTCTTCCGATACACGCCAACATGCTGAGGATACAGGCGGTATGTGGCATGGCAGGCGAACAGAAAAGGTGTTTTCGTTTTTTGTTTTTAGAGTGCAATATATAATAACACAATTATCGTGTAAATAAACAGAAATACGTGCATAAGAACTAGTTAACGTCTAAAATATGGGGTAGTGCAAAGTCTGGATGTTGCTTTTAAACGCATCCAGGCTGTTCTGATTAACAATATATTGAGGGAAGGAATTCCAAAGTCGAATGGTACTGGGGAAAAAAGAATATAAGTGGTAGTTGCATCTGGAATGAGGGATAAGGTAAGATAAGGAATGCTGTTTTCTAGTGACTATATTTACAGGAATAAGGTATTGGTTTGCTGGTATACCCACTAGGCTATTTGCTATCTTGTACATCATACATAATTTTGCATTGACCGGCGTCTAGAGAACTCAACATAATGAAACGTATGATAACTATAACAACACGTGCAGTTACAGGGGATGTTTCAAGACTCTCCTATTGTGGTACGTACCACTGATATTGCGGGATATACGTCATTATGTCGCCATAAAATGCTCTGGTCTTCTAGTTCCTAGATATATTCCAATCCGCGTTACATCACCAAAATCGGTGTACGCTGGCAGTGCCTAGCTTCCACAGGACTGTTAGTTTTGCGACAGTATAATCCGTTAAATTAATCTCCCCTATTTGAGCTAGGAAACTGCCTTCTACATGTATTCAAGCACGCCTCGTAATAGTTTCCGCACACAATGTCCATAATTGGTGGTCCGTTTTGACTTCCAAACTTGCAGCCGTCGTATCGGTCACGACACAGCGTCAGACAGTCCTTGTAGTCAGTCGCCTTGATGGGCATACCTCGCGACCTGCTGACCGCGGCCGACAGCAGCAGCTGGAGCAGCAGCAGCAGCAGCGATGTCACCTGTGGATCACATCAATACGGTGTAACAGCAAATCAAAATCAAAATCAACATCAACATCAACATTGATTATTGATTATTGAGTGTCGATTGTCGAATGTCGAACTTCGAACGTCGAACGTCGAACATCAAACATCAAACATCAAACATCAAATATTAACATTAACATTAACAGCAACATCAACATCAACATCAACATCAACATCAACATCAACATCAATATCAATGTTAGCATTAGCATTAACGACAACAATAACAATAATAATAATACATTTCTTTTGCGCCGAAATCCTGGGACACCAAGTTCAGATTTCAATTTGTAAGGTGATAGTTATAAATAAAATGACCAATACAAATTGTTGTATCTCAAAGGCAATCCAAACAGGCTGTAGGAGTAGGCCAACACTTTGTGCTTTTGTTTTTTATTTATGCAGTCTTTTCCCCGCATAAATTGATTAATTAAAGAAATAAAAAATGCGACGAATAGTGCAAATGTTTCGCTACGAAATGTGAACATTAATTTGTCTGCCGTTCAATACAGCTGTAGGACCGTCTCTATATATTTCGTTTATTACTGGAATATTTTATATCATCACACAATATTATATTTTACAATTACAATACTAAAACATGGACAATTACGTCAGTAGACTAATATGTTTTATATGGATATTATTTAAAGAATACTAATAAATCCAGTGTCACGATGTCCCAACCGTGGCAATGTCCGGTAAAACAGTCATTCAGTTAACCAAAGAGATTCTGTGTAGACCTTCACTTCCTTTATAGAGACACGATGGGCGGTTCTTACAACAGTCGGATGACTAAAACGTTGTTGCTACTTACGACAAAAGACTTCATGTCCGATATCAGAAGTTCTGAAGAAAACAAAGTGCATACATCATTAATGTAATTAAGTTACCACAGTGCAAAGAACACAATTATGTATCCACAACTATTACTTTGAATAACAGTAGCAGTTGATCTTACGTCACTGCAGCAAAGACTCGCGCGACTCATCGAAATGCAACCGAAATTTAATAGATAATATGTGCGGCTGACGCCAGATGGCGCATGGCGTAATCGAAATTGAATCTTCATCACTTGTGTTGACTGCGCATATCGACAAGTGCCACTTAACAACGATCTCAGGCGTGTTTGCTGAACATATTGACGGCATGGGTGTGTCCGTCGAGTGATGGGTCATCGCCACGACTATCGTCTTGGGTCCTGTCATCTCCTTCATTGTCCTGTCATCACCTTCATCGTCTTATTACCATCTTCAACGTTTTGTCATCGTCTTCCTCGTCTTGTCATCACCGTCATCGTCCTGTCGTCACCTTCATCGTCTTGTTACCATCTTCAACGTCTTGTCATCGTCTTCCTCGTCTTGTCATCACCGTCAACGTCCTGTCGTCACCTTCATCGTTCTGTCTGTCATCACCTTCGTCGTCCTGTCATCACCTTCATCGTCTTGTCACCATCTTCAACGTTTTGTTATCGTCTTCATTGTCCTGTCTGTGATCACCTTCACCATCCTGTCATCACCTTCGTCGTCCAGTCATCACTTTTATCGTCCTGTCATCACCATCAATGACAGGATACTAGACAAGATTAGGACACATTCCTCAATATCTGCTGGGTCGTCCTTTTGTGGACAGCAATGCTTGTTTGCTCTGCTGGGTCGTCTTTTTCAATGCGTGTTTGTTCTGCTGGGTCGTCCTTTTATATATTTTATATATTGATAATAAATATAAATCAGAAGTAATTATGAACCTTAATATATATATGAACACTGGGAAGGTTTGATTATTAAAGTAAATGGTGGTAATTTGTCAAAAACATTAACCATTGAGAACGTATATATAGACCACCAAGAATACAAAATGAAGATATAAATGCTTGTATAAATTAATGTTCATCAGCTGTGGCATCACTGGAAAAAATAATTATAAACTAATTATTGCAGGAGATTTTAATATAAACGTCCTCAAAATAAATTAAAACGATATTTATAGTAATTTTTTTGATACCTTAACATCACACAGTCTTTACCACCAATTAACTCTTCCCACTAGATTTACAAGAACACACGGAACCCTGATAGACAATCTGTAAACTTGGTCAAGTTGTGATAGCAAGTACGGCAGAGATATTAATTAAACGATTCTCTGATCATCAACCATACTTCATGATCTTATACATCACCAAACAGACAGAACCTCCTCCTAAATATATAAAAATAAATATATTAAGCACATGAAATTAATTAAGATGAAATTTACAATGAACGCGATAAAATCCTAAATGTTGATCCAAATTGAAATTATGATATAATATATAAAGCGATTCTACGGTCTAAAATAAGCACATGCCAAGCAAATTAGTAATTTGTTTTAAATATAAGTATAATGTTATGTATTGTGGAGTTTGCATGTTTAAGGGAGACAGATTACGATTAGTTATCAACTATACACGAGGTTGGCGTTATCTCAGAGTGCCTCTGGTGTGTATTGCAGAAACGGTACAAAACACGGATGGGCACTTACAGCTAGTAACGTCTATTGGGTACCCGTTACATCAATATACAACATTTCTCCACCTTAAAATAGAACTATTCTAAAGAACCATCTGCGACTAATATAGCAAGCTTATACTAAGAGTAAGTGGGTGAATATTCACAGATTCAACTTAACAACAGCTCGTGATGAACGCCTGATAGCAGCTGGCGACTGAATGACAGTCGGTGTTGGTGATGTTGGTGACCCTAACACGTTAGGCGCCTTAGGTGCTTGTCCTGTTTGCCCTCCATGACCTACTGGATCGACCGGATCGACTGGATCGATAACCACGTACAGGCTCTGTCTCGGATGTCACGAAAATGGGAGGTGCAATCGCATTCAACATATAAGAAATTTGGGAAGGATAGCAAATTAAATATCATACAAAATAATATTTATTGTCATTTACTCTGTAAAAACCATTTAGTTTTGTTCCAGGTCGGTGAATATGTCTACATCCTTTCATTTCGGAGATGGTGCTCATAAATTGGACCCAGTATTCCATGTAGCATACAATCTGAGACAACGATCCTTGTGTGAAGATATGTTTTCTCCATATTATTCAATACGTCTTCATCCACATGCGAAATTTGAAATGAATTAAAAAAAAATTTTTGATCAAAATTGAAACTTTCAATTGTATACTTTCTGGCGTTTTTACTGTTTAGACAACGACTCCTTGTTTAGCTTTAAAGGGGCGACTGGAAGTATGTTGTGTTGGCCGTGGGAAAGTGAGCATCGTTGAACATGAAAGGGTATAGCAGTTAACTCAGCCCGACTCGGTCGTATTGCCAATATCGCTTGTTTTGAAACTGGATGTTTTGTTTACTATTTGTACCCGTGGTCGTGCCTTCAATCTGCGACTGTTGTTACGGGCTTATTAAACACAATTTGGCGGGCAGTATATCTTCAACATAGTTAGTATAGTCTTAAGAACATAATAATTGTATTAATTAATACATAAAAAACTAGGAAAAGACTATGTCCTGTTTAAAAGTATACGCTACTAATGCTCGTTGTCCTGAAAATAAAAGTTTTTTAATAGAAGTTTTCAATGACGCACGTGTTTTTTTGAAATAATAAAGACATACTAGAGCACACGAAGTAACATAGTGAAGGAACAGTGTATATTAGATATCAGAGGACAAATATATTAAACAAGTTACCTGCTGATTGATAAGGGCCTAAAATGCTAGCATTGTGAACTGACTCAATGTTTAAACACAACCCTGATAAATACCATAGAAGGGCGGTTTACATAATCATCATCATCATCATCATCACCGTGCAGCCGTATAATGTCCCGTGGTTGAGCAAAGGCCTCAGCATGTCGTTTCCAGATCTGCCTGTCTTGCGCTGTCGTCTGCCAGATAGTGCATTTCCAGTACTCGTAGTTCGTCTCTCCACCGTCTCGCCGGTCTTCCTCTAGATCGTTTCCCTTCGTAAGGTCTCCAGGTTGTGATACCCAATGTCCATCGGTTTCCTCGTAGCCTACTGATGTGCCCTTCCCAAGACCTCTTCTGCCTTCTAATTTGTTCTATCACGCCTATGACCTTTGTCTTCTCTCTTACCCAGTCTATCTTCATATGTGTGAAGTTTAACATACTTCTTTCCATCTTCGTTTGTGCGGCTGCTAGTTTGTTCTTTGCCTGGATGGTGAGTGTCCATGTTTCCGCGCCGTATGTCATAGCTGGTAGTACGCATGAGTTGTAGACTTGGCTCTACAAACAGGTTCCAAAGTTACCCTTGAAGATGTCGCGGTGTTTGGTGAATGCTGATCAGCCGGCCGTGACTCTTCTTTGAATCTCATTGTCTTGCTTTTTGTGTCTGATGCTGTATCGCTGTCTCAGGTAGACGTAGCTTCCAACGTTCTCTGTATACGTTGTGGTGATATGTATTGGTGTGTGTGCCGTTTTATAGCATCACTTTTGTCTTCGAAATGTTCATCTTCAGACCTTGTTTTTCATTTTTATCAGCTAGCTTCTGCAGGATTTTGTTGTAGTTCTTGCGGTGTAGTAGCGCATATGAGTATGTCGTCGGCGAAGTGAAGATGTCTGACATATTCTCCGTCTATCCTGAAGCCTCTAATTTCCCAAGTCAGTCTTCAGAATGTATTTTCGAATGTTGCCGTAAACAGCTTGGGCGAAATGGTGTCACCCTGTCGTATTCCTCTATTGAAGTTGTTCTTGTTGCTTTCTTTGCGTAGCTGGACTGTCGTCGAGCTGATGGTTTAGATGTCTTTCAAGAGTTCGATGTACACGTCTTCTATCCCCCTGTTCTTGAAGCGAGGTCAGTGTTGCTCGAGTTTGTACCGAGTCGAAAGCCTTCTCGTAGTCGACGAAAGCGATGCAGAGCGGGATATTATATTATCGGCACTTCTCTTTCAGTTAGTTTACGATGTTGAGTACCTGCTTCCGAATCCTGCCTGCTCTCGTGGTTGGTTTTCGTTGAGCGTCTTCTCTGGGTGTCTTCTCTAGCCTATTCGTTAGTATTTTTAGAGTACTTTTTGTAGATGTTTGATAACAGACATATCAGTCTGTAGTTCTATGAATCTTTCTTATTTCCATTCTTGAAGATTATTACCACCTTTGCGTTCTTCCATGCGGTGGGTATTCGTCTTTCTGATAAGCATTTAGTATACAGTTTAGCTAATGTTGTCAAGATGGTATCTTCTCCTGCTTTTAATGTTTCAATGTTTATATAATCGTTGCCTGAAGTCTTCCCGTTTTTCTATTTCTCAGCGCTTCTTCCACCTCCCATGTTGTTATCTTTGATTCTTCTTTCGGATCGGTGTTTCCTCTATTCGTTCTATGATCACATCTTGGTCTTGTATTTCTCTACCATGCTTATTGACAAGTGTAATCAGTTTGTTTCGGCCTATCGTCTCTGTTCTTTTGGCTTTCTTCAGGCTCTTGGATGTCATAATTGTTTCACGTAAGATCTCTTGTGTGTACTTCCTGATGTCCTCCTTCACTTTCTTTTTAATGGTCTTGCATATTTCTACGTATTCTATTTGTTTTTACGATCGCCGTTTTCCACCATTTCTCGTCGTTTTTTCATTAGGGCTCGTGTTGCTGACGATATTCTCGTCTTTACTTGCTTGTTGACTGCTTTGGCTACACTTGTCGCACTTAGTTGGATAATCTCTGTGATATTTTCGCTCGTGGTGTCGATGTCGTCAAGTGCTTGTAGTGTCTCGAATCGATTTCGCAGTTCGAGCTGGAATTCTATCCTTTTTGTTCCTATTTGTATGTCATCTACTCTTGGTGGTCTCATGTTTATCAACTTCTTCCTGTCAGACTTTACATCCAGTTTGACGTTGCTCATTACCATTCTGTGGTCACTTCCGATTGTGACTTGGTTGATGACAGTTACGTCTGTGACCATGTCTGACCTGTTTGTAAGGATGTAGTCAATTTCGTTCTTCATTTCTCCATTTGGGCTTTTCCGCGTCCATCTCTTCTCTGCTTTCTTCTGAAACATGTTATTCATGATTTTGTACTTTCTTGATGTTGCCCATTTTACGAAGGTGTCGAGTCTTTCGTTTCTCACTCCTAGGCTAAATTTATCTGTTGCCAATTCCATTGCGTTTGTTCCATAATTCCGCATTAAAGTCTCCCATCACTATCGTGTAGTGGTTTGGTTTTACTAAGGTCTCTTCCACGTCGTTGTAAAAGCTACTTATGTCTTCTTCTGAGTATCGTGGAGCGCAGTAGCGCAGCGGCAAGAGCTTCGGACTCTCGACTGAGAAAACCCGGGTTCGAATCCTGTGCGGCGGTGTCGAACCTTGGGCAAGTTCGTTTACTCTCCATTGCTTCAGTTCACTCAGCAGTATGAAAGAGTACCTGGCTACATACGGTGGTGGTTATTTGTGTACGAATAGTCTTCGCGCATTAATTGCAGCGTAGCTGAATGCTTCCAGAGAAGTCGAGATGGTGTTCGATTGAACAGGTCTGCCAGGGAGTAAAGTGTAAAGCGCTTTGAATAGTCCCAAGGAGTGGATGCTGTGTTATATTAGATAATTTACCTTTTTAGTATGACGTTGTTGGTGCATATACTTGTACTATCTTCAGTTTGTAGCGTTTTGTTATTCGTAGAACAAATTCTGTTACTCTAGGGCTGATGCTATTAACCCGCTTTATATTGTCTTTCCATTTCTTGTTTATGAGAAAGTCTACTCCTTCTTGGCCGTTGTTCGCCCTGGAATAATATAGTAGATGGCCGCTTTGTAAAGCACGGAAGTATTCCTCTCTTCTTCAGACTTCTCCGATCCTGATTACATACCTATCTGGTTTCCCTAAGTTCTCCCTCCAGTTCTTATATCCGTTCATCTTTCAGTAGTGTTCTTACGTTATATGTTGCTATCTTCAGTCTGCTTCCCTTCTCTCGGCGGCTCTTCTTGACCCAGAGATTCTTAGCACCCCCTGCACGTAGCCCTAGTTGACCCGAACCGGCTGGGGACTCGGGGCCTTGGCTTTATTGTACTTTGCCTGCTGGTGTTGTTCGCCTTCCACGTTGGCCGGTGTGGGTTGGAAAGGGCAGTCAATGTATAGGATGAACGAAATTGTCCAAGTTTCGACACAGCGGCTGTTACCAGTACCGAACCATCGACCGGTCTGCACCGGGATTCGAAGGTTCCTCCGAACGAGAGTCCGGCACTCTAACCACTCCGCCACTGCGCCCCCTACTTGTTTATATATAGATACACAAACATTGATCCTCGGTAGGCTTTCTTGTACAATAGCCATCTGGGTTTTTGTTTTGAACGTCAAAATGGTTAAATCTTATTAAGTTACCACTGATTCGAAAGAACGAACTGGATGATGTCAGGATGTTCAACATTCGTGTAGCTCTGTGATCGTTTCGGTAAGCAACGCGCCATGAGGTGAACGGAACTGGGCCAATGTTTAGTGAAACCTCCGCGCATGAGATGGCAGCACGTGTTCTAGTTCTTTCCAGCATTCGGCAACGTTCTTTTAACTGACTAGTCTGTATATATTGTGGTTACAATGTAATGGTCTTATGAGGTCTCATTCAACAAGTCCGAAAGTGAGACGGGACCGACATTAACGTGATCTCCGAATCACAAGGGATACACAGCTCCCAATGTTGAAAGCCAGGTTTTGTTTACACAATATATTACAAATATACTATGCCTGCCCGGTCTGAGTATTGTACTCGGGACGCCGGCATGCCAGGCGCATGCGCTAATCATTACACTATCTAACTGTAAGCACAGATAAAAGATATGTTTTAATATAGCGTGGTTTCCAGTCCTTATCCTTATCCAGGTGATTTTCTGTTAATTAATTACTACACTGGTTTCAAAAATGGTACATTATTATGTATGCATATATATTTTATTTGTATGAATGTATATACCTGATATGTTTATTGTATGAATATTTGTTATATTTTGGGGTCAAAATAAACTTCTTGTTCTTGTTCTTAGGACTGCTCAAAGCACTTTGCACTTCACCCTCCCCCAACATCCTGTTCATTCGAACACCATCTTGATTTCTGTGGAAAGCATCCAACGAACTGGAGTAACGGGTAGTGAAATAACTTGCCCAATGTTGGCATGAAGAGGATTCGAAACCGGAATCGGTCGATTAAGAGTCCGACATTCTAATACAGCGCTACCCACATAATCTCAGATGTAGGCATATGCCTTTAAATTCTCCACCATAGCAACATATAAGTCTACGACATCAGCTATGTCCTTTCAGCAGCAGCAGCAGCAGCAGCAACAACAGCAGCAGCAACAACAACAGCAGCAGCAATACATCATTCTGTGCATATTGTTGTTGTTGTTGTTGAATAAACTTCCACTCATTCATTCTGCGTGAAATTAACATAATCATTTGAACTTGATTCCCGTATCTTTCTTAAACTGTTAAAGCGCAATAAGTTGTCATTGTGGTTGCGGAATCTTGTTCACTATCAACACCCATGTACCCAGACATAAGGAGACATCCTCTTGTTATGCTACTGACCAGATATGGGTCGGATAAAGCCGGGGGTCAATGGTCAAAAGGTGCAACGTACATGTACTTTGTTCTGAAAGAGTTGAGGTGGAAGCAATCTGAAATACTTGTTAACCGAACGTGCATATTATTATCTTGTAGGACCCAAGCCGAAATGGCAAAGATCTTAGTCTCAATATCTGATGATGGGCCAACTCTGGGTAAATAAATCCAAGTGGAAGAAATAAAACGAGCACTTTTCACAAGAAACCAGTTTATTTGACAATGACAACAACAGCAGCAGCAGAAGCAGCAGCAACAATAGCAGCAGCAGCAGCAGCAACAACAACAGCAGCTACAATTTCCGTTTAGCACCAATATGTGTCATATATATTATATGACACACAGCACTAACTGGTGTCTCTTTGTTTTACCTGTATTATATTGAAACGTTCGTAACTGAATGTGACGGTCAACATTCTGTCTGACGTAGCGTGGTTGCTTTCAAATTAGCACGAAAAGTCGGTGCAGGTAGCTTAAACCAGTACGAAACGCGGTGCATCTACATGAGGTGACCTTTGTGGCAAGCACGAACGCAGGTGAGTAAATACTTCTTGCAGAAGCCTTTAAGGGGGGCCATGGCCTCGCACCCGGACTGACAGCCGTTGTACTGCCTCTTGCATTGAAGGACGCACCGCGCGTATGTCTTAAGGTCGACAACCGCCTCACGCGAACCGCCGATCAGGCTGAGGACGAGCAGCGCGCTTATCTACGAAGTAAAACGACACATATAAGTGTGGAATTCGAACTATCTTTGCTCGCTGTTTTATGTACACAGTAAACATTGCTTCAATTGAATTGTACACATTGCAGTACGGATAATACATAATAATTTTTAGTGATAGTTAAATTTAATCTTTGAGAATTGCATGCGGTTAGAATGATCATGATAACTTTGATGATGATGATGATGTGTTGTTTCCTACATACACTACACAAGTAATTCATTAGGCTAAACACGTAGTGCATCGTACAATAGTGCAAGACTGGTAAAACAAGTGCTTCGTGCATGTGTGCGGTACTGTTAGAATAAGTGCATCGTGCAATAATACAGAACTATTACGACAAATGCATCGTGCAATAGTACAGCACTGTTAGAATAAGAGCTTCGTGCAATAGTACAGAACTGTTAGGACAAGTGCATCGTGCCATAGTACAGAACTGTTAGGACAAGTGCATCGTGCCATAGTACAGAACTGTTAGGACAAGTGCATCGTGCCACAGTGCAGACATGTTAGAACAACTGCGACGTAACAGCATTGAAGTATACTATAACATCTTCACAGAGCCTATGTGTTCAGTTGATGCATCACTCACAAAGTTGACAGTGAACGTTATCATTCACCACGGACGGGATGTAGGCGGAGTAGCATACACAACCAAACAAGATGTTTGGAGCTAACTCAGAGTTGTAAAGAATATTTAGTATTGCCGCATTCGGCAGTCAGTCCGCCAATGTAGGGCCTACATCGGGTAAGTTTTTGATCTTAAAACTTAAATAATACATTCCTTTTGCACAAGGAAACGGTCATCTGCCACGTTTACGAAAGGTCACTGGTAGGCGATGACTGTGTCATAATGTTTACAAAATTACTTCCGCACATATTACGAAGTGATAACTGTCCCCCGCCATTGCACGGAGACCACGCGAGAGTAGTGATAACTTACCTGAACCATTGTTGTTGCTGTGGCATGTTACTACCCGTTATTGGTAAGATTGCCTACCTGGATGTCTGAGTGTTTGGCGATCAGTCAGTCAGCAATCGGGGTTTTAGTCTTAGCTCTATTGCTGACTCCATTCAAATTTGAAATTTCCAGCACAACAAAAATGCTGCACTTATTATTTGATCTGAACTTGCATATTATTACAGGAGTGTTTGTGTGTAAAATAACAATGTAACGTTAATTGAATAGTATGTAAGCCTACCTAGATTTGCTGCTACATAACTAAATTATTATTATTATTATTTCGTTAATGTTAACTTATGTTTAAGCCTTTCTATGAGTTTACTATCAGATAACTGTATTCTAACTGACCACTGGTACTTACAACAACAACTTTCATGTCCACTGGCGATAGGTCTGAAGAAAACGAAGTGAATGTATTAATCTGTGCAAATTAAAACATCATGAATTCATTGCAACAGTTAGAACGCAGTTACGAATCAAGCGGATCTTTACACGGCTCTTAATGAATTAAACGGCACTCCTAACACAATTATTAACACGATATGCATACCTGCGACACAGTAGAAAAACGAAGACCAACAAACAATCCCACAACTGATCGAAATACGGCCGACCTCTAAGTGAAGATATTGCTGCCGACCCAGACAGTGAAAGTCATCCCAGTTGGCAAACGTCTCGGTAAAACCAATGTTCAATTGCTTCGATGTAACGACCAAAACGGTCATAATACAACACGTGTAATATTATGGGTCATGCGTCTGTCGTGTGTGCGTGTGTGCGTGTGTGCGTGTGTGCGTGTGTGCGTGTGTGCGTGTGTGCGTGTGTGCGTGTGTGCGTGTGTGCGTGTGTGCGTGTGTGCGTGTGTGCGTGTGTGCGTGTGGGTGTGTGTGTGGGTGTGGGTGTGGGTTTGTGTGCGTGTGTGCGTGTGTGCGTGTGTGCGTGTGTGCGTGTGTGCGGGTGTGCAGGTGTGCGCGTGTGAGCTTGTGCGCTTGTGCGCGTGTGTGCTTGTGCGCTTGTGCGCGTGTGCGGTGAGGTGAGGTGAGGTGCGTGTGTGCGTGTGTGCGTGTGTGCGTGTGTGCGTGTGTGCGTGTGTGCGTGTGTGCGTGTGTGCGTGTGTGCGTGTGTGCGTGTGTGCGTGTGTGCGTGTGTGCGTGTGTGCGTGTGTGCGTGTGGGTGTGTGTGTGGGTGTGGGTGTGGGTTTGTGTGCGTGTGTGCGTGTGTGCGTGTGTGCGTGTGTGCGTGTGTGCGGGTGTGCAGGTGTGCGCGTGTGAGCTTGTGCGCTTGTGCGCGTGTGTGCTTGTGCGCTTGTGCGCGTGTGCGTTGAGGTGAGGTGAGGTGCGTGTGTGCGTGTGTGCGTGTGTGCGTGTGTGCGTGTGTGCGTGTGTGCGTGTGTGCGTGTGTGCGTGTGTGCGTGTGTGCGTGTGTGATTGTGGGTGGGTTTATTGTGCGTGTGTGCGTGTGTGCGTGTGTGCGATGTGTGTTGCTGCAGGTGTGCGCGTGTGAGCTTGTGCGCTTGTGCGCGTGTGTGCTTGTGCGCTTGTGCGCGTGTGCGGTGGTGAGGTGAGGTGCGTGTGTGCGTGTGTGCGTGTGTGCGTGTGTGCGTGTGTGCGTGTGTGCGTGTGTGCGTGTGTGTGCGTGTACGTGTGCGTGTGTGCGCGCGTGCATGTGCGCGATGTGCGCGTGTGCGCGTGTGCGCGTGTGCGCGTGTGCGCGTGTGCGCGTGTGCGCGTGTGTGGTGAGGTGAGGTGAGGTGAGGTGCGGGTGTGCGTGTGTGCGTGTGCGCGTGTGCGCGTGTGTGGTGAGGTGAGGTGAGGTGCGTGTGTGTGGTGAGGTGAGGTGCGTGTGTGCGTGTGTGCGTGTGTGCGTGTGTGCGTGTGTGCGTGTGTGCGTGTGTGCGTGTGTGCGTGTGTGCGTGTGTGCGTGTGTGCGTGTGCGTGTGTGCGTGTGCGCGTGCGCGTGTGCGCGTGTGTGTGCGTGTGTGCGTGTGTGCGTGTGTGCGTGTGTGCGTGTGTGCGTGTGTGCGTGTGTGCGTGTGTGCGTGTGTGCGTGTGCGCGTGTGTGCATGTGCGCGTGTGGTAAGGTGAGGTGTGTGTGTGTGTGTGTGTGTGTGTGTGTGTGTATGTGTGTGTGTGTGTGTGTGTGTGTGTGTGTGTGTGTGTGTGTGTGTGTGTGTGTGTGTGTGTGTGTGTGTGTGTGTGTGTGTGTGTGTGTGTGTACGTTAGAAACAACGGGAACTGTGGCATATAAGCCAAATGAGTATGCTCTGATATGCGTGTATTATATTTTAAAAACATGCAAGGCTTGTATTAAAACTGATCATCAACCCGAGGCCGTGACGTGCGCCCAAAACGGGCCCTTGAGTGGTCCGCTGTGCTAACAGGGGTCCAATATTGTCGATATGCTGTTGGTACACCTACTTTTGTAATGTATTATGGTATTATATTATTTTACATATATAGGGTATTACATATTGTCCAGTTGATCAATAATAATAATAATATAATAAACAAAACAATAATATTATTAATGTATTTATGTAGCATCATTATGAGCTGTAAGGATACATGTTATATTATTGTATTATTATATTATCAATTAGTGTAATGTATTTATAAGTATAATTATCACCAAACCATGAAAATAAGTCTCATAGAGAGTGTCTCACCTATAATGAAAGGATGTCACCCAACAAAGCAAAATACGAGTAACATAACAAAGACATGCATCACCATGCTCAGTCCACGCAAACGTCAACGTCAATTGAGAATAAAATATATAAAAAATCCACAAAAAATAGTGCAATAACTGTTTTCGGAGAGTAAGGGTCGGAGTGCGCACATCATGACTGGCCAGGGTCCGAGTGCGCACATCAAGACTAGCCAGGGTCCGAGTGCGCACATCATGACTGGTCAGGGTCCGAGTGCGCACATCATGACTGGCCAGGATCCGAGTGCGCATATCATGTCTGGCCAGGGTCCGAGTGCGCACATCATGACTAGCCAGGGTCCGAGTGCGCACATCATGACTGGCCAGGGTCCAAGTGCGCACATCATGACTGGCCAGGGTCCGAGTGCGCATATAATGACTGGCCAGGGTCCGAGTGCGCACATCATGACTGGCCAGGGTCCGAGTGCGCACAATGTGTTTTCGAAATGTGTGATGATTGCTAAATAATACAGGTGGATGTGCAGGGAGCCCGCTTTGGACGCGCCTTTTTAGCGAATAAAATTCGGGTGGTGTTTTGAAACAGCCAGTAGATATACCAATTTTAATCGAAATACGCTCACATTTAGCAGATACATAGTCAGATATGGTGCCAGGATGATCCCGTAGAGACACATTTATTAGAATTAAAAATGTAAACGTTAAAACAAATCTCGCTTAAGGGGTTCATTTTGCACGTTGTTCAACTATAACAATAAGGGACAACGTTTTGTATAATCACTCCAGGCCAGTAACCAGCTTTTCACAATGGGGGGTTCACATTTTATCAATTCAGACTCCAGGGGGCGCCACAAGTTCATGTGAGATTATAGTTTTCACAATTCTGAGGGCCCCACATGTTCACGTGGGGGCTCATAATGCAGAAGGTTACATTTCTAACAGAAGGAACAATGACGTGGGTGTGACATTGGTGGACCATGTGGTTTCGTCTTATATTCGTTCATCTTATATACAAACACCACATTAGCATCCCCAGCAGGCCTATAACGAGGTAGTTTTGGGGGTGCGTTTTCAAACAAAGTGTGACTCATATGTGGTCTGTGGAGATTGGTATCCATTTTAGTAGTGGTTCAGGCGCCGCCATCCCCGGAAGTGACCTAAGATCAAAGGCTTTTGAGTTTTTTATAAGTAGAATTCCTACGTTTTTAGCACTAGAGATGAGAGTAAACGTCAAAGTGATTGATGGGGGTCATGAGAAAGAGGGTGTCGCCCTCTACTAACTAATGAGGCACTAATAAGGGAAATAAATAGGGTGAATGTCGGCCTCTAGTGACTAATCAGGTACTAATTAGGTAAAAAAAATTAGGGTAATTAATTAAGTACTAATTAGTAACAAATGAGTAGCGCAATTATTGGAGGAGAACGTTAGCAATGACTAAAAATAGTAAATAGCGACCAATTAGTATTAATTAGGTGCACGGGGGAGGTGGGAAAGATTTTAGAGTGAAGTGACGTCCCTGGGGATCAGCGAGGTTAATATCATGACGCGCGGGAAGGTTCTAGAAGTTTCTAGAACCTTCTAGAAGCTTCTAGCCCAGTGCGGTGGTGGGGCTGGGGATCATCGAGGTTAGTCGAGCGGTTTAGGTTACGCCCGGCGCGCTGGAGATCAGGAGGGCAATTGAGTGGCCTGGTTTTCACGACTCACTGGCGAATGGGGTGTCGTATGTCAGGCTGTAGGAGTTTTATGTGCATTGTTTGACGGAAGGCCGGATAAATGTTTTTCGTGTCGCATAGGCGCCGATGTGGGTATTGCCTGTCAGTGCTGGCCGCGGTACGGCTGATTTTTTGGTAACAGCTGATGCACGTGCATCAGCGGTGCAATATCGTTATAGCGGCTGGAGGCCGGAGCTGTCAGGATACGCGTGCATTGGCGGTGCAATATCGTTATAGCAGCTGGAGGTCGGAGCTGTCAGATTGGCCTGTGCGCGTGTATTAAGCTTGTGGCTTTGGCGATCGCTGGATTTTTCGAGTTTGAGTTGGAATGCTGGTGGAAACACATTTGGTAACAGCTGATACGCGTGCAATATCGTTATAGCAGCTGGAGGCCGGAGCTGTCAGATTGGCCTGTGCGCGTGTATTAAGCTTGTGGCTTTGGCGATCGCTGGTGTTTGGTGTTGCAACGCCGAATAGGTGGAAATATTATTCGTGTGTGATTTGGAATGCTGGTGGAGTGGGCCAAATGTGTAGGTGGAAATATAGGCATTATTCGTGTGTGAGTTGGAATGCTGGTGGAGTGCGAAAGGAAACACAGAAACAGCAATAAACGGTGAGAAATAAATTTTATTGGTATACAGATGAATTTATTATGAAGACGGAAAGGGGTCATGGGGGTGGACCAAAGCCGTGGCGGCCGGGGGCCTGTGGAGGAAAGCCTAAATGAACGGAAAGATGTGCTGGGATGGGTGGCGCAAATGAGGGGAGGAGAATTTGAGGGCGTGGAAAGATATCAGCAAAGGAGAATGGCTGTGTGAAAGTCTCTTCTGGTAGGGGGTTGTCTGCAGCTAGAAATTGTAAATCGGGGATGCCACTGTAGCCGTCGTCGAAGTTTTCTTCTGGTTCTTCGTCACTGTCGTATTGTTGTTCTTGTTGTTGTTGTTGTTCTTGTTGTCGTCGCGGCTCGACGGCTAAGAGGGGCCGGTGGTGGCGTCGTGACGCGGTGAAGCTGATTGTGTGAGGGTTAGGACCGACGAAGTACATTATAGTGCCCCGTCCGATATCGTAGCGTCGATGCGTTAGGCCAGGGTCGATCACGTAGATGTGTCTGCTGTGGGACGGAGGAAAAGTTCAATTAGCGTCGGGGTGACGACTACTGGCGCGCGGGGCTCGCCCTGCCGGGTGTCCATTCCGATGAGTGTGGTTGGCGAGGGTTTGTCCCATAAGGAGCCGATTGACCAGTTCGGGGGCCACGACCAATAGGCGATATCTGTGGAGAAGGAAAAAGTGTTAAGGGGTGTGATGTGGTCGGCGACGTCCAAGGTACAATGTGGCCCCAGGCCTATCGGCGCGCGGCCTTCTATCAATCATAATCAGATCGCCTGGGCTCAAATTCATTCTAGATCTATTAATGAAGCCGTTTCGGTGCGAGGGCCTCGCAAGGGTTTGCTCGCGCCCTATATGCAGTGTATCGAAGCCGGCGATGTTTCGTCTGCAAGTATGAAAAAAGTATTAAAGTAACGGCGCGTCTCTTTTTAGGTGGGGGCCTGTAAAAAAAGCATTAAGTCTGTAGCGGGGCGTTTGTAAATAGTGGGGCGCACGGAAAAGCAGCTATAGGCTTTATCGAAAGTAGGCGTCTGTAAATAAAGGTAAATTAAAAAAAGCGCTATTTAGTTAGTATCGTTAAACGTACCTTTCGCCGGGGCGGTGTTGGGGTGGGGGTAGACGCATAGATATTGGCGGCGGAACAGCATTATCCCCGGCGGCTTGGGGAGGCGTATTCACGTCGACTTGGGGAGTCTCAATTCCTGCGTTTTGGGGAGGTAGCTCGCTGTAAAAAAATAGTTATTTAGTTAGTGAACGTTATAAAAGAAAGCAGTAATGTGAGTGAGGAAAGTCAGTGTTAGTTGAGTTAGCAAAACGTACCTGGTTTGTGCTTGTTGAGAATTGGCCGCATAATTGCCAACTTGATCGGTCGGCTCCATAGTGAGAAATGAATTGCGCAGTTGTTGCGCCGCTGTTTTGCGCGCGGTAACGTGTTGCGGCCTAGACACGTACGCCATAGGCTAACATAAGGGGCTGACGTCACTGTTTATATAAAGCGCTTATGTAACTGTTTGTAAGTCTTTAAAACGGCCGTTAAATGTGAAATGTGAGCAAACTAAGCGGCCTATAATAGTCAGTGGGGCCTAGAGAATCTTATGGTAACTTTATATTAGGAAATAAAAGTGGCGTTCTGTTAGTGCACTAGGCTGACCGAGATATTTTTTTCAGTTTTAGTAACCTTGTAAGAGTCGGCTGCTTTGCGGCTCGCGTGCTGTCGCTCACGGGGGCCGCGTGCGGGCCGCGTGCAAAGCGTTTATATAGGGACTGGGCGGAGAACGTCTAAGTATCGTCGCTGTCGTGTTGCTACCGTTGCAGTAACTTTGTGTGTTGCAGAGCGTTGTTGATCATGTCGCCGCCTGTCGCGCACGGAGAGGCACCGCCAAAGAGGGGCAGCAAGCTGAGGGAGGGGCCAACGGTGGCGTCTGGTGGCAAAACGAAGCCGGCGTCGGAGGCCAGCGCGAAGGCGCTTCCGACGGCCGACGTGGCGCCTACTTTCGAGGCCGTGGTGAGTGCGTCCGAGGTATCGTTGAAAGAGTTCGTGCTGGCGTGCGATGGCACGTATAAGATTGTTACGCCCGTAACAATCGTTGGCGTGGCTTGGAAAAGCAAATGCACGTACATCGGCTGTGGCGTTTGCAAGCGCAAAGTGAGAGGTCTAGAAAGCGGTGGCCGGGTGTGCGCTGTACACGGTGTACAGGCAAAGGCGAAGACGAATTTTTCGGTGCGCGTTTTGGTGGAAGACGAAAAGGACGCCGACACTGAGGCCGGCATTTGGATCACCCTGTTCGACGAAGCTATTTCGGCGATATGCGATTACAATGCCGATCATGTGTCAGGCCTGTTGCCCGACCAGTTGCGCAGTAGCTTTGTGGCGAGCCTGGTTGGCACAATCTTGGAGCTGACCGTGCACAAGGTCGTGTGGGGTGGCATACTGGACACGTATACGGTCCGTGAGGCGCGGGTCGTGACGAAGAAGGGGAGCGAGGCCGGCGTGTACGTTTGAATGACTAACGTTTGGCTAGTGTTCTGTAGACCGTTGTAATTGCTGCTTTGGTTATTCTTCTGTAGGACGCTGTAATTGCTGCTGCGTTGCGCGGACTTATCGACGCTGCTGACGAGTGCGCACCCCCTGCCGAGAAGTGCGCTAAGAAGGAAACGACGCCACGCCTTGTCGGCGCCAACGACCCTCTACCGCTGGCGAGAGAAGAAGAAGGGATATCGTACTGGCCTGAGGTGGAAGACACGCAGCCCATGCCACCGCACGACCTGGTGAGCGACGCCGGGACGGCCACGTACGTTGCATTAACCCCGGTGGTGGTGGTGGTGGCGCCAGACGAAGCAGCAGCAGCTGAGCCATTAACCCCGGCGGCGACAGCGGACGCCGCAGCGGCCGTGCCATCGTCGCCACTGCCTCTGGCCGTGCTGTCAGTTTCGTCGGAAGACTTCATACCGTGGGCCCGCAACAAACGCCCTGTGATCGTGGGCACGCTTCAGGCCGATTCGGAGTGGAGCGTTCTGCACTCGTACGCCGGTCTTCAGCGCTGTATGATGTCCACGTTTCCGAGCTAATCGGCGAGCGCGTGATGGACACCGCGCGCCAAGAATGTGGTGAGTGCCCCCCTGAGGAGGGGTGCCCCTTCGTTCACATGTGCGGCTACAGGGGAAGGAAGCCGAGCCGGCGGTACAACATTCTGTACGAAAACGTGGCGGCCCTGAATGTGTGCTTTTTTTCAACATCACTCGACAGCTTTCTACAGCAGACGTTGTTGCTCCCCGCTATTCGTATACTCTCGGTACTGGAGGAGCGTTGCGTGCGCGGCGATCGCGCCTCGGAGGGCGCCCTCATGCGCCAGGTGGCCGACTGGCTCATGGGGACGGATTGGACGGCGCCGTTCGACCGTGCTCTGTTGGAGGTCGCCGTGCAGTATTACCTGTTGAAAAGGGCATGTCTCGACGTCTGACGTATTCGCCGCCGAACGCTTAATTTTTTGCCTATGAACATTTAGTAATTGAACATTGCATTTCGCTATGGCATAAAGCCTTTTTATTATTATTAGTAGGTACGCCGATGAACATTAGCAGGAAATTGAATAGTAAAGCCGATGAACTGAATCGGGCGGCCTATAGTCTGCTGTTGCGCCCCTAAAGCGTTATTATTTACTCCGCTGTGGCATAAGCGCCCGCCGAACACTTAGTAGCGATGAACATTTTTCATTTTGCTATAGGCCGTTGTTGGAGGCGCAAAGCCTTATTATTTACTCTGCTGTGGCATAAAGCCTCTTTACTGTTTACCGTGGCATAAAGCCTTACTGTGGTGGTGATGTAGTAGTAGTAGTAGTACGAGACTGCTTAATAAAACGTATGAAAACAAAATCAATTCCCGCCTCCTGTTGTTGCCATCCAAAAAAAAACCACGCACGTCGCTGACATTCAATGCCTGTCCAACTGCTGCGCACAAAAAAAAAACACTCCGGGAGCAGCTGACAGCCGAAATTTCTACTACAAA
Organism: Paraescarpia echinospica; assembly: GCA_020002185.1. Classification (NCBI taxonomy): domain Eukaryota; kingdom Metazoa; phylum Annelida; class Polychaeta; order Sabellida; family Siboglinidae; genus Paraescarpia; species Paraescarpia echinospica. The sequence continues at coordinate 65,758,621 of CM034537.1, forward strand.
ACGTAAACAAAAACTTTGCCGCCGTATCCGGGCGCCACTGACAGGCGAACTGGGAGCCAGCAGCTGACAGCCGAAATTTCTACTACAAAACGTAAACAAAAACTTTGCCGCCGTATCCGGGCGCCACTGACAGGCGAACCGGGAGCCGCTGACAGCCGAAATTTCTACTACAAAACGTAAACAAAAAACTTTGCCGCCGGGCGCCGCTGACAGGCGAACTGCCAAACGTAAAACTATCCCTCGACGCTGCCACCTGTCGGCCACCACAAAAACGTTGCTCCCCTGTCGAAACCTCGGCGGTCCACGGACGACGGGGGCAGCAGTGCCGCCACCTGACGGATAACAATTGTCACATTACTGTACCAGGAGAAAACCGCCGCCGCCGTCGTTTAGAAAGCCCCTAGCGGGCGTTAGGGCGGCCATATAAGTGGCGTCGACGCGCCTCGTCGTAGTTAATAGCGCGCCGCCTAGACCGACGATGCACATGTGTCCGAAATGCGATCGATCGTTCGTCCGTCTTTTTCATTTGTCGAAGCATCTAAAAACATGCGGCCTCGATGAATACGTAGTATGCACGAAATGCGATCGATCGTTCGCGCTGCGCGCCAATATGTTGCTGCATCTGCGAATTTGCGGCGACGCCGCTGAGGTGTGTCCAAAATGCAATCGAACGTTCGACGGTCACGCCGATAGCCATTTATGTCGCGATGACGACGTCGTCGACGCCGACCTACAGAGCGTCGTGCGCGACTACTGGGCGAGCATCCGTACGTCTGTGGCGCGCGGACCCGTTCAATCTAGGTATAATAATTTCCATTTGTCCGGCCACGGGGATACGGCCGCGCACGAAGCCCAACTACGACTGATGTTCGAGGCGCAGACTCGGGCCTTTAAAATAAACTTATCGTACGGCTTTATTCTGCGGCACAGGGAGACGGGCCGACTACGTTACTACCATTCTTCGTGTAACTGTTGCGGCCGCTATCTCGATTCGCCCGTCCTCGTTTCCGACGCCGCGTCATTCGAACGCTTCCTCGATGCCACCCGACAGCCCGACGTTCTGCAGTACGTGATCGCGCAGCGCCCCGACTCGGGGTGGATCGCCGAGTTGGTAACGAACGTTACGTACTTCCTCAACGCCATCATCCACCATCCTATCGGATGCGCCCGTCAGCATTCCCTCCCCGCCTATCTGCGCCACAACGCGGGGCTCGTCAGCCTAGTGAACGATCGCCGCGGGCGTCCGTACGCCGACAACCTGTGCCTCTTCCGCTGTCTGGCGCTGCATCGGGGCGCCGACTTTCGCGCTGACGATTTGACGGCCGCCGCCTTAAGGCTCTACGCCGACTACGGCGACCAACCCTACTGCGCGTTCGCCGGCGTCCCGGTGAACGAACTCGACCGGGTGGAGGCGGCCTTCGAAACGAATGTGACCGTGTATCGGCTGTCGGCGGAGGACGCCACCGCCGAAGTGGTCCGCCGCTCCCTCCATCGCTACCCGACCACCATGAGCGTCAATCTGTTCGAAACGCACTATTCCTTCATAGCCGACGTGTCGCTGTTCTGTCGTTCGTATCGATGCGGCAAGTGCGGCGACGCGCTGTGGCGCACCGCCAATCGGCTGCGGCGTCACGAGGCGACGTGCGAGGGCGGCGTTCGCCACGTCTTTCCCGGCGGCGTCTACCATCCGACGCCGTCCGTGTTTCAGCAGCTGGAGGACGAGGGCGTCTACGTGGACGTACGCCTGCGCTACTATCCGTACAGGGCGACGTAAGATTTTGAGTGCTACTTCGACGATCACGATCTGCCGGCGGACAGCGCCAAATGCCGGTGGATCGCGCGACACGAGCTACTCAGCGTGAGCGTCGCCTCGAACGTCCCCGGGCACGAGACGGCGCGCTGCTTCGTGACGTCCGGCGATTCGGGCGACCTCGCCAAGCGCCTGATCGACGCCCTGGAGGCCATGAGCGAGGCGGCGTGCGCGGCTCTGCGGCCGTCGTTCGACGGGACCTTCGAGGCGATCGACGCGCTCGACGCCGAATGGCGGGCGCACGCGACGGTGGCGGAGGCGGCGCGCGATAAGAGCCCGTACACGGTGCTCGGCGACCGTCTGTGGCAGCACCTGCGCCGCCTCCCCGTCCTCGGCTTCAATTCGGGGAAGTACGACTTGAACGTCGTTAAGAAATATCTGACGCCCCTGTTCATGACCGACGAGGCGCAGAGCATCTCGTCGGCGTTCACGATCAAGCGTCAGAACAACTTCATATGCCTGGCGACGGCGACGCTCAAGTTCCTGGACATCACCAACTACCTGGCCCCCGGCGTCAGCTACGCCCGGTTTCTGAAGGCCTACGGCTGCGAGGCGACGAAGGGGCACTTCCCCTACGAGTACCTCGACGACCCGCGTAAACTGGCCGAGACCCGGCTGCCGCCGCGCGAGGCCTTCTACAGCCGCCTGAAGCGCGAAGGCATCTCGGCCGCCGAATACGAGGGTTGCGCGCGGGTATGGCGCGACGAGGGGATGACGACGCTGCGGGATTACCTCGTGTGGTATAACAATAGGGACGTGGCGCCGTTCCTGGAGGCCGTCGACAAGCAGTTCGCCTTCTATCGGCAGCGCCGCATCGACATGTTCAAGGACGCCATCAGCGTGCCGGGCCTGACGCTGCTGTATCTGTTCAACGATCTGCCGTCGTCGCTCCACTTCACGCTCTTCAACGAGTCGAACAAGGACCTGCACCGGCTCCTACAGTCGCAGATCGTCGGCGGCCCCTCGATCATTTTCGCGCGCTATCACGAGGCCGGCGTGACCGCCCTTCGGCGCGAGGAGTACGGTGAGTCGGCGCGCCCCTGCCGCTCTATTGTCGGCTTCGACGCAAACGGCCTCTACCTATGGGCGATCACGCAGGAGATGCCGACGGGGTGGTACACGCGCCGGCGAGCGGACAACGCCTTTCGGCCGGAGCGCGTACACCGCTACGGCCGCCTGGCCGTCGAGTGGCTGACGTGGGAGACGGCGCGGACGGGGGCTCACATACGTCACCAGCTCAACGGGCGCGAGAAGCGCGTCGGCAAGTACCGGGTCGACGGCTGGTGTGGCGCGACGCGGACGGCGTACCAGTTCCAAGGGTGCTTCTTCCACGGCTGTCCGTGCACGGGGAGGGAGACGAACGCGGTGAACGGTAAGCCGATGAGCCAACTGTACGCCGAGACGGCCGCCGTCACGGCCTACCTTCGCCGCTTCGTCGCCGTCGTCGAGATGTGGGAGTGCCAGTGGCGCGCGACGAGACCGCCGCCGCCGCCGCCTCCGCGGAGCTGGACCGGCGACGGCGCCGTGACGCGGCCGACGATCCTGAAGGCCGTGCTCGACGGCACGCTGTTCGGCCTCGTCGAGTGCGACATCGCCGTTCCGGCGGCGCTTCGCGACGCCTTCGCCGAGATGCAGCCGATCTTCAAGAACGCCTACATCGAGCGCGACGATCTCAGCCCGTTCATGCGTCGCTACGCCGAAACGCACGACCTCCTCGTCCGGCCTCAGCGCACGCTCGTGGGGAGCTTCTTCGGCGTCAAGATTCTGCTCGCGACGCCGCTACTGCGGTGGTATCTGCGGCACGGCCTCGTCGTCGAGCGCGTCTACCAGATCGTCGAGTACGAGCCGGTCGCGTGCTTTCGCCGGTTCGGCGACACGGTCTCCGCCGCGCGACGCGCGGGCGACGACGACTCCGACAAGGCCATCATCGCCGACACGTTTAAACTGCTCGGCAACAGTTCCTACGGGAAAACGGTCACGCGCGTCGACCTGCACCGCAACATCAAGTTCTGCACGGCCGCCGGCGCCTCGACGCTGATCAATAATCGTCGCTTCCGTCAGCTCGACGTCGTCGTCCCCGACGGTCTCTACGAGGTGACGCTGAACAA
>CM034537.1:65763538-65773538 GCA_020002185.1 Paraescarpia echinospica
TCAGTTTGTAGCGTTTTGTTATTCGTAGAACAAATTCTGTTACTCTAGGGCTGATGCTATTAACCCGCTTTATATTGTCTTTCCATTTCTTGTTTATGAGAAAGTCTACTCCTTCTTGCCCGTTGCTCGCCCTGAAATTATATAGTAGATGGCCGTTTTGTAAGGCACGGAAATATTCCTCTCTTCTTCAGACTTCTCCGATCCTGATTACATACCTATCTGGTTTCCCTAAGTTTTCCCTCCAGTTCTTATATCCGTTCATCTTTCAGTAGTGTTCTTACGTTGCTTGCAACAACAGCAGCAGCAATACATCATTCTGTGCATATTGTTGTTGTTGTTGTTGAATAAACTTCCACTCATTCATTCTGCGTGAAATTAACATAATCATTTGAACTTGATTCCCGTATCTTTCTTAAACTGTTAAAGCGCAATAAGTAGTCATTGTGGTTGCGGAATCTTGTTCACTATCAACACCCATGTACCCAGACATAAGGAGACATCCTCTTGTTATGTTACTGACCAGATATGGGTCGGATAAAGCTGGGGGTCAATGGTCAAAAGGTGCAACGTACATGTACTTTGTTCTGAAAGAGTTGAGGTGGAAGCAATCTGAAATACTTGTTAACCGAACGTGCATATTATTATCTTGTAGGACCCAAGCCGAAATGGCAAAGATCTTAGTCTCAATATCTGCTGATGGGCCAACTCTGGGTAAATAAATCCAAGTGGAAGAAATAAAACGAGCACTTTTCACAAGAAACCAGTTTATTTGACAATGACAACAACAGCAGCAGCAGCAACAATAGCAGCAGCAGCAGCAGCAGCAGCAACAACAACAGCAGCTACAATTTCCGTTTAGCACCAATATGTGTCATATATATTCTATGACACACAGCACTAACTGGTGTCTCTTTGTTTTACCTGTATTATATTGAAACGTTCGTAACTGAATGTGACGGTCAACATTCCGTCTGACGTAGCGTGGTTGCTTTCAAATTCGCATGAAAAGTCGGTGCAGGTGGCTTAAACCAGTACGAAACGCGGTGCATCTACATGAGGTGACCTTTGTGGCAAGCACGAACGCAGGTGAGTAAATACTTCTTGCAGAAGCCTTTGAGGGGGGCCATGGCCTCGCACCCGGACTGACAGCCGTTGTACTGCCCCTTGCATTGAAGGACGCACCGCGCGTATGTCTTAAGGTCGACAACCGCCTCACGCGAACCGCCGATCAGGCTGAGGACGAGCAGCGCGCTTATCTACGAAGTAAAACGACACATATAAGTGTGGAATTCGAATTATCTTTGCTCGCTGTTTTATGTACTCAGTAAACATTGCTTCAATTGAATTGTACACATTGCAGTATGGATAATACATAATAATTTTTAGTGATACTTAAATTTAATCTTTGAGAATTGCATGCGGTTAGAATGATCATGATAACTTTGATGATGATGATGATGTGTTGTTTCCTACATACACTACACAAGTAATTCATTAGGCTAAACACGTTGTGCATCGTACAATAGTGCAAGACTGGTAAAACAAGTGCTTCGTGCATGTGTGCGGTACTGTTAGAATAAGTGCATCGTGCAATAATACAGAACTATTACGACAAATGCATCGTGCAATAGTACAGCACTGTTAGAATAAGAGCTTCGTGCAATAGTACAGAACTGTTAAGACAAATGCATCGTGTAATAGTACAGAACTGTTAGGACAAGTGCATCGTGCCATAGTACAGAACTGTTAGGACAAGTGCATCGTGCCACAGTGCAGAAATGTTAGAACAACTGCGACGTAACAGCATTGAAGTATACTATAACATCTTCACAGAGCCTATGTGTTCAGTTGATGCATCACTCACAAAGTTGACAGTGAACGTTATCATTCACCACGGACGGGATGTAGGCGGAGTAGCATACACAACCAAACAAGATGTTTGGAGCTAACTCAGAGTTGTAAAGAATATTTAGTATTGCCGCATTCGGCAGTCAGTCCGCCAATGTAGGGCCTACATCAGGTAAGTTTTTGATCTTAAAACTTAAATAATACATTCCTTTTGCACAAGGAAACGGTCATCTGCCACGTTTACGAAAGGTCACTGGTAGGCGATGACTGTGTCATAATGTTTACAAAATTAGTTCCGCACATATTACGAAGTGATAACTGTCCCCCGCCATTGCACGGAGACCACGCGAGAGTAGTGATAACTTACCTGAACCATTGTTGTTGCTGTGGCATGTTACTACCCGTTATTGGTAAGATTGCCTACCTGGATGTCTGAGTGTTTGGCGATCAGTCAGTCAGCAATCGGGGTTTTAGTCTTAGCTCTATTGCTGACTCCATTCAAATTTGAAATTTCCAGCACAACAAAAATGCTGCACTTATTATTTGATCTGAACTTGCATATTATTACAGGAGTGTTTGTGTGTAAAATAACAATGTAACGTTAATTGAATAGTATGTAAGCCTACCTAGATTTGCTGCTACATAACTAAATTATTATTATTATTATTTCGTTAATGTTAACTTATGTTTAAGCCTTTCTATGAGTTTACTATCAGATAACTGTATTCTAACTGACCACTGGTACTTACAACAACAACTTTCATGTCCACTGGCGATAGGTCTGAAGAAAACGAAGTGAATGTATTAATCTGTGCAAATTAAAACATCATGAATTCATTGCAACAGTTAGAACGCAGTTACGAATCAAGCGGATCTTTACACGGCTCTTAATGAATTAAACGGCACTCCTAACACAATTATTAACACGATATGCATACCTGCGACACAGTAGAAAAACGAAGACCAACAAACAATCCCACAACTGATCGAAATACGGCCGACCTCTAAGTGAAGATATTGCTGCCGACCCAGACAGTGAAAGTCATCCCAGTTGGCAAACGTCTCGGTAAAACCAATGTTCAATTGCTTCGATGTAACGACCAAAACGGTCATAATACAACACGTGTAATATTATGGGTCATGCGTCTGTCGTGTGTGCGTGTGTGCGTGTGTGCGTGTGTGCGTGTGTGCGTGTGTGCGTGTGTGCGTGTGTGCGTGTGTGCGTGTGTGCGTGTGTGCGTGTGTGCGTGTGTGCGTGTGTGCGTGTGGGTGTGTGTGTGGGTGTGGGTGTGGGTTTGTGTGCGTGTGTGCGTGTGTGCGTGTGTGCGTGTGTGCGTGTGTGCGGGTGTGCAGGTGTGCGCGTGTGAGCTTGTGCGCTTGTGCGCGTGTGTGCTTGTGCGCTTGTGCGCGTGTGCGGTGAGGTGAGGTGAGGTGCGTGTGTGCGTGTGTGCGTGTGTGCGTGTGTGCGTGTGTGCGTGTGTGCGTGTGTGCGTGTGTGCGTGTGTGCGTGTGTGCGTGTGTGCGTGTGTGCGTGTGTGCGTGTGTGCGTGTGTGCGTGTGGGTGTGTGTGTGGGTGTGGGTGTGGGTTTGTGTGCGTGTGTGCGTGTGTGCGTGTGTGCGTGTGTGCGTGTGTGCGGGTGTGCAGGTGTGCGCGTGTGAGCTTGTGCGCTTGTGCGCGTGTGTGCTTGTGTGCTTGTGCGCGTGTGCGTTGAGGTGAGGTGAGGTGCGTGTGTGCGTGTGTGCGTGTGTGCGTGTGTGCGTGTGTGCGTGTGTGCGTGTGTGCGTGTGTGCGTGTGTGCGTGTGTGCGTGTGTGCGTGTGTGCGTGTGTGCGTGTGTGCGCGCGTGCGCGTGTGCGCCTGCGCCTGTGGTAAGGTGAGGTGTGTGTGTGTGTGTGTGTGTGTGTGTGTGTGTGTGTGTGTGTGTGTGTGTGTGTGTGTGTGTGTGTGTACGTTAGAAACAACGGGAACTGTGGCAAATAAGCCAAATGAGCATGCTCTGATATGCGTGTATTATATTTTAAAAACATGCAAGGCTTGTATTAAAACTGATCATCAACCCGAGGCCGTGACGTGCGCCCAAAACGGGCCCTTGAGTGGTCCGCTGTGCTAACAGGGGTCCAATATTGTCGATATGCTGTTGGTACACCTACTTTTATAATGTATTATGGTATTATATTATTTTACATATATAGGGTATTACATATTGTCCAGTTGATCAATAATAATAATAATATAATAAACAAAACAATAATATTATTAATGTATTTATGTAGCATCATTATGAGCTGTAAGGATACATGTTATATTATTGTATTATTATATTATCAATTAGTGTAATGTATTTATAAGTATAATTATCACCAAACCATGAAAATAAGTCTCATAGAGAGTGTCTCACCTATAATGAAAGGATGTCACCCAACAAAGCAAAATACGAGTAACATAACAAAGACATGCATCACCATGCTCAGTCCACGCAAACGTCAACGTCAATTGAGAATAAAATATATAAAAAATCCACAAAAAATAGTGCAATAACTGTTTTCGGAGAGTAAGGGTCGGAGTGCGCACATCATGACTGGCCAGGGTCCGAGTGCGCACATCAAGACTAGCCAGGGTCCGAGTGCGCACATCATGACTGGTCAGGGTCCGAGTGCGCACATCATGACTGGCCAGGATCCGAGTGCGCATATCATGTCTGGCCAGGGTCCGAGTGCGCACATCATGACTAGCCAGGGTCCGAGTGCGCACATCATGACTGGCCAGGGTCCAAGTGCGCACATCATGACTGGCCAGGGTCCGAGTGCGCATATAATGACTGGCCAGGGTCCGAGTGCGCACATCATGACTGGCCAGGGTCCGAGTGCGCACAATGTGTTTTCGAAATGTGTGATGATTGCTAAATAATACAGGTGGATGTGCAGGGAGCCCGCTTTGGACGCGCCTTTTTAGCGAATAAAATTCGGGTGGTGTTTTGAAACAGCCAGTAGATATACCAATTTTAATCGAAATACGCTCACATTTAGCAGATACATAGTCAGATATGGTGCCAGGATGATCCCGTAGAGACACATTTATTAGAATTAAAAATGTAAACGTTAAAACAAATCTCGCTTAAGGGGTTCATTTTGCACGTTGTTCAACTATAACAATAAGGGACAACGTTTTGTATAATCACTCCAGGCCAGTAACCAGCTTTTCACAATGGGGGGTTCACATTTTATCAATTCAGACTCCAGGGGGCGCCACAAGTTCATGTGAGATTATAGTTTTCACAATTCTGAGGGCCCCACATGTTCACGTGGGGGCTCATAATGCAGAAGGTTACATTTCTAACAGAAGGAACAATGACGTGGGTGTGACATTGGTGGACCATGTGGTTTCGTCTTATATTCGTTCATCTTATATACAAACACCACATTAGCATCCCCAGCAGGCCTATAACGAGGTAGTTTTGGGGGTGCGTTTTCAAACAAAGTGTGACTCATATGTGGTCTGTGGAGATTGGTATCCATTTTGTTGCCTGATTAAGCCTAATTTACACTCAACTGCGTTCATAAAAGCCAACACGCAGTGATAGTATGTTGTTAATATAACTGAATTATTTATTCGAAACCTTTCGCCGTGTGAGCAATTGTTTTGAATATGTTCACATTAATATAATAAACGAGGCACCGAAGAGTGTGGGTGTGTCTAAATTATTTTTCAGAATAAACAGTTAAAGTGTGACATTTACAATCTGAGTTTCACTCAATTAATGCATTATATTTATTTGATCTGATGTGCAAAAGTTATATAATTTATCATAGACATAATTAAGTTAATAAATTAACAAACCTTTATAAAACATGCCCGGTAAATAGAAGATTAGAAAAATTATTGTCCTCTTGTGGAATTTGAATTAAATTCTAGGTGTCAAACAGTCAAGTAACATATTCTGTACACCATACTGACTACAGGAAACACAAACTGTATTTTACAACTATACGGAACACAAAATGGACATAATTGTTAAATAAGGCCCTTCACACATTCTTGCCTCCTCATCAACGATAAGACTCCCCTTTCTGAGATCTAGAAACATGCAACTAGCAACCACAGTATTTCGACAACCACACAATTACACGATTTCTCATCAGCATGCGCATTTTAAAATAGGTGAAGCTAAACTATATTTTGTATTGGTTAAATATAATTATTCATCGAAATTCGCGTCCCAACTTCAATAGTTGAACATTATGATTCTTGTTAAGCCAGAGGTAACATGAAAAGCCGCACCTTTTGTTCACTTTTTAACAGAGTTCTGATGATAAATAATGAATTATTTTATATGGCTTAATTTATGTGCTCATAATTGTTAAATCATCGTCACTCCGTTCTTTCACCAGTATTTTGTCTGCATCTGTCACCTCTGACTGACTACAATTAGGACTCATAATTTTAGTCTTCATAACAGGAAACCCTGGGATAGTGTGAAGACCTTCTGCATAGCTAATTGGATGTAATGGTCCTTTGACACACATTCCTCTAGTGTTCTAGTTCCTCTAGACTGCCCTTTTCACACAAGGCATTGGGGACTGACCCCTCAGCCAGGCTCCAATACATTCAGTGATGATCACTTAATAGATAACGGTTCTCCCTTTATCACCTGCACAAGTCAGGCTTTCTTGGCATTCCTTGTAATGCTTGGAAATTATCCAGCAGCTTTTAGGAGGGGGGAGGGTTAACGCTTTTGAGAAACATGGAATACAATTAGTGGTTCACATTTTAAAGATGCAATTTTGAGGGGGGGTTCACATTTTGGAGAAAAGGGGTTCACAAAAAGGGGGTTCACGGGGTTCACGTGAACCCCCTGGCTACGGGCGTTCACTCACAAACCGTCCATTTAACCAATCGCGATTCCGGCTGGTTGGTGTTCGGATCTGTAAGTGAGTGCATAATGGCAGTGACAATTACAAAACCAGCGAAAAGGCATACGAGAAGTTTACAACTCAACATGAACTTAACATGCAGTTGAGGCAAGTGCAAGACCCTCGGCCATCCTCTCGACCCAAGGGTGGTAGTGCCACACTACCCCTTGAATACATCCTATTCAATGTAGAGAGGTTAACTGAATCACCTGCTTCGTCCCATTTTTCTTCGTCGGCATTGATTGAGGGAACCAGGTACGCTCGCGAACCCTTTAAGAACATTAACAGGAAATCCCCAAAACTAGTCGTCCCACCACCATCACCCGCCGACGGTGTTCGTACGAATGGCCCAAACCCATAACGCCTAAATCTGAACGTTCGTAATATGATTGGTTACTGTGGTCTTCGATAATTCTTCTTTTTGATAGGCCGATAAAAAGTGATATAGTCAGTAGCTCAGTACCTCGCGCGGGTGGGTTTATAAAGAACGTGGAGTTGTATTATCAAACGATTGCATTTGAAACAGTCGCCAGAGAGAGATAACGCAGAACGGGTTTCACGGCGACATACATATTAAAACATGGGACACGATCTCAAATGCCAGGAATGCAGTCGGGAGTGTGTGTGTACGTGAAGTAGCATTTTAGTACGTCAAGTAGCATGTTTGCTCTGTCAAGTAACACCAAAACGCATTCAACCAATTTTCATAGCCTTGTTTGTTGCGACGTCACCATACTCTTCAAGAACCTGTCATTACCTGGAGTGACTGCAGTTGCTTAAATAAGTAACTGCATTAGAAGTGGACATCATGCCCAGTCACGATGTGACAATGGAAAAGTACAAGTGTACTTATGTTTAATACAGGCGAGAAGTGGATGACTTGTTTGCGCACCTAATTCTAATCAAGACCGCAGACAAACTTGCGAAAATAAGCCAGCTCGACTTACAGTAGTGGACATATAGAAAACACGACGGACGACAGAACCGGATACACTTTCAAATACAAAATGGGTTTTACTTCTTCTTCTTCTTCTTCTTTTTGTACACATGTGCTTCAAATTTGAGAACATATGATCCAATGTGATGATTTGATGTTCGAAATTAAGAATTATATAGTGTCAAAATGAGGATTACACAACCAGTATAAAATTTCGTGATCACATGTGAAGGCTACGTGTCCGCGTCGTTTCAGAACGTATTATAAAGCGTATGCGTGTGTGTGTGTGTGTGTGTGTGTGTGTGTGTGTGTGTGTGTGTGTCTGTGTGTGTGTGTGTGAGTACGTGAGTGTGTGTGAGTGTGTGTGTGTGTGTGGTGTGTGAGTGTGTGTAGGTATGTGTGTGGTGTGTGTGTGAGTGTGTGTGTGTGTGGTGTGTGAGTGTGTGTAGGTATGTGTGTGGTGTGTGTGTGAGTGTGTGTGTGTGTGTGTGGTGTGTGTGTGTGTTTGGTGTGTGTGAGTGTGTGTGAGTGTGTGTGAGTGTGTGTGAGTGTGTGTGAGTGTGTGTGATTGTGTGTGTGAGTGTGTGTGTGAGTGTGTGTGAGTGTGTGTGAGTGTGTGTGTGTGTGTGAGTGTGTGGTGTGTGTGTGAGTGTGTGAGTGTGTGTGTGTGTGTGTGAGTATGTGAGTATGTGAGTATGTGTGTGTGTGTGTGTGTATGTGTGTGTGAGTATGTGAGTGTGTGAGTGTGTGTATGGAGTGTACCGTTATTCTCGCGCTGAATTTCATTTTTATAAAAGACTTGAAACGGTGTAGCATGGTGATACGATCTGGTTTCCAGACTGTTAATAAACTATCTACAAAGGGACCATAAACGTATTGATAATCGACTGTCTGTGTGTCGATTGAGCATGATTTGCAAACGTACTAAAAGTACGTGCATGTGTGACTCATATCTTGGCGTCGGAGAGAGAGAGAGAGAGAGAGAGAGAGAGAGAGAGAGAGAGAGAGAGAGAGAGAGAGAGAGAGAGAGAGAGAGAGAGAGAGAGAGAGAGAGAGAGAGAGAGTCTACTTATTTAAAGACGCAGTGCAGTGAGAAACTGATCAGTAAAACATGATAAGGTTGACAAAATAACATTTATTTATTAAAAGATAGTATGATTATTGGTGATAATCAAATTGTGGACCATTTTGCGCCGCAGCTCGAATCTGTAATGTCAATAACACTATTGAATTTTAAATTGTTATAGTACGTTAGACACTGCATGACATAGTTTCGCGGTGGTCAGCGCAGTTTTTGCATATAACATGTGTTAGCGTACATGTTCCTAATTGCTGTCGATATGTTTGCAACGTTATTTAAAAATTCCATTGAAATGACAACAGTACAAAGTTATATACAATATTTTACGATCACACAAATTGTATAGTTCTATCTGATGTTCACAAACACAAATTGTTTACAAAGAATGTGAGCTAATAAATGAAATGTGATGTTTGCTCAATAAATAATATATTACATCCACGTACTGTACATTGTTTTAATGTAGTATTTCTATGAAAGTCACCATTATTACCACATTTGTCCAACAAACATACGCAGACCTTCCAGTAACTTTTTAATAAACCAGATATAATCAGAATAATCAACAAGGCAAAACAAACAATGCGGAAAAAGCTTGTGGGATACCGCAACGCCTTAACTGCCACTATTAGTGATTTGTTCTTAATCAAACATAATTTGCAAAACGGCGCATTGGACACGTTGCCATTCGACACAGCAATGTTTACATACCGTGCCATTTGACAAAGCAATGTTTACATGGTGTGCACTTTGATACATTTGCGAACGCACGCCAAGAATATCTTCTTGCAGAAGCCTTCCATGCTCATTTTTACGAGATTCATCGACTTCGCTTTGCAACCGAATTTGCAGGTGTCATACTTTTGCCTGCATCCGGAGAAGCATTCTTTGTAAGTGTTCAGGTTGAGAGACGTTGTAATGCCGACTGCACCGACCAACAACACAAGCAGGCCAACCAACTGGAAAGAGAAACAACGCGAAGTGGTAGCATCGTCAATACTGGAACGAACGTAACAAAACGAACACGTAGTAGCGTATCTACAATATATTTGTGATTTTAAGTGTTGTGCTACGTATACCCCACCAAATGAGTGTATCAGATTACATAGTCGTTTACCCCTCTAAGTAGCACTAGTTGTGTACAATCAACCCCATGCAGGTAGAGGCCACAAATAACTGATGGTGATGATGATGATGATGACGTCGACGACGCGATGATGTGTG